>CM046455.1:80793946-81393946 GCA_025506515.1 Flaveria trinervia | reverse complement strand
GCCATCATCCAGAAGAGTATGAAGAAGTCTGCTGACAGACAGAGAATGATAAGCTTCTTGAAGCTGTATGGATTCTCCGGAAGGAGACTTGGCCCCATGTCTCTATCCACTATGGATGAGCATATCAGGGTGATCAAGCAGAAGATAAAAAGTGGATAGCTCATTGATTTACACTCCCCTCCAAGTCAAGCCCCACCTGAAGTGGAGGTTAAGGTTGAACAACCAGAGACAACACAACCTGGACCTCCTACTGAATCTCAGCAAGCTTCATCTTCTGATCCACAGCAGGGTCAACCTCCCTCTCTTTCTGAACCTGAGAGAGGAAGTCCTAACTGAGAAAGACAATGATCAATCTGGTACTGTAGGCCAGTCTTCTTAGTTAAAACCTGTAAAGAGAATGAAGAGGATGGCTTCTAAACTAAATCCAAAGAAGAAGAAGACTACACCCTCTTCTAAACCCCAGGATGAGTCAGAACATCCTGAGGATGTGCAGCAATCAACTCCAATTTTAGTAGCTTCTCTAGCATTAGGAAGACCCATCTTGTCCTAGACATACACCACAAATCCAGAAAGATGGCATGTCATTAGAGAACAAGGCACTGAAGACATCTACACTTGGCAAGATATGCTTGAGTTGCCTCTACATGATCACTTTGATATGAGAAGACATTTTGACAGATTGAAGGATCCTGATCATCTCATGAAGAAATGGTTGGTTATCATTCTAATGAGAACTGTTGATATCTGAAGTCTACTAAGTGTTTTGGTAGCATCAGCCTAGGGGAAGTTTGTAGAGGTTAATGAAGAGGCTGATGCAACCCAAACAAACAAAGTCTATCCTGCATGCTGCACAAGTGCATTGAAGAAGAATGCTTAGGAAGTTTCACACATGCAACAGAAATATTCTAAGTGTGAAATCTTCCGAAGCCAAGACCAATATCTTCCGAAGCCAAAGATGAAGTCTTCCGAAGCCTCAGAGACAAAGTCATCCAAAGCTTCAACTCATGAAGACAGATTTCTTCCCAAGACTTTTGACACATGCTGTCACACCCCAACCGATGGCGGAATCATCGGGGCGGACTAATGGGAATCGATTGTTCATAGCACATGGAACTAAATAAACCAAAGTAATATTAAACGTCACTTTCATTAAAGATTTCCAATACAATTTAAACATTAAATTCCAAATGGCATAATAATAAATGTCTTTTAATTTGATTAAGTCCGGGTCCTAGATGAGCATGTAGAAGTCCACTAACTTGCTTAACCTGAAATCATGTGGAAAATAACGAGTCAGCTATGAATTAGCCGGTGAGTAATCACAGTTTGATATACATACATATAGGTTGATCAAATGATTGAATAATTCAATTCTCATGGCAATGTCAAGACTTATAGTATAATAATGTAGCATAAAAGACAAATCAACACAATTAATCCAATTGACTAAACTGACTTGATCCGCAGACGAAGTCGTGATAGAATATGTGAATCCGGTTTCAATCACCACTCGAATATTCAAATGGGGTGGGTTGTCAAACCAATAGATCTATCATCGTTACCGTTGTTGTATGAGTTGCTAATTGTGTTAACATTCAATTTATCTAACTATGAATACATTATTACAAGCAAAGACATAGCCCGTAACGAATTGAATTTATAAATGAGATAGATGTAATAACAAGGTTTGATTATATTGTCACATGATTTCCCCAAAATATAAACACAATAAAATGGGCAATGAATACTCACTTGATTGATGAGATTAGAATTTGAACGTGATAGGTTAGGCACCAAAGATTTTCTTATGAGTAACCTACGGATCGGTGACTCGAGTTAGAATAACAATGATATGAAAATTGGGAATGGATTAGGGTTTCCATTGGGATTGGGTTTTGATAAAGGAAAATAGTTGATTTAGTTTGGATAACTTAATAAAATGAATTTATTAGCGTGCTCATATTTAGGAATAATGGTAATAGAACTATTAAATATAGTTAATACCTCTATACCTAGTTGATTAGCATTGAGGTGTAAAAAAAATTCGAAAGGATTTATATCGATTCTTAAGTGATGAACTTATAATATTAACGTTTAAATATCAGAGAATGAATATAATAATCATAAATATAAATTTATTGGTCAACAAAATAATTAATTAGATAATAATAATATTTTTTTTCTTTTTTTTTTAAATCCTTTATGTTTTGTTTGCATAAAATAATAGTTTTCTTTTTTTATAAATTTAAAATTTACAAATGATTTTGGGAGTCTTTATAAAATTGTGTAGCTAGGTGTTGTTTATAATAATCTCTGAAATAATGAAATAAACATTTTCTAAATTTTAAATTAATTAAAGCTAATAAAAAGAGAAACAAAAATGAATGGGGGAGGCCCGGGTCGAACCCGAGACCTCAAGGTTGGGAGGATGTGGTGTTACCAGTTGGGCTAGAGCCCAGATCTGTCAAAGAATTCGATTTAATTAATAAAACCATTCAGAAATCGTTTTCCCCAAAATCCCATGAACCCTAGCTCGCATTTCGATCCAAACGAACATGGAAACGAATTTAATAATGAAATCAAACATGGGGCTTTGATTACCCATGAGAAATCGAGTGTGTGAGTGTGTTCAATTACCCGGTATGATGTCGAGTTCGGTGGAATCGAGTTCGAGTTTGTTCGTGACTTGAATCTGATCCAGAATCGAGGTGTGCGTGTGTGATTGATCAAATTGGAGTTGCAGAGAGTTAGAGGGTGCGAATTCGGAGGTTTCCCCTCAATTATATAGGGGCAATTTGATGTTAAACCTTGCGAACGACTTCGATTTAATTGTCGAAGGTTCGGTCGGTTTCTTAATGTGGTTGGACGAGGTTTCTGTCAAATTAGTGTTTTGGTTATGGTTAGATTGGTGGTTACGTGTTCCAGGTTGATTGATTGAATCAATTAATCGATTTTCCATTCGAATGTGATTCGGTTTTAAATGGGTTAATTGGATTCGGTTCTAAAACGCGTAGACGAGGCCAATTTCCGAATTGTACGGGGTCATAGGTTCGAACATGGTCGCGAGATTGTTGGGAGCATTTAATTTGGTTGAAACCGCGTGATTTCGGTGTGTGCGGGCTCGCCGGACGTTGGCCGGGAGTTGACCGGAGAAGGGGTCGACGGGTGGGGGTTGGTTTTAAAAGGAATTTTACACTTTGGCCCCCCAGAGTTTATGTAGTTTAATATTTCTCATTTAAAGTTTTATCAAATAAGTTTCAATTGTTTACACATTCAACCCAAAACTTTTTAGGGTTAAATTTTGAGTAATGCTTTCATTGTTATTATTATTATAAATATTATTATTACTATTAACATTATTATTATTATTTAACCCTTTGAAAACCAAAAAAAAAAACAAAAATATTTAAATTTGTTTTATTTATTAATAACTAAGCTTTATGATAACTTTATAAATTTGTAAAGACACATGATTATTATTTGAATTATATAACAACATAAATGTGTTCAACGAAAGGATTTCATTCATTAAAATAAACGAGTTCGGATTACAAATAGAAATGGGTCAGATGTTACACATGCTTTATCTGATGTACTTTTCCATAAAGCTAGACACCTTTCTGCTGCATCTCTGTAATGTCACCAACTTACATGAGTTGGTGAAAAGGTCCATGCTTTTAGTAACTGTACATTGAGATCTTGAGTCTGTAACTTTCTACTTCATGTACTTTATCCTTTTTGTAATAGATAAGGATGTGAGCTATGGCATGTCATAGTCACTAGTCAAAAGGCAATCTGCCTTTTGACTCTACAATTGATTTTGTTTGTGTCTAGTCAATTGTATCCAGCTAGCTTTCAAAGTATAGCCGACTGTAGGATGTATTATAAGTATCTCATGTTCTTGTATCTTTCTAACATGCTTTGTAACACTTGTAATAGAACATAAAGAAAGCAATATACTACATTCTTGAAAACCATACACTTGTTCTTTTGTTCTGTCTCATATATTACTTGTGTTCTTAGTGTCTCATTTGTGGTTAATCCAGTTTACTATTTGATTAAGTTGGTTAATCTCCTCTTTGTGTTGTTGTGTTGTAAGTGACCTCCTTCACCGGTCCTGCATTAAAGGTTTCACTATCTTTTGTTTTTGAATAAGGTATATGAATTCCCTTCTCAAATTTATCAAAGAATGCATCATCAACCTTTGTTTCCTTTTCAGTTAAATCCACCCTTTTATGAGGTGTTTTTGATTGTTGGAAAGTTGTTCTTTTCTTTGGAGGATGTACATCAGTGGATGCCTTTTCCTTTAATTTTGGCTTTCGTTTTTTGTCAGACTTCTTTAGTTTTGAACCTTTTTCACAATCAGTAGATTGATTGTCTGATTCAGATTTATCTGATTGTTTCTTCTTTGTGCCTTTGTCTTGTTTCTTTTGTTGAAATAACGATCCTGTGTTGAATGGTTATTTTTGTTGCAGATAGCACAGTGTTTGTTGAAGTAGCAACAGATGTCATGTGATTGTTCATATTGCAAATAGAACAATAACTACTGAAGTAACAAACCTTAGTATTATGGTTTTTCATGTCACACAATTTGCAATACATCTCATCTGATTCTTTGTCAAAATCATTTAATTTCTTATGATTTGCTAACTTCTGATGCTTTGCATCCTTTTTCAACTTTGAAGTTGATTCTTTCTTTTCTGGTTGGAGCAGCTTTTGTTTGTTTGTTGCTGAATTCCTCTTCCGTAGATCATCTACTGAATCAGTATTAACTTCTACTAAAGAGGTTTTCTTCTTCCGTAGATCCGGTTCTGAAGAAAGGTTCTTCTTTCGTTGATGATCAGCTGAAAGCCTTTTCTTTTTTTCCATGGACGATTTATGTCTTTCTTCAGTAGAGACACACTTCTCATTTACTTCTTTGTAAGATTTTTGTTGCTAATTTTAGTTCTTGAAGACCTTTATTTAATTGAGCTATTATCTTGCAGATAGTCTTCAACATGTTTCTTTGTTTAGGAGGGTATGGCAACTTTGTTTCTTCAAGCATTTTGGAATATTTGTTTCAAAAACAACATTCTTACCTTTGTTTAGAAGATCATCATCATGTTCATCAGAATCATCCAAGTCATCACACTTATCAAAGTCAAATTCTGAATTCATTTGATTAATCTTGTCTGACCAGAAGACTCAATTTTCATTCACCTTAGATTTATTATCAATGATTGTTTATTAGAACTTATTCTTATATTGGTGCTATGTATAAAATGACTTGACAAGTTATTTGTCATTGATTCAGGAAAAGGAACATAATTATTGTTAATAGGAGGTGCCACAACATTATATCCCAACCAGACCTGTTCTATGATTCAATATGAGAATTTAATAATTTCTCATATTGCTGAGATGAAAGTTAAAACTTTTGAAGTTTTACTTCAGTTGATGCATGATCAGTCATGGATTTGGTTAAGGAAGTGGTCAGATGCTTAACTTGTGCTTTTAAACTGTAATTTTTAGAAACAAGTTTATCTAAATCCTTTTGTAAAGAGTTAATTTTTACTTGATATAATTTATGTTCTCTTACATGAGATTCATTCAAAATCATTATTTATTTTACTTTATCAACCAATTTTTGAGCATGGTCTCTATATCTCTCTACTTCCTCAACACATATTGATGAACATAACTTGTCTCTTACCTCACTTGCCATGGGTGGAACTTTGTTTTCCATGTGAGCCATTAGAGCTTGATTTTCTTCCAAGACTTCCTTCTCATACATACTCCAGTCATAGGTTCCATCTTGAAAAATAATCAGCCCAGATTCTTTTGAGTTGCTTGTTCCTGCTGATGTATTAGTGACTAGTGGGGATGAGTTGTTAAGTGTGGCTGCCTGAATGATCTTTGAGATGATGAAGGTTGTTTAGACTAATGTTGTTGATGTTGTGTTGAGTCAGAATTTTGTTGACTGCATCTCTAGAGAGTGTCCATAAAGATTGCATTTGAAGCATCTTACCTTTGACTTATCAACACCAATCCGTGTTGATTTACTTACAGCAGCCAAATTCTTGTTTCTTCTCAAAAATTGTTTGGCCCTATAAGCAATCATTGCCATTTGCCATTGTAGATCCATCTCCTCCACTACATCCGGAGGTAGTTCTTCCAAGTCTTGTTGGCACAAGTTGGCACATGTTGGCAGAGGTTAATGAGCTTGAAAGCTTGAACTGAAAGCTACAAAAGCTGCTTTTTGTTCTTCAGAGTCTAGAATGACAGTGATGGACTCTGATTGATTGTTGATTAAGGGCTTTTCTGATGATTTATCTCTTTGTTCATCATTTCTTTCTTTCTCTTTTCTTGAATTACTTTGAGTAGATTTCTTAGGAGGTTTTGAAGCATAAAAACTTACTTCCTCTTCATCTTCACTCAAAGTACAAGAGTTATCACCATCATTGTTGGACATAAATACACTTCCAACACTTCTTGTTTCTTTAAAGTGATATGGTGATACATGAGTTCTCACACTCTTGTTTCTTGATTTCTGATCCATTTCAAGAGCCTCAACTTTAGCCATTAGAGTATCTAGTCCAACTGCTTTGAGGTCTATGTGTTCTTGAACATGGATACAGTTTGATTCCAACTTCCTGGGAAAGTATGGAGTATTTTCTTGTTCAATTCCTCATTTGTATACTTCAACTCCAAAATATTCATTTCTGTAACAAGTTGCATGAACCTATGGAGTTGTTGAGGAATTGATTCACCCTCAATATGATGAAATGTTTCATACTGTGAACGAAAGGTGTCCTTCATAATGCTCCGGATTTCATAACTCCCTTCATAGAGTGTATGAAAAATCTTCCACAAGGAATTTACTGTTTTGTAGTTTCACACCTAATTAATATTTCCTCTGGTAAAGCCATACTAAGCAAGTTGTATGCTTTAATATCAACTTTAACCTTCTTAATATCATCAGGTGACAGATCTTTCGTACTTATAGGTTGATTATATCATTATAATCCGGCCCAAGGGTGGGTGGAATATAAGGACCTTCTGTTATTGAAACCCATAAGTCAGAATCTGTAAAATTTACATGATTTTTGAACTTGATTTTCCAGGATTTAAAATCTGCTTTTGTTTCCAACTTTGGAGGTTAGTAAGATGATCCAACAAAGTTGCTCATGGTTAGTTAAGATCTAAGACTTTAACTAATGAATTTGTTCAAAGGATATGAACAAGTTATTGATGTTGATCAATAACTAAGATCTGCTATTCAATTGATTTGAATATAGATCTAACTTAATCGAACAGTGTACTGTTGAACGATAAATCAAAAATCACACAAACTGTTTGCTCAAAAACAATAGATCTAGTCAGTAAAAACTGACAAATCAAAAAGAATTTTGGAAACAATTAAACACAACTAACACTGATAGATCAATCGATCTAAATCAATGAGCACTTGGCTCTGATACCACCTGTGAATCCAAGGATCGCAATCAGGAATTATCAGTGTTAGTTGAAGACAAATCAACATTTTTGGAATCAACGTTAACTTGGTTTAATTGTTTGTATTAATTTCAATATCAAGAATGATTCAAGAATAATATGAACACAATGAATGAAACACAATAAATGATCAGACAAATATTCAATTCAAATGTATTTCATTAAAAGATGTTAATGATTACAGCTGAATAAACAATGAATGAACGAATGATATTGATTTTAGTGTTTGATGATGTGACGGCTTCTAGGGTTTTTGGTTTGAGTGATTTGATGTGATGTTTGGTTGTAATGTTGTTGCTTTGATGATTGTCGTCTTTGTTGTCTCAGTCGTTGATTCAAAACCTAGGATCCATATTTATAGACTATGATGTTTTTGTTAAGGAAACACTAGATCTCTTGGGATTTGAATTGTTTCTGTTAAGGAATCATTGGATTTCTTGGGATTTGCATAACTTCCTTGTTGACTTGTTGACTTGTAAAACTTGTATTGTTTGAATACAAGTGTTTGGACTCCGCAGGAATAGTCTTCGATAGTTGATTGTTCTTCCATAGGAATCTTGTTCTTCCGAAGCAAACTTGTTCTTCCGAAGCAAACTTGTTCTTCCGAAGCAAACTTGTTCTTCCGTAGGAATCTTGTTCTTCCGAAGCAAACTTGTTCTTCCGTAGGAATCTTGTTCTTCTTTAAGAATCTTGTTCTTCCGAAGCAAACTTGTGTAACATCTCATATTTTTTGTTAACTAAAGGTTAACTTCGTTTACTCTTACAAGGGTTATTATTGTTAATTTTGAAACTCATGTGTTGTTTGTGCTTATTCAATGAGTTTTTATGTATGAAAGTTAAAAATATAGGTATTAAATAAATATTAATAAAAGAAACAATAATAACAATTATAATAATAATAATAATACTTTATTAAGTTACTTTAAAATGTTTAGGACTTAAATTAAGGGTGTTAAGGGGTTAATTTGTCATTTTAAAAACTTGAAATAGAAACTTTGTGCATAAAATAATAAAAACATAAACCGCAGGGACCATTGGTGTAAATTAATAGAATTAAATCTCCCCTTCTCTCTCTCACGTTTTTCCGGCCGCTGGCCGGCACAACTCCGGCGCGACGCCGGTTAACTCAATTTCATTGGTTTTAGCTCGATTTCGCTTCAAATTGGTGCCAAAAGACTCGGAAAAATACTTTGGACTCGAACCCACGACTTAATTGAGCGTTAAGGCTTGGAATGGAGAGGCTCAAACCGAAAGGCGCACCTCAATCGGTTCATAACCGTTCAACGTACTCAAAATGATAATTAATCAAATCAAACGATGGGAAACGTTCGCGCAATCACTACTAAACTAAATGGGTAATTCAATTCGAGCTTAACAAACAATAAATTATCAAATTGTAACCGAAGCTAACGAACCAAAGATGAAGAGTGCTCGGGACTAGATGTCAACGAGACCACCGTACTACTACAAAACCTGAGAATAGATAGTGACATAGAGTCTAGCATCCTGGAGGCTCAACAAATGATTCAACGAGAAGGAAGAATGAAGGATGAATTGGAGCATAATCTTCTAACCCAGTTGGAAACGAAACCCAATGGGTTGATGTACTTCGCCAATCGCGATAACATTCGTACCTTTATTATGAACGAAGCTCATCAAACTCGTTATTCTATTCATCCTGGTTCCGATAAGATGTACATGGACCTACGTGGTCAATATTGGTGGCCTGGAATGAAGAAAGACATAGCGACTTATGTAGCTAAGTGTCTCACATGTACGAAGGTTAAAGCTGAACATCAACGTCCAAGTGGATTACTTGAGTAACCCGAGATTCCTATGTGGAAATGGGAACACATATCTATGGACTTCATAACAAAGCTACCCCGAACCTCTCGATGACATAATAGCATATGGGTGATCGTTGACCGATTGACCAAATCAGCACATTTTATACCTATACGTGACACTTACAAGACATCAAGGTTAGCCCGTATATACGTTGATGAAATTGTAAGTTGTCGTGGGGTACCTCTGCACATCATATCCGACCGAGACGCTCGTTTCACTTCGCATTTTTGGACGTCTATGCAAGAACTCTTGGGTACTCAATTGGACCTAAGCACGGCTTACCATCCTCAAACTGATGGTCAAACCGAGCGAACGATCCAAACCTTGGAGGATTTGCTACGTCTATGTGTTCTTGACTTGGTGGCGATTGGGATACGCATCTACCGCTCGCGGAATTTTCGTATAACAATAGTTACCACTCGAGTATCAAGATGGCACCGTTTGAAGCACTTTATGGTCGAAAATGTCGTTCATCGATCTGTTGGACCGACATTGGCGAAAACTTCATCACTGGTCCTGAACTTATACAAGAGACGACCGATAAAGTTTCTATTATTCGCAAGAACCTTGAAGTGGCGAGAAGTCGTCAAAAGAGCTATGCTGACAAGCGACGTAACCATTGGAATTCCAAGTTGGGGAGATGGTTCTTCTTAAGGTTTCGCCGTGGAAAGGTGTGGTTCGCTTTGGAAAGAAGGGCAAACTGGCTCCAAGGTTTGTAGGGCCTTTCAAAATCCTGAAAAGGATTGGGAAAGTGGCTTATAAACTGGAACTACCTTCTGACCTTAGTGGAGTTCATCCTGTGTTCCACGTCTCAAATTTGAGAAAGTGCTTGGCCGACGAAAGTCTGTATGTTCCGTTGGAAGACATTCAGATTGACGAGTCATTACATTTTGTCGAGAAACCTGTAGAGATCATGGACCGCATAATGAAGAAGACGAGAACCACAACAACCCCAATCGTCAAGGTTCGTTGGGAAAATAAACGTGGCGCTGAATTTACTTGGGAACGTGAGGAGCACATGAAGAAGAGATACCCATTTTTATTTGTATAGTTTCATTTCTTTTAATTTCGGGACGAAATTCTTTTAAGTTGGGGAGACTGTAACATCTCATATTTTTTGTTAACTAAAGGTTAACTTCGTTACTCTTACAAGGGTTATTATTGTTATTTTGAAACTCATGTGTTGTTTGTGCTTATTCAATGAGTTTTTATGTATGAAAGTTAAAAATATAGGTATTAAATAAATATTAATAAAAGAAACAATAATAACAATTATAATAATAATAATAATACTTTATTAAGTTACTTTAAAATGTTTAGGACTTAAATTAAGGGTGTTAAGGGGTTAATTTGTCATTTTAGAAACTTGAAATAGAAACTTTGTGCATAAAATAATAAAAACATAAACCGCAGGGACCATTGGTGTAAATTAATAGAATTAAATCTCCCCTTCTCTCTCTCTCACGTTTTTCCGGCCGCTGGCCGGCACAACTCCGGCGCGACGCCGGTTAACTCGATTTCATTGGTTTTAGCTCGATTTCGCTTCAAATTGGTGCCAAAAGACTCGGAAAAATACTTTGGACTCGAACCCACGACTTAATTGAGCGTTAAGGCTTGGAATGGAGAGGCTCAAACCGAAAGGCGCACCTCAATCGGTTCATAACCGTTCAACGTACTCAAAATGATAATTAATCAAATCAAATGATGGGAAACGTTCGCGCACTCACTACTAAACTAAATGGGTAATTCAATTCGAGCTTAACAAACAATAAATTATCAAATTGTAACCGAAGCTAACGAACCAAAGATGAAGAGTGTTCGGGACTAAATCAATTAAATTGAATCCATTTAACAAAGGGGAAAGGTTTCACTTGATTCCTTCCAACTCTCTGTGCACACAATTTGTGAAATACATACTCCATCAAACAAAAATCAAGCCTTGTTCATTGAGTGTTCATTGAAGTGAAATCAAGTTTCAAATCCTTAAATCAATCGAACCAAGTAAGTTTGATACATGGTTGTGATCGATTAAGCAAGGGGAACAAAATCCCCATGGTTAATTTGATCAACAACCTCGAATTGACGATCAATTTGATCGATTGTGTTCTAGGGTTCTTAAGGATTTGGGGGTTTTGTTTAGGTTTCATATTTAAGAATTAAAAATCAATACATACCGCGACTGAGAGCCTGGTTCACTGGTTAAGTTACTTCATTCACACACATGAGGTCCCGGGTTCGAACCCGGGCACCATCATGTTATTTTTTTAAAGGGTTTTAACCCTTAATTAAATTATAAAAACGTTTTAATATATATAAAAATTATTTTATAAACTTTAAATATTTCAAAAAGCCACCATATATTTTCTGTATTTCTCTTTTAGTCTAAGTAATTATTATTTTTTTTTCATGATTAATAAAATGGATTACAAATAATACTAAAAATTATTATTGTTTCAAAATGTTTCTTTTAATTTAATATTGTTTAATAGTACTTAATTCTTTTTGCTATAAAAATCTATTCAAATTTTATGAAACTTTCAAAATGTTATAATTATTTCTTTTTCACATAATTAGTATAAAACATAAATATATATTTTTAGAAAATATAAATGATTTTCATTTGTTAAATATAATTATTTAACAAACCTCAAAATCCACTTAACCCTAGTACTCATTAATTAGTTAACCCATTATGTTTAAGTTTAAATCTTGTAATATCTATATAATTAGGTGTATTGTGAAGACTTTACGTTGGAACGACGATTGCTATTTCTTATTAATCATCTGTTATATATTTATTTGACCATGTGAGTTTTCCTTGCCCCTTTTTACATTTTCACACTATTTTGGGGTGAAACATGATACTTATACATCGTACACTTATAAACGTTTGAGACTTGTAATGCACTTGCAATTCATCTTTATATTTTGTCATGGTTATTTGTGTGTTGTAAGTGATTATATGAGATACATAGTTTGTTACAATCATTAACTATTGCTAGCCTGGCGACGTCTTAGATCTTTGGGCCTGACAAGCCTATTTGGTGCTAAAGCCGAGGTATTGCCGGCTCCTGATGACGTATGCTTGTTCATCATGGGAACCAAATACACTTAGCCAATCTTTTATACTTGTAATCAAGTCGAGGTTTGGTTGTAACGATATGTGTTCTATAACCTTACTTGCTTATGACCTATGACATGAATTGCTACTTGTAACCTTTTTCATATTATGTATGAAAACCTTGGAAAACTCACCAACTATTTTTAGTTGACACTTATTTTATCATGTTTCAGGTCAACCTCAAGTTTAAAGTGATCCTTTGAAGCATGCTATAATCTAGGACTTGGACCTAGTTAATGAAATAAAAAAGTTTACATTATGTTATGTTATGTTTGAACTTATTACTTGTTTGAGACTTATGATTGTATTTCATTTCAAGACTTATGACAATAATATTTACATTTTAATATAGCGTTATGTGGCTGTGAACAATCTTAACCCTCACATCTCGACGTTTCCGCCGTCAAGGTTGGGGTGTGACAACTTGTTCTTCAGATTTGGTTGTTCATCCGTAGAAGATCTTCGGATGTAATTTACTTGTAAGAAACATATCTACAGAATAATAAAATGTTCATCCATAGATGTTTTATACACTTGGTCAATTTCAGAAATTCACCAATTATAATGTTTTACCTGCAAACATACATAAATCAACTCATATATATGGGTTAACCTATACATTTAATGCATGCACAATAATGAATACAAGCATTCATTACAGATATTAATTTAAGTTCTAAGCCTATATAAAATGGACTAGATCTATTAATCCTAGACCTAACAATACTTCCCGTTAGGCTTAGACACTTGTAATCAGCTCTTCAAAACTAAGAGTTCTTTCAATCTTGCCACCATTCTTTTGTTGAAATAAGACACAACATCCTTTTGATCATCATACTTGTATTTGATCTCCATTCTCCATATCTTTTTGAGAGCGTCAATACCTTCTATATGTTTCATTCAGATAATGAGGTTGTTATTGGAATAAAATAGTTTTTATAATAATACGTGACACTAATAATTAATAAAAAACTAGAAAGAAATTAATATAAAGTGCTTCAAGTCAACCTGACCCATACCAAAAGTAGCCATTTTGACTTGTTACTTGTGGCCCATTTTGCCACATCTAGGTACAATACAACATCAAAAGTGGGAAGTGTCTAATTTAAAAACTGAAAAAGATGATATAAGATTTCTCTCTTTTGTTTTGCTTGTTTGTTGAAAGTGGGCAACCATAAACACCTTTGTATGACTTTAGTTGTTTACCTCTGATGACTTTATCAACATATCTCCTTGGTGCATCACTTTTAACTTGTTAATTCATTCCCTAGTTCTTAAAGCTGATGGTACAACTCTCATCTCAAATAAGTAATGTCAGTTTCACTTTATCACTTTTTCCGTTATAACTTTTAAGTTGACTTTAGCTACTTGTCTAATTGTATGTTTTCTTGATGACAAATGGCTAGAATTTCCTAGAGGAGCGAGCAACCTTTTGTAACCTTGAATTCTTTTATAACCATAATCGCACCTTCTTCACACAAAAAAGTAACAACAAAGAAAAAATAAAAAAAATGCTAATGGAGAACCTGATAAAGCTCTTTGTATATAATGGCCAATTGATGAGGAGTTGTTGGGCATGACTTATGTATACATTTTTCAAAACCCAATACTTGACAACAACTAGAATGTTAAAACATAATGGTGAATGATATATATAGAAGAATATAACAATGTCAAGTCACCTCAAGTTGCAAGAAACGTTCACAATCTTAGAATGCACTAGCACTTTATTAGTAGGAAGGTTACTAAATTTAATGAGTTTTATGTTACCATAAAGTTTTGACACAAAAGTGGTTGGTCAGATGTGACCAATAAATTAAATAAGTATGCTTTCGTCAATAATATTCAAAATAAGAGTTTTAATCCGTTCTTATATGAACATATATGAATGATAGTTAAAGATAACCCAAAGTACTATGAGTGTACCATAATGTTTGGACATCAAGCCCTAAAAAGCACAAAGATAAGTAGCATGGGAGAGTATACTAGTTCTGCTTTCAATTGGCAACTTTGGCTATACTCTTAAATTTGGGATATCACTTGATAAAGGTAATAATAATGATGATATTAAAGTAGAGCTGAAATCTTCAAGTCGTCTTATGGGAAGGGATACGACCAAATCATTGACCGCTCGTTTTATTAAATCATATATTTATTTGGTTTAAAATATTATTATGGTTACGATTATTGATATTATATTATTATTATTCATTGACTATTAATGTCATATTGTTTATTGTTCTTATAATTTTATAATGATTTATCTTTTATGGTTATGATTCAAATAATTTGTATCATGACTTGTTTGTTTATATCATTAAAAATGAGTCACTTTTAGTTGGTTATCATAATATTTTATTTTATATAATAAGACGTCCAATGATGCTTTTCTTGATGAAATGAAAGAAATGCCGACTTATTATTCCTAGTAATTTAAATTGTAATGGTGATTACTAAATGAGAGTGTACGCATAAAACAATTCAATTTGACTACAATACCCTAATGCTAGAAACTTATAGTTAAATAGCTTCAAATAACAATTTTAATAAAACATTTATATACAAATGAAAAAAATTTAAAATTTAAAATTCACACAGTTATTTATCCGAAATCTAATAGTTGTAAAACACATTTTAACTCTAAGCTTTACTCCTCTCAACTTTCAAATCATAACATAAAAGTTCGTAGGTTTGTGTTCTTCCCAAAAAAAAAGTGATTTTTTTTCATCGGTTAATTCATGATTAACATTTCGACATTCATTCCACTATTTCACATCATGTTTTGATGGGAGATTGAAATAGCGATAAGGCGAATGTGAAAGTGTGAAACAGGATGAGCCACACCATCACCACATCACAATTTACCCAAATAATATCCCAAAGATTCATACGCATTTTGATCCACTGAAACCCCATCCAATTCTATCCAATGCCCACCACATGTTCGACGATTTGCCTCAGTGAATCAAGACCAACACATGCCACTGCTTTCTGCTTTTTAGTCCCTGATAACAAACGATTGGCTTTCATTGCTCACTGTAGAAAGTGGAGACACCCAACAACTATCATCTCCACGTGGTTCCGTGCCGCCTTTTTGCCTTTCATACTGCTGGTGCGTCATTTGTCGTCATCAAAGCACTCACCCACTATCATTGATCTCGAAATCTTGAATCTTTAGGTTTTTATGCTTTGATACTTGAACTCTACACACAGTCTCGTATCTGACTTTTTGTTATCTGTGTTTTGCTTTACTAAAGATCTCACCTTTAATCAAGTTTTGAACTTTTGATGGATTTGTCATGATAATGAAGAACACATAGTTATTATTGATTATATTTTGACGAATCTTTTTTCATGATCGTTAAACATAATTTGAGTTCTTTTTACCTTGTCTTTCTTTGAGGTTTAACTGTACATGAAGACTGTATTTTGAGTTTATTGCATAAATGGTCTATATAGTTTGGGTTAAAACAACTGGTTTTAATATCAAGTTTGATACTAGACAAACCAACTTTTTGATTAACTTTTAAAAAAATTAATAAGTCTATTTGGAAAAAAATTGAAAATTTGATTTTAAAGGGTTAAAAGTTCTTTTTGAAAAGTTAATAAGAGTAACTTTTGAAATGTAACTTTTAAAAAAATACTGTTGATAAAAAAAGAAATCCTAATCATGGGCTTAGTATTGTAAGTAGCTTGGATATTGAAGCTAATTTTTCACTTTATATTTATAGAAAAGTTAATGGAAGTAAGAGGTTTGGATACTTTTTTTCTTAATTTAGACGAATGTTACACATGAAAAATAAGCGTTGTTTTGTAAGATTTTTTTAATTCGCAAGCACTAAACTCCTAATCAACTTTTGGGGTTAAGGAGTAGGCAGTAAACCAAAAGCGTTTTTGCACGATACGATGTTCAAACATTTGATCTATAACGATAAGTCCAAGTGCGTTACAAAATGAAACTTTGGTATCCATATGAAACTGGGTGTGTAGTTCAGTACCAAAAGCATAACTTTCAGCCTCCTTAGTGACTTATGACTAGGCAAGAGAACATGTGAGCCCAATGTACTAACTTTTTACCCCTTTTATTACCACCACCCCAGCCCCCCACCATGAACCGATCAGAAAAAGAAGCAAGAAAAACAGAGCATTCTTGCTCCTTCTTCTTCATCAATTCAATAACATTCTTCATACCATTAGACCCCATCTTACACTATGGAGCGTGCACGCAGGCTAGCTATGTTGGGGCGCCTTGTGTCACAAACCAAACACAACCCATCAATATCATCCTCTGCTCTGTGTTCACCTTCACGGTATGTTTCCTCTTTATCCCCTTATGTATGCAGTGGCACAAACGTTAGATCAGATAGAAACCTTAATGGGTTTGGTTCACAAGTTAGAACCATATCAGTTGAAGCTTTGAAACCAAGTGACACTTTCCCACGTCGCCATAACTCAGCCACCCCTGAAGAACAAACCAAAATGGCCGAATTCGTCGGCTTTTCGAATCTTGATTCACTCATTGATGCAACTGTGCCCAAGGCAATCCGTCTTGATTCAATGAAGTACTCTAAGTTTGATGAGGGCTTGACTGAATCTCAAATGATTGCACATATGCAAGATTTAGCTTCTAAGAACAAGATCTTTAAGTCCTTTATTGGTATGGGATATTACAACACATCTGTGCCTACTGTTATATTAAGAAACATTATGGAGAACCCTGGTTGGTATACTCAGTACACACCATACCAGGCTGAAATTGCGCAGGGGCGGCTGGAGTCCCTGCTCAATTTCCAGACCATGATTACTGATCTAACAGGTTTGCCGATGTCGAATGCTTCATTGCTTGATGAAGGGACTGCAGCTGCTGAAGCTATGGCTATGTGTAATAATATTCAGAAGGGTAAAAAGAAGACCTTTATTATTGCAAGTAACTGTCACCCACAAACAATTGATATTTGTAAAACTCGTGCCGATGGGTTTGACCTGAAAGTGGTCACTTCTGATCTTAAAGACTTTGATTACTCATCTGGTGATGTTTGTGGAGTTTTGGTTCAGTATCCAGGGACTGAGGGTGAGTTGTTGGACTACAGTGAGTTCATCAAGAATGCTCATGCAAATGGGGTGAAAGTGGTCATGGCTAGTGATTTGTTGGCTTTGACTATTTTGAAGCCACCTGGTGAACTTGGGGCTGATATCGTGGTGGGTTCGGCTCAGCGGTTTGGGGTTCCAATGGGTTATGGTGGTCCGCATGCAGCTTTTCTTGCAACGTCCCAAGAGTATAAGAGAATGATGCCTGGAAGAATTATTGGCGTTAGTGTTGATTCTTCTGGAAAACCAGCTTTACGTATGGCGATGCAGACCCGTGAGCAACATATCAGGAGAGATAAAGCAACTAGTAACATTTGTACAGCTCAGGTAATGTTTTAATGATGTGTTTGGATTCTGATTATTGTAATTCTTGGTCAGAATAATTGGTCTTTTAGTGTTTCGAGTATTCAGATTCTGTTTCTGGTTATCTAATTATTTTGTGGGTCGTCAACTCATCAGTTTTTTATAGTTAGTTCAACAAATCATTCTCAAAGGGTAACATAAAATTTTCTAGCTATTCCTATTTTAATTTAATTCAAGACTTTTACTCCAATATCACAGGAGGATCATCCTTTTTGACAAAAGAATATCTTTTTGGTCATTCTGTGTATTAGTTGAATTAATAATGACAAGCTATCAAACACTCAAACAACTTATTATCTGATGTCATCACTTTAAAAAACAAAAGCTCATCTAAACACAATATCCTATGTTCCATTTTGTGGTTTTCTACTTTTCTGTTTCTGATTATTTTAAAATCAAATATTTACTTTCAAAACGCACGCCCAGCAGTTTTCGATGTTTGGATAAACAGATTCTTCTTTTCATGATCTAACTTTTTCGGGGTCAAATTATCAGTTTTGGATAGTCAGTTGGTTGCAACAGAACTGACTATCAAAGGGTAAAATAAAATTATCTTATTACTCCTTCTGAACCTAATTTGAGAGGCTTTTACTCCTATACCACAAGACATACCTTGTTTTTCACCAAAAAAATATAGTTTCCATCGTTCCGTGTAGAATTTGTCAAACGCTCAAACAACTGTCTACTAAAACTTATAAAACAAAAGCACATCCATGCACAATATCCTACGATCCGTTTTTATTACAGTTATTAACTGACCCTGGTTACTCAGAATCTAATAATCACTTTCAAAATTCACACCTAAAAACCCACTAAGTGATTTTTATTTCTATAGTTGTATGCAGGATTAGAGAAGTTTCTTATATATGCACAAATGTTTCTGAGATTAACATGTTCTTTTGCCTCTTGTGTAACCATTTTTTATAGGCATTGCTTGCAAACATGGCTGCTATGTACGGTGTTTACCATGGGCCAGAAGGCCTAAAGACCATTGCCAAACGGGTCCATGGTCTAGCTGGCACATTTGCTGCAGGTTTGAAGAAGTTAGGGACAGTACAAGTCCAAGATCTCCCCTTTTTTGACACTGTGAAAGTAACTTGTGCTGATTCAAAGGCAATTGCTGAAGAAGCCTACAAGCATAAAATGAATCTTCGCATTGTCGACAAGAACACTGTAAATATGTTTCCAACTGCTAGTTGCGCATTCAAAGTTCAAATTCTTAAAACTTATTCTTAAATATGTTTCTCTCAGATCACTGTTGCGTTCGATGAGACAACAACGATTGAAGATGTTGATACTTTGTTCAAAGTTTTTGCATTAGGGAAACCTGTGAGTGTGTCCCCTTTTCTGATAATTGCGAATGCATACATCTTTCTTGATAGAAACTTGAAGGATTTTTTTAAAATCTAATGTACTTTTATTTAATTACAGGTGACATTCACCGCTGCATCTATTGCACCAGAGGTTCAGGATGCTATCCCATCTGGGCTTGTAAGGGAGACTCCATATTTGACACATCCTATTTTCAACATGTATGATTCCTTTTCTATTCTATATGATTTTTTTCGAATTTCAAATTCTGAGTTTTAAATTTGTTATTTATAGACTTGTAGTTGAAAATATGGAAAACAAAAACACTTGCCATCTTGAGATATACTGTCTACATGATATTACCTTCATATTAGTTAAAGTAATAATAAACAGGTCTCATATTATTTTCAAAGAAACAATCAGTGTGTACAATGATCGATTCCTTTGAGTACCTGCCTGAATCTTTTACTATCTTTTAGGTATCATACGGAGCATGAGCTACTAAGATACATTAGTAAATTGCAATCAAAGGACCTCTCATTATGCCACAGTATGATTCCATTGGGATCATGTACGATGAAGCTAAATGCAACTACAGAAATGATGCCTGTGACATGGCCCGCATTTGCAGACATACATCCTTTTGCTCCTACCGAACAGGCACAGGGTTATCAGGTAACAATAATTTTATTTTGGTTAGCATGTATTAGAATTTCAAATTATGTACTATAATATTCTCTTTTGGTTTTTGCAGGAAATGTTCAAGAACTTGGGTGACTTGTTGTGTACCATTACTGGATTTGATTCTTTCTCCTTGCAACCAAATGCTGGTGCTGCTGGAGAATATGCAGGGCTGATGGTTATCCAAGCATACCATATGGTAGGTGTAAATTAGTTGCTGACTTTGGTCAACCTAAAATGGCAAGTCAAATAATTGAATTAATGACTTTGGTCAACTGTAGGCAAGAGGTGATCATCACAGGAAAGTATGCATTATCCCCGTGTCTGCACATGGAACAAATCCTGCTAGTGCTGCTATGTGTGGAATGAAAATTATTACTGTTGGAACAGACTCCAAAGGTAACATAAATATAGAAGAATTACGCAAGGCTGCAGAGGCAAACAAAGAGAATTTATCTGCTCTTATGGTAAGTAGATGTTAATTAAAAGTCATATTTTGGTGCAATGGAATGTATTATATATTAATCTAATTGAATTTCAGGTTACCTATCCTTCAACTCATGGAGTTTATGAAGAGGGTATTGATGAAATCTGCAAAATCATTCACGACAATGGAGGTCAAGTTTACATGGATGGAGCAAACATGAATGCACAGGTATATTGAAACAGAAGATTCTCATGCCCCAAAGATGCATATACTTATATACAATATTTAAATACTTTTGGATCTTGCAGGTTGGTTTGACAAGCCCAGGGTGGATTGGTGCTGATGTGTGTCATCTAAACCTGCACAAGACATTTTGCATTCCTCATGGCGGAGGTGGTCCCGGAATGGGTCCCATTGGTGTGAAGAAACACTTGGCACCATACTTGCCTTCACACCCCGTGGTTAGTACCAAAATCAAATATTAATTTTCAGAATAACAGAATCAAAATAGTTGTAATAAATTGTTTTTCTATATATATATGATCATGGCGATCAACAATGTGTTCAGATTTCTAATTTGAGTTGTACATCTTGATTTGAAGGTCCCGACTGGTGGCATACCAGCCCCCGAACAAAGTCAGCCACTTGGTACCATTGCTGCAGCCCCTTGGGGTTCGGCTCTTATCTTGCCTATATCATACACATACATTGCCATGATGGGATCGCAAGGAATAACCAATGCATCAAAGATAGCTATCCTGAATGCAAATTATATGGCAAAACGTCTAGAGGTCTCAGTTTGTTTCTTTTTGCATTTGTTTATTATCATCAATAGATTATAATATGACTTGATGCTTGTATTACGTTGCAGAATCACTATCCTATTCTTTTCCGTGGGGTCAATGGAACAGTTGCCCATGAATTCATTGTTGATTTGAGACCATTGAAGGTAATATAAAAGTCAAATTCAAATAGATTAATCCTGCTTGTTTATTTCAAGATCGATGAACTAAATTCTATCACATCCAGACTACTGCTGGAATCGAACCAGAAGATGTTGCTAAGCGTCTAATAGATTATGGGTTCCATGGTCCAACAATGTCATGGCCTGTTCCAGGAACACTCATGATTGAACCAACTGAAAGTGAAAGCAAGGTATCATGGAGGGTAAAGTTTATAATTTTATTAAAGTTATGATATTAGTTTGACTTAAAGTGTGTACTTTTTATTTGTAGGCGGAGTTGGACAGGTTTTGTGATGCTTTAATCTCCATTAGACAAGAAATAGCAGAGATTGAGAAAGGAACTGTTGATTTCAACAACAATGTCATCAAGGTATTTTAGCTATCAGTTTATGTTTGTTTTGTAATAATTTGTTCAGGATTTTGTTGGTAATTTGTGAGAAATTATTATGTTCATAGGGCGCTCCTCACCCGCCACAACTACTCATGGCTGATAAGTGGACCAAACCGTACTCTAGAGAATATGCAGCTTACCCTGCTCCCTGGCTTCGTGCTGCTAAATTCTGGCCTACTACATGTTCGTCTCTCTTTCCTGTTCTATCTCTCTACATGTGTGTGTGTGTATATGTATACATTTTCTTACGACGTGGTTGTTACAACTAATTATCTGATTCTGACCATTCAAATTACATAACCACCTTCAAAACGCTTATATCCAACTACTCCTACAAAGCTTATGTTCTTCAACTTTTTCAAAAGAAACTTGTTTTCTGATGTGTTTTTATGTGACAGGTCGTGTGGACAATGTGTATGGAGACCGCAACCTCATCTGCACTCTTCAACCACCACAGGAGTATGAAGAGAAAGCGGAAGCTACTGCTTAATCAAACTATGGAACGCCACATGTGCGTCAAAGTTCTTTCCAAGATTTATACTTGGATCTGTTGTATATACGTGTTTCGTGTTTCTATCCCTTATGGCTGCTGGATTTTAAGATATTCCTATAATCATGATGATCAGCTGTGTAAAATATTGGCCCAAAAAAACAAAGATAATACTCGGTATTTTGTGGGAACTACCATAACTTTTTTTATTAATATGAAGAACAAAATATCACACCTTAAACACTATACAATGACCCTCTTTTATACTACTTTTAACTTTAATTACTATGAAATCACAGCTCGAACACAGCTGGATGATAATCTATTCACAGCCAAATTATTCAATACTTTCTTAATATTTATCTTGACTAACACATTTTACATGATAACTAATTCTACCCTCATCGTTCTTAGTTCATCCGTATACACCCTTGAACATCAAGATTAATTTCTAACATTTTTATCCTTAATTTTGATGTTGTACCACCTTGGTCTTGAATTCCAGTCTCTGGAATCATGTTTCTTCGAAGTTTGATCAATCATTGATCTTCAAATCTACTTCATTTAGCTTCTGTTTTGTCTCGCACAACGTTTGTTCTATTTTCTTCCTTGCTTGCAGCCTTGCAAACCTGCTATCATAGCAACCCAACAATCTCACTTCTTAGCAAATCACTTGCCAATTATTTCTTTTGACTGCAAACAACAATAAGCTCTTCTTGCCTTTTGTTTTTTCGAGTTCTTTTTTTTACGACGTGGTGTCACACAGATTGTCCCATATATGAATAATCCCCCACGGTTTAAATCTTCTTCGTGGTGACTTGAATCACTCAGGTTTTCTTCACTTTTGATCACAACTTCACACAACCTTACGTTCTGTCTCACACAGAACTCAATCTGTCTCATACAAATTTTCTGCAATCTGAATCACTTAGATTTTGCCTTTTGTAGTTGGATCACACAACTGTTCTTCCCTTAGATCTGCTCAATTGACTTGTTTGAACCTATCATAGGTTTGGGCTACGATTAATCTCTCGAATATTCAATCGGGTGGCCTTGTTCTTCTTCACAACTTGATCAACTTTCTCCTCGTCTTCACGTGCTCAGTATTCTTCTTGTAATCGTTCCCCTCGCTCTGATACCAATTGTTAGAATATTGGTCCAGAAAAACAAAGATAATACTCAAATTTTTGTGAAACTACCAAGACTCTTGTTATTGATTGTTAATATGAAGAACAAAAGACCACACCTTAAACTCTATATAATCTTCCTTTATACTACTTTTAACCTTAATTAACATGAAATAATAACTACAAACTCAATTGGATGACATCTCATTCACAACCAAAATATTCAATATTTTATCAATAGTTACCTGACTAACATATTCTACATGATAATTAATTCCACCCTTATCTTTCTTGGTTTACTCGTATGCATCCTTAAACATCAAGATTAATTTCTAACAATCTGCTCTTATAACAATAACTAGATTAGTACCTCGTGTATTACATGCGTTAAATAAATAAAATATTAAATAGTTATTAATAAAAATTAATGAATTATAAAACGATCTTTTCATATATGATATGATTGATGTTACGTACGAGTGATAAAACGACAATATTATTTTTCAATCTTGTGTTTGATTTTTTTTTGTTTTTCTAAAAAAAGTTGGTTATTAAACAATTTTTTAAAAACAAACCGTTTTTTTAAAAAGTGACAGTTTTAATAATTTATGTATTATAACTTTGAAATTTAATAAATTTTGTTTCACAATAATTGTTTTTAAAAGCCACTGGGTTTAAAATATATTGTGTTTTAAAATTTTGATTATAAAAAAATATTTCTTTACAAATTGTATTTGTAGAGAGATTTTATTAATTTAATAAAAAATATTTTTAATATGAAAAAAATTAAATAATATCATTTATAGTTAATATGATATTTATTAGAAGAAAAAAATAAGAAAATAAATTTTAGAGATTCTATAATTTTGACAAGTGACATACAAAACTTTCTTTTATTAGTATAGACAGATTAGTCTGGTGTACAACTTTTCATTCTTGTGAAACACCGTATTAAATTATGTTAAGTCCAAACACATTAACTATTAAATCAAACTGGTCAAAACTAAACTTTTAAAGGATCAATGGTAAATTAGTAATTTTTGGTAATCACCAGACGATGGTAGATTCATCTTGATCTTTTTCACACTTATTGTGTATTTCCATAAAATGATGGAGGATTTCAAATGTTTAGTCATGATACGTTTAAAAGTAACACCATAAAAAAATTATAATGTACATTATTGAGTTAGGAGGTGTGAGGTGCAAAATTTAAATGTTTTTAGAGCCAAATCGAAAGCAAACAACGTCACCTTATTGGTCGACTGGTCAGATTAGAGTTAACAACCGGATGATGACATAAGTAAATATAAGTATGTTACATGTATAGTTATATTTATAATTCAATTAAATACTTTATTTGTATATTTAATAGTATTATATAAAATTCAATAATAATCTTATGTTCCATACTATAATTCATCGTCAGAATAATCTTCGTTAAGCCCATTTAAATCTAAAAATAAATAAACAATATCAAAAATCCGGTTCGACTTGGGTTCCGGTTGACCACTGAACCAACCAGTTTCTTGGCTACAAAACCAATTGGGATGGATCGGACCAATGGACCCTCTCGACTAGTCTCATTGATTTCTAGATACTTAGAAACCTTGTTAGTTTGAGGGGAGCCCCTTACAACAAAAGGGATTCCAACTGGAATTGGGAAATGTTGTATGATGAGGTTTGAGACTTCGTAATGCCTGATAGGGGTTGGGTGCGAACATATCATATCTATAAATACTAATAAAAGAAAGTTTTGTATGTCACTTGTCATAATTTTAAAACTATTAAATTTCATTTTCTCGCTTCTCTCTCCTAATAAATATCACACTAAATACAAATGCTATTATTCAATTCTTTTTATATTACATATATACTTTTTTTAAAGTGATCTTTTTACAAATATAATTTGTAAGTAAATAATTTATTTTATAAATAAGAATTGTTTTCAAAAAAAATTAAAACTTCAAAAAAAACACAATATATTTTAAAACCTATGACTTTTAAAAAATAATTTTATGAAACAAAAGTAATTAAATTTCAAAGTTATACTAAATAAATTATTAAAAATGGCACTTTTTTAAAAAAATGGTTGTTTTGAAACAAATTGTTTAAAAACCAATTAAAAAATCAAATAAATAAAAAAAGTATAAAATATGATATCGTTATTTTATCACTCGTATGTAATGTTAATCATACTTATAACTTCTAATAAAGCAAATAATCTTTTGGCACTTGTCATTCTTTTAACTAATGTTTTTGTCACTTGTCAGTTTTTAAAACATTCACAAATCAATTTTCACTCCAAAAGGGTATTATAATAACTTAAATTTTCATACAAATTTTTCTCTCTTATTAAAAAGATATTTTATTAATTGTTATGTTTCTCTCTCTTATCTAATATTTTTAAAAATCAAACTATCTTCTTTTAAAATAGATTTTATGAAAGAAATTAGATATCATTTCTTTTAATCAATATCTAAATAACAACAAACTAAACTTTTATATAATATGAAATTTTCTAAAACATTAAATATTTTTAAACAAAATATTTTAAATCATTTTGTTTTAAAAAAATTATAAACAAGTGAAATATTTTTAAAAAATCTAAAACACTAAAGATATTATTTTATGAAAAATCTAAAAATGAATGTTTAAAATATAACTTTTGACATAAAAAAGTTAAAAATAGTATAATTATTTTATTTCTTAAACAAAAGTATATATAATTTTAAGTATATTTTACATTAAAATATTATAATCAAAATAGCTATTATACGTAATTAACATCATATAATCTATAAATCTATAATCTATAAATCTATAAATACTAATAAAAGAAGGTTTTGTGTGCCACGTGTCACAATTCTAAAGCTACTAAATTTCATTTTTCCGCTTCTCTATTCTAATAAATATCACATTAAATACAAAGGCTATTATTCAATTATTTTTATATTACATATATACTTTTTTTAAAGTGATCTTTTTACAAATGCAATTTGTAAGTAAATAATTTATTTTATAAATAAGAATGTTTTTCAAAAACAATTACAACTTCGAAAAAACACAATATATTTTAAAACATATGACTTTTAAAAAATAATTCTTATGAAACAAAAGTAATTAAATTTCAAATTTATAATAAATAAATTATTAAAAATGGCACTTTTTAAAAAAATGGTGTTTTGAAACAAATTGTTTAGTAACCGATTAAAAAATCAAATAAATAAAAAAGTATAAAATATGATATTATTATTTTATCACTCGTATGTAATGTTAATCATACCTATAACTTCTAATAAAGTAAATAATCTTTTACCACTTGTCATTCTTTTAACTAATGTTTTTGTCACTTGTCAATTTTTAAGATATTCATAAATTAATTTTCACCCCAAAAGGGTATTATAATAACTTAAATTCTCATACAAAATTTTCTCTCTTATTAATTTTTTTTATTAGTGTAACATCTCGTATTTTTGTTAACTAAAAGTTAACTTTGTTTATTCTTATAGGGATCATTTTTGTTATTTATAAAATTTATGGATTATTCATGCTTATTTCTTTGTTGTCTTTAATTTTTTTTATTATACAAAAGTGATAATAAAGCTAAAAATTGTAATAATAATAACACTACTACTAATAATAAAAACCATAATAATAGTAATAATATTAGTAATAATAATAATAAATTAAAATAATAATAATAATAATAAGATAATAGTAATAATAATAATAATATTAATAATAATAAATAACAATAATAATAATAATAATAATGTTAACAATAATAGTAAGGGTAACAATAATGATAATAATAATAATAATACTTATAACAATTTATAAAGTTATTAAACATAAAAGTGTTTAAAACTTAAATTAAGTAAGTTAGGGGGGATTGTTGTCATTTTATAAACTCTAAAAAGTTTGAAAATAAAGTAATAAACATTAAAAAATGAGGGGTTGTTTGTGTAAACGTGAATTATCTAAACTCCAAATCAATCTCTCCCGACTTTCCGGTCACCGGCCGACCAATCTCCGGTCGAGCTCTAGTGACCACCGAACACCCAAATTTAAACATTTTTAACCATGCTAAAGGTACAAAACGACTCGGGGAAGCACTGCGAACTCGAACCCATGACCAATTGGACCATTACATTCGGCATTTAAGGGAATCGAACCGAAATCAATAACCCAATCGATTCATAACTGTTCCATAAATACATTGTGATGAATAATCAAATTAAACGATCAGAAAAGTTCTAACAATCATTTCTAAACTTAATACATCGTTTAATTTTAGTTAAACAATCGATTGTAACCGTTATAACCGAATGAAACTGAAACTCATTCGACCCTTTATCGTACAAATTGAACATATATAACAGAGGGCAAATGTCCCCATCGACCCTTTTAACTCTCTGCAACCTTAATTCCTCTAAATCATCACTCAAACATCGATTTCAAACTCCATGTTCTTCGCGAGCAAATCAAGACAAAATTCAAGCACAAACACTTCAATTTGATTGTAATCAAGTAAGTTAAATACATGATTATGTTCGTTTAAGAATGGCGAACAAAAGCCCCATGGTTACTTTGATTCACAACAACGATTTGATCTTCAATTTCGGTTCAAATCAAACTAGGGTTCTTGTGATTTGGGGCTGTTCTGTAATTGGTGTTTTTGAAGTTTTAAAACGGAATTTAGCATGGCAACTGCCCTTTGGTACAGTGGTAAGATGCAAGACCCATACACAGGAGGTTCCAGGTTCGAACCCGGGGAGCCTCACATATTTTTTAGGCCTTTTTGGCCTTTAGATTAAATACTAAAAATTTCTAAAAATTATAAAATGTCATTTTATACACTTTGATCATTTTAAAAATCATTTGAATAATTTTCTGTAAATTGTTACTTAAAAAGAAATACTTTTATATTTTATTAAATATTCTAAAAAAGATATAAATAGTGTAATTATATAAAAAGTAGACTTTAGATGATATTTTGTTCACATAAATACTATTTCATCCAATATCTTCAAATAATTGTTTTAAATTGAGGTTACTAAATTTTATTTAATCATTATATATGTATACAAATTGTTATAAATATTATATTTTATACATATGATCTTACATAACATGTAACAAATTTCTTTGAGTTTAATAAATATAATTGATTCCATTTTGTTAAACATAATTATTTGACAAGCCCCAAAGTTTCATTGAAACCCTAGTTCGTATTAAAATGTTAATCTTACAATTAAACTTTAATATTGTAAATATATTTATACTTAGGTACATTGTGAAGAACTATGTTGGAATTATTGCTTATTATTCTTATTAATCGTCATTTTTATACATTTGATCAAGTGAGTATTTCTATACCCTTTTTTATATTTTTACACTTTTGGGGTGAAACATGTTATATTATAAACTTTGCACTTGTAAACACGTTTGATTCTTGTAAAGTTATGGCAATTTACTTGTATGTTGTGGTTAGTTGAACTTTGTGGCTACCATGTAATGTCGAATATATGTACAATTATTAACTATTGCTAGTCTAACGACGTCATAGATCTATGGGCCAGACAAGCCTGCTTGGTTGATCCAAGTACACTTAGCTAATCGTATAAACTTGTAAACGTTTGAGACTTGTAAAACTTTGTCGAGGTTTGATTGTGCATTCTGTCTTACATCCCTAGTTTACTTTGTTCTCTAACTTACAACATGATTTGTCATCTTTTATATACTTATGTATTGAAAACTCTGGAAATCTCACCAACATTATGGATGTGGGATTCGCCTAAGATGTTACAAGCACCCCTTTTTTGGACTCATCGTCCTTGATGAGGTTTGCCCCATCATCTCATTTATGGATGTGGGATTGGCCTAAGGTGTCACTCTGAACACCCCTCGGGGACTCACCATCGTGACGAGGATTGGCCCACCATCCCGAACGGCACAAAAGTAACTCTGATACTATTTTGAAACACCCGACCCCTCACACCAACAATATTGTTCACTTTGCTTACGAGGAGCTCACGGATTTGCTTTTGGTTGCCCGGGTGAAACTTCCCAAGGAGGTCACCCATCCCTGATTGCTCTCAGCTAAGCATGTTTAACTATGGAGTTCTCCTCTCATCCACAACCAATACGCCCAAAACGCATTATTAATATTAGAGGTCAGACATTACTTATGAACCAGGAATCTTTCATGTCCATGGTCGATGTGGGATTCACCTAGGATGTTACAAATTGGATATCTAACGGGCCACTGGCCCATCCGATCGTTTATGCTACTTAGGGTTGTAAATGAGTTGAGCGAGCCAGGATGGGTTCGAGCTCGAGCTCGAGCTTGAGCTCGAAGCTTATCGAACCGAGCCGAGCCGGTTTGAAAATTTTAACAAGCTCAAAACACTAGCTCGAGTTCGGCTCGTGAAAAGCTCGAGCCAGCTCGTGGCTCGTTCGAGCCTACTCGATATAAATATGTTTTTTATTTTTCACAATAATTTATATGAAAACACAAAAAATATATATTAGGGTTTTTATATTTTGTTGAGTACTCTGTACTTATGGGAACAAAGATTATTATTTTGAATATAAACAATTTACTATAAAGTTATATATTTTTAAACAAAATACTTAATGTTTTTAAAAAAGAAACTATTTTTATTTTTAAAAAAAATAATTTTAAAATCCTAATATAAATATAATAATCATAATATAGTAGTAGTAGTAATAATAATAATTATAATAATTATACTATATAAATAAATATATATATATATACATATATTATATGCACCGAGCCACGAGCCGAGCCAACTAACCGAGCTCGAACTGAGCTAACCCTGGCTCAAGTTCGGTTCATTTAGAATTCGAGCCGAGCCGAGCCAGCTCGTTTAGATTCGATCTTTTTTCGAGCAAACTTCGAACTACGAACTTTTTGTATAGCCCTAATGTTACTCAAGTATGCAACCCGAGCCCACCCACAAGAGAAAACAAAGAAAGAAACCCCATGGCCTAACTTGAAACCCTTTTTTCGTCATAGATGAGACTTGAACCCAATTTCTTCTTTTATTTTATTGAAGTTTAAAGTTACCTTACCTCAACCATTTGGGTTAAGAGCATTCATACATGGATGGTTGTGAGTAGATAAAATATTACCATTCATCCTCATATTTAAAAAAACACAGGACAACACTCATAAATTTTTTAATATTTTTGAAAATAGTTGTAAGTGAAGAAAAGAAAAAAGAAAATAGTAAAGGTATGAAAGAAATATTATTAATTGAAAAAAAAGAGAAAACATACTAATTTTTAGTGTAATTACATAAATGTAGATATGAAATAGGTTATGAATGCTCCAAGGGTGGTGGGGGCGTTGTTATCTTGAGGACACAACGGGGGCCTTTGTTGCTTGGCAACACTATCGCCAGTCCCCCACGCCGCAAAATTCACACGCCACACATGAGTACACGTCGAGCCACACCATCAACATTGCTACTTTATTTGACCATTACCCACCCCGCCCCACCAACGGTCACCAACTTATCCTCCCTCCTTTGTCACCACTGCCTCCCTGATGATTGTTTGGGGGTGTACCCAGGTGAGATGGTGGTTTCGGTTCAAGAGATGGTTTGTGGTTGATGGTGGTGGTCGACGGTGGACACGATGGTGATGGTCATGGCTGGAAGATGGTGCAATGTGAGTGCCCCCTATATATATGGTGTGATGTGACATAACGTGACATTATGTGATTGATTAGTATATGATGTAGTGTGATGAGAATATCCTGAGCATCCCACCACTCTAAGGAACATTAGCGTCTACAATTTATTATAAATCATGTTTTGCTTTTTTCTAGAAGAATTGCATTTGTTAAATTGGATTTTTTTAGTAAATAATCACATGTGAAGTATAAATGATAACAGAATGCAACGCTAACTTTTTTTTGGGCAAAAATAAATGTTAAATTGACAAGGATACCAAAGAGATTTAAATGAGCACATAATTAGAATGAGACAAGCCACCTTCCATGAATGCATCGATGTTTCAACAAGTGATTTGCACATACTATTGAACATGTACTATGATGTGGCTAATAATTCGAAAATATGCTACTAAATCGGACATGTAATTGAAAATGAGAAGGATTTGGCTTCAAGATATCATAGGGATGAAAATTCTGGTTCGGGTTGAGGTCTATAAATATGTTCTGTTTAACTGACCAGTCAAAACAATTTAACCCACGTAACTTAAACACACTTAATCGATATAATTAGTTTATCTAAACATGTCAAGTGTGTTCATGAGTTGTAAATAAGTTGATGAGATGAATAAGTAATGGAGTTGTAAACAAGTTCATGGTATTATCATGTTTACCAACCATTAAGCTTATTTATTTTCTTAAATACATCTCTTTTTAGCAAAATGTATACCGGGACACCAAAAAATAATTTAAAACAACTATAAATTTTTTGTTTTATTTTAACGAACAAAAGTTACAGAAGAAAAAAACAATTTTGTAGAAAAGTTAAGTTGTTTTAAATATATATTATGTGTAGTACACAGGGTCAATTTGAAACATTAGAAGGTTGAATTTAAATTGGAGTGGGAATTTAAGTTGTAAAATTGAGTTTCGTCGGCACCGGCCTTTGTAATAGACATGTATATAATATCAGTGTTAAATGAATTCGTTTTCTACATCATATATGCGTTTAAACAATCGAAAACCACTTATTTTCTCTATTAATCTTAACAAAAATATATAAAAAAATGGAATAGTTCTAACTCTTCAAAATATATAGATACTAAACAAAGACCGAGACTTTTGTTATAGAAGTTAAATAATTTGAGTATTTATGTTTTGCTAATTGCTATGATTAAAAGTTGCTTTCATACCATTAATTAAGTTAATACGTTTAAAGGTCAAACATAATATTCTCTATACCAGTAGCAATAATACGTTAAACAATGTTAAACTCCTTTTGATGATTAAACACCGTTTTTGCATTTTCCTTTGAACAATTGAACCGATAACAAGCTCGTACACAAATCCAATAGTTGAGTTCGACCTCTAACAAAAAGACAATGCTAGTTTTTCAAATCACAACATCATATTTTAGAGATGAAAATGATATATGGAAATTTATTTTTTCTATTTTTTTTATATTTAAGGAATTTTAACTCAAGTATGTATCTCAACTCTCAAACGTCATATTTAATACATGATTTTTATTTTAGTTATGAAATAAGTCTTGCAATTCTGTTAACTAAAAGCAAAATCTGAATTTTATTTTTATTTTGATTAATTATTTTTTTAAATAAATATTAAATCACTCTCATTCTATACGTGTTGTTTAAAATTAATTTATAATATACTAATTAACAACTTAATTATGGTTATTCGCCAATATTTGACTTTTCTATGTTAAGTCAAACTCTTATATATTTTCACAATTTAGTCGTCAATAATTTTTTACTTTCAAATTTGTTTCCCTATACTTTTCATAATTTATAAATTTTTCGTTTTGGTCTAAATTTTATGAGTTAATACGTTGTCACTTGCACGTGTAGTTTAACGTTTTTAGGTTTATTTTTTTCCGTTTAATGGCCCCGTTACAATACACAAGTTCTAGATTGATTTAATTATTGTTTTTAATGTTTTATGTCTCACGTGCGTGGTTTAATGTTTATAGGTATACTTTTCGTTTGATTTTGTTATTCTCATTTATTTTTTAATACGAGTTTTACTAGTGTTGTTAGTCGTTGACACTTATATAACATTGATGCTACTTGTCATGATTTTACGACCCTGCTGTAACACACGGAGGCTTAATTACTAGTTTAAACTAATAATGGGTCGTTTAATTCACAGAATGTTTTGACAAGACATTGAAATTGGAAATGAAATTAGAATCTTGATAAAATTGGTAACGTGTTTGGTTAATTAGTTTCGAGTGAAATTAAAATTTTATTTTGAGCATTTCATTGGATTGTTAAACATTTAATGGGTGGTAAGTGGAAAGAATGCGAATTCCATTGAATAAAAGAAAATTTTCTAGTTTTAATTTCATTCGTTGACCAACTAAACATGATTTTAAATAAAAAATTTTCCAATTTAATTTTTGATAATTTTGTAAGTCAAACAGGACCTAAGAGCATTCAAAGTGAATTCCTTATAAATGTGTGGGTGTATTTATTATATTATAGGGAAATGATTGTGAGTGTAGAATAGATAAAATTTAATGTTTATTAGTATATTTTGGGAATCACTGTTCAGTCTCTATAAATATTTTATTTTTTAAGTGCTTATGAGTGGTGAAGAGAGAAAATTTCATGACAAATATATAAATGAGTATTATTTGAGAGAAACAAATAATTTTAGTATTATTGTATGAATACATATAATAAAACCCATTATAAATGCTATAACATCTCAAATTTTATAAATAAATATTCAAATTGATTCGTGTTATAGACCATTCCTAATAACCTCACATCATCTCATAAAGATTCTGGAATCAAGTTTTGATTGTGCGTGCGACATATAACTCTAACAATATTGATTAACTTGTTATATAGATGCATATCATCTAACAAAAATGAACAATTAATATTTTTTTCAAATATTTTTCGCGTGAAAACTATGAAATAAAATGAAATGACAAGGCTTGCCTCTTAGAATAATTATCACATGTGAAGGCTAAAGAACCAAACCGGTACGCAAAACTCCTTAATACATGAAATCCCATAACGTAAACATCGCTATTCACTATCATGTATTTCTATAGAAAACTAGATTTATCATCCGTGCTTTGCGGCAAACCATATAAAAAGTAACAATCATATAAAAACCAAATATTTGATGGTCAAAACATAAATCAAAGAAACTTAACTGTAGCCCAATAGTTTCACTTTAATATAAGATATAATACAATAAATGATAATGTGACATTGTGAAGCCATGATAAGTGAAGAAAAAAATGTGGGAAGAAAAGATTGTTTCATGTTTTTAATTTGTGAAAGTATAAAAGTTTTATGGTAAAATTTGAAAAATAATAATCTTAGTTGTAGCTAAAGTTGCTTTATTATATAGAGTATAATGTTTTCACAATTTAAACATGTAACTTTCATGTTACATAATGATAGCCTTACCAAATGTATAATTTTATGTTCATATGTATGTAACATAAATTATTCTATTGATATAAAAATTAGATCATTCACATGTTTTTTATTTTTATTTTTATAATTATATTAAAATTGTTTTTATCTCTATCATTTTCAATTAAATAATAATTTTAATACATTATTATTGTCTTTACTTTATTTTCTACTTACAATTACTTTAAAAATATTAAAAAATTATATAGACGAACAATGTCACCACAAATATATAAATAAATAATAATATTTTCTCTGTTATACACCCACAAATTTTTTTAACGACAAATAAATGTTACTTTTACATTACACCAAATTACACCATTGATTGAGTTTGAACTAAAAACCTTCTTTTTAAATGGCAAAACCTTTACAGACTGGCCTCACACGGGCTTATACACCCACAATTAATTAACCATTCTCTATAAAATAAAAATCATTTTAGTAACATGGGCATCCAATCATAAATGTTCTTATCTCTTACAATAATAATAACATCTTAAAATGATAAAAAAATTCATCAATGTCCCTATTTTTACAAACTTACAACATTTCTAATTTATTTTTTACCGGTTTCAAATCAATAAACCTTTCTCTAAAAACTTCTAGCATCAACAACTTAAAGAGCAAGAAAATCTTCATCTTCACATAAAATACATACCTATTACTTTCTATAGCATCAACTTTTTACTCATCAAACGTCGTCAAACGATCAAATTCAACATAAAAAAAGTTGATTAATTATAAAACAAAACTTTTCACAAAAAGCAATAATTATACGTTAATCCTTTTCATTTTTCAAGTGTGCGTAGGTTAAGAGAACCTTCTTCAGTTCTTCTTGCCGGTAGAGAGAGAAAGTTGCAGGGGGTAATTCTAGAGAGAGAAACACTCAAATTTTGAGTTTTGATGCGAATCGATCCACATCAACGATGTCAAAGATGAAACATCTCTTGCGAAAGCTTCACATCGGCGGTGGTTGCACCGATAACACCAACCGATTGACCACCGCCGACACCTCATCACGATCTCCGGCCACGATGACGAACTTATCTTCTTCGTTTCAACCTATATCTCCGATCGTTGACGGAACCGGAGGCGTTTTGTCCTCCTCCGGTGAAAGCATCAACGACTATTCAAACGCCTCCACCGTTGATTCTAGTTTCTTCGAGGAGGAGTTCCAGATGCAGCTTGCTCTCGCGATTAGCGTTTCCTCGGGGCAACCTGACGCGGAAACGGCGCAGATTAAGGCTGCTAAGCAGAGGAGCTTGGGGTGTTCTCCTGATGAATCGTTTGTTGAATTTCTCTCGCTTCGATATTGGGTGATGTATTCGTATTTTCTTCGTTTTATGATTTTTTTATGTGGTTATATGTGTGGCTTGTTGAATTGGTTGCATTTTATGCACAATTGAATATGCGATTCGGTTTAGCCCTAGTTTTGATATAGGTGATGTGATAGGCAATGTAGGGTTGGTTGGATTAGTTTTTTTAGTTTTGAAGGTTGTGGAGTTGAAAGTTAATCGTTTTAGGATTGCACGGACTTCTGTGATTTGATAGATTCTGGAGTTGCGAATTTGATATTTCTCTAGACAGGGGATGATACACGTTCTGCTCGAGTAGGCGATAACTTCAGTTGTGAAATGCACAAAATATACATGGAAACGTTATTATGCTTATATGAGTAGGTTTTGTTGATAAGCCACAGCGGACTTTTAAGTTTTTAGTGGATTGAACATTTGACTAATGGTTGTCATCATTTCTGGCTCTCAGATAGTTGGATAATTTTTAGGAACTAATAGATTTTAAATAGATATCCTACAATTAAGTGACCATTTTGGCAACCTTAACAAATGGAATTGAGTTGCATGGTGTCAGTTCACTGCTTTGCTTTATAGAATTTGTGACTAGTGATATAGGAAGCGATTTTGCATTCCTAACATACTCGGGTACATACATTAGACGCACCTTTAACTAGTTATAGCTGGCATGTGATTGCTATTTTGTGTAATTGAGATACATGTACACACACACACACACTAATTTTATCTCTTCTTAGTGTTTACCATCCCTCGTTCCCTTGTAGGGATTCTTTTATGCTTCTGAGTTCTAATGATAGTATGCTTTTTAAAGACATAATTGTAATTGTAATTGATTGCTAGTTTTGTATGTGCAGAGCAATAATGTTGTAAATTACGATGAGAAGGTTATGGATGGGTTTTATGATGTGTATGGGATCACTTCAAATTCAATCACACAAGGGAAGATGCCATTATTAGTGGACCTTCAAGCAATAACTGTTTCAGATAATGTTGACTATGAAGTAATTTTGGTTGACAGAATGGTTGATAAGGATTTACGGTACCTTGAAGAAAGAGTTTCTACTATATCATTGGAATGCCAAGCTGCTGGGACAACTCAGATTATGAGCACTCTAATCCAAAGAATTGCTGATATTGTTGTTGGTCAAATGGGCGGGCCTGTAAGTGATGCTGATGAAATGTTGAGAAAGTGGACTCTTAGAAGCTACGAGTTGAGAAATTCAATGAACACTATCATTCTTCCGATTGGTTGTCTTGATGTTGGACTTTCCCGCCATAGAGCCTTGCTCTTTAAGGTATCAAGCCTTGCTCTCCAAGGCGTAAATTGAGCATACCTCTCTCTAATTTTTAATATATTATAGATTATTTTAGCACATTGTCAACTATTCCTTTAATGCTAGGTACTCGCTGATAGGATCAACCTTCCATGTAGTTTGGTCAAAGGGAGCTACTATACTGGAACTGATGATGGAGCTGTGAACTTGATCAAGATTGATAATGGAAGGTATGGTGATCGTACCTTTTGTTGCACGAATTTGTATGCCTGTGTTTAGATGTATATGACTTGCACATGTGTGTGTGTTTTTTGCTTGCATATGTATATCTATATGTATATGATACATATGTGTTTAGAAGGTATGGATGTTTTAGCTTGTGTCTTGCTAATCTATGGTTACTTACTTTCTTGGAACATAATCATTATTGATCTTGACAATTGCATTTCTTTCTAATTACTAAAGAAGTGTAATGAATGGGTTAGGCATTGAGTTTATTATAGGCTTGTTTCCTACAAGTCTTATATCTCCTTTGTTCCATTTGTCTTGATTACTGTGCATCATGCTTCAATAGCGTATATATGCTTTTAGCACATGTACTTGTTGTGTATATATAAAAAATCGATCTTGATAAATGATTTTAGTTTCATAACATGCTCATGTTCTGGATAAAGGTCTAAGGAGGAAAAGCATTAACTATGTATTTTGCAATCATGTATATGAGTAAAGCTTATAAATTTTACTAACAGCTCAACATATATCTGCTGGTCTTTCACAACTTGATATTCTAAAATGAGCTTAATTATGAACTTTTCGTATTATATTGGTTTTTCATTTAACATTTAGTTACTACCAATCAATTTTAAAAATAAAGTTGATATAGGTTCTTTTTTAATTAATGCAGTGAGTATATTATAGATTTAATGGGCGCTCCAGGAACCCTAATCCCTGCAGAGGTGCAAAGCTTTAGTTTTCCCAGTTTTGGACAAGATTCAGTAGCAGTTACACCTCAACATGACAACATTGTCAAATTTGGGACTTTAGGTTCTGGGGTGGCTTCTTTTATAGGCTCACAACCAGAAGGTCAATATGGGAAAGTTATGAAAAGAAACCAAACAGAGAGGTTTGAATATGATTTCAGCAAGCTTCTTCCATCTCTCAGCAGGCCATTTGAAGGCATGTCAGGTGTTTGTGAAATAACATCCCCAGCACAAGAATCACAGATTATAGATGTGTCTAATTGTGTTATAAATGCTGCAAAGAACCCTGATTTTGCTCAAAATCTTCATGCTGTTCTCTTAAATAGTGATGGGACATCCTCTGATAATCTCTTAAGTGTAAATAACCAAGAAGAGGGAGGACAACAAGTATGTAAAACAGTTCATTTGTTAGATGCTGACATGTTACATATGTCTGATAAGGAGGAGCCTAGTGTTCAAAATGGGTTACAAGCAGAAGGTGAAATAATGCCTGAAATAAATAATTTTGGATACAATTTACCATCTGAATCTATAAGCCATAATGAAGATATCCTGGCTGCTAACTCAGTTGGTAAGGGTTTTGCTGATAGTTTACAATGGGTTCAAGAACCCTGGGTATGAAAGATACTCATGATACTGTATTTCTTCTTCAGTGAAGCCATGGAAAGCCGAGAGGGAGAAGGCATTCATAAAGATGATGAAAAAACTAAAAGGTTAAGTATGATCAGCTTTACTGCAGCTGAGTGGGAAATTTTGTGGGAGGATCTTCAGATTGGAGAGCGCATTGGTATAGGTAAGATTTGCTATTCACAAATTTCAGTGCTTACAATTAATCAGTCTGTCATTTTGCTGTTCTCTGATTACCATGACGCTTTTGTTTTCTACTTTGTTGCATGCTGTATACTTAGTAAAGAATTGCCAAAAGCCCAAAGCTAAACAGTGGTTTGTTACTTTGTTTTTTTGTGTTACCATTGTCAATACTGTGTCTTAAGAAGATCGTAATCAAACAATGTTTGTCAAATGTTGGTGTTTTGATGTTAATATTCTTTCCATTCTTGTTATCATTTTAGTATTACTTTCTGCAGAATGGACACTTTCATTGTCGTTTACTGATAGTTTTCTCTAGTTCTGAACATATGTTGCATAACTGCATTAAAGTTATTGTACCATACAAATGCACTGGAATTCAGGTTTAAGCAGCTAGGAGTATTCCACATACAGCTCTCATCCTACTTAACTAGAGAAACATAATTAACTTTGTTTTAGGATTCAATTAAGTTAAGGACCATCGTATGAATGAAAAAGCACAAATCTTAGAAGACTTTAAAGTTACGTTATTGTTGGCTATTTATATGTATCATTAGCATGAGTGCATGACAAAAGGATAATAATGATTCATGTTGGCATAATGTGACAACCCAACTAAAAATGCTGAATTCACACAGCTTTTGCATTGAGGAGCCTTGGAACAAGGGTCTAGAGTTCTCCAAGGAACGATGTGGAGATATTCATTAAAAGGCATGGAAAATTTCTTTGAAGATCCTAAAATAGTGTACATAATCTAGTATAGAAAATTTTACAGTAGGAAGGTTCCAGAATAAGACATCTTTGGTAGGTATGTGCTATTTAGTATATGTAGGGTGTGCCTCATTTGACTCAAACCACCTCGAGAAGTACCTGCAAGAACACTTGAATACAAGTTGTAAAGCTTCTTTGTAAGTGTTCTTGTTTCTTATAGTGTTTCTTTAGTCCTGGAAATCGCTGCAAGGATTGGAGCTAGACTGACTAAGTTTGATTAGTAAGTGCCACAAGGGTGCTTATAAAGATGCGTCTGTGATAGTAGGCTAATGAATAATAAGTTATGTTTCTCCAAGGTTTGGTTCTTTGGTTCCAATTCTTTGAATACAAGAATATGATCTTGTTAATACTTAGTTCATTCTCAGATCTCGCAACATTTTTGCTGATTTACCAAGATCTTGTGAAGCTTTAGTATATTTTGTATAACTTAAAATCTGTATAATCTCTCATGCTAATATTGAAAGAAACACGGAAAACATTTTAATGCACTTTTGGATCAGTAAGAATGTGATATTTACTTGAATTGTAGTAAAATAATTCTTTACTGTTTCTTTATGCATATAGTATATAGAAAATATTAAAATGCACTTTTTCTTTCTACCCAGTGTTTTGAAAGTTATATCTTTACACAGTGATGTGTGTTTGAGATCATATTATGCATACAAATCTAATTTTGTTTCTTTTTCTTCTAGGTTCTTATGGTGAGGTTTATCGTTCAGAATGGAACGGAACGGTAAGTTGCATCTAATTCAGTTTCTTTCTAGCACTATAATATCATGCTAAGTTTTAATATTTTTGAACAAGCTGTGTAGTAAAGTGGTGTGCTCTTCAAACAAAAGGTTGTGGGTTCAAATCCTATAGAGTGCAGGTGTGGTGATTTTAGGAGTAGAGCAGGTGTAGAGTAGAGTGTGTGTGTGTGTTTGAATATATCTCATGTTTGAACATGTACAACTTTGCTCTTTTGATAAGGATGTGATGGTTTTGGCTCAAGTGGCTGAATCATTTACCCAAATACTACTTTTGCTTTTGATTGTTGTTTTAAATGATAGTTTTTTTCCTTTAAAATTTGCAAATTATTATTTCCAGCTACTATGAAAGTTATTTAGTTATATGATGATATTTGCTGACAGGAGGTGGCTGTGAAGAAGTTTATGAACCAGGATATTTCGGGTGATGCACTAACTCAGTTCAAAGGAGAAGTAGGTGCTAGAATTTTAATATCTGTCATTTATCGGAGTCCAAATTGGAATTGTTATTCTGACAACTAATCTTGATATTGTGTGGTGGTTGGTTTTTGTAGATTGAGATCATGTTAAGGTTAAGACATCCTAATGTTGTTCTTTTCATGGGAGCAGTTACTCGCCCACCAAATCTTTCCATACTGACAGAATTTCTACCAAGGTGGAATTTTTTTATACTATAGTTTTTATGAGATGATTATCTTTTTTTCTTCTTCTAAATATCTTATTTTGTATTATCCAGGGGTAGCTTATATAAACTGCTGCATCGTTCAAGTGTCCAACTTGATGAAAAGAGGCGAATGCGTATGGCTCTTGATGTGGTAAAAGTTTGAAATGATTTTAGTTTCTATCTTTGTTACTTTATGTTCTTTAATCTTCTGAAATGCTTGCAGGCTAAAGGAATGAATTATTTGCACACTAGCAATCCAGTTATCGTGCACAGGGATTTGAAGACTCCAAATCTTCTTGTTGATAAAATTGGGTTGTTAAGGTTTGTTTTTTCCTTCAGCACAATAACTTCTAGGTTGACCGTCAATGTATTAATATTTTAATGCTTGACAATGACTTCATCTTACTCAGCAAATAATCATGAAGCCCATCTATACTCAATGAATTTGTGATTTATGGATCATTCTTCATCGTCGCTTAAATATCTTGTCAATGTATGCAGGTGTGTGATTTTGGGATGTCGCGCATGAAACACCACACTTTTCTATCTTCAAAATCTACTGCTGGAACTGTATGTTCTTTCTAAATGTCATTTATTGTTAACTTCACACCCACCAAGCCACCCACCCACCCACACATATATAGAGATAGATGTATATAGAGAGGTAGATGTTCAAGTGAGAGCCATTAAATATTTAATATCCAAAAGAACCATTTATTTGGCTCTTGGAATATATTTCAATAGATCACTCGGATTGAGAACCATGAATCATGATGATTCCTTCATTGTTTGCTCCATGAACAAAGGCCAAAAGTTGCTCCTTTGTTTTTTTTCTTTATTTTATGGTTCTCATTTGAAGCTTTGAACTCACCCTTATATATGGATGTGTGTGTGTGTGTGTATATATGATTATATATTGATAATTCGTGTTGTATTGCAGCCTGAATGGATGGCGCCAGAAGTATTGAGGAATGAACCATCAAATGAGAAGTAAGTGGCATCTTAATTTGAATTAAGCTCCTTAAAAATATTTGATTGTATCTGTCAATATTTAGCTAAGAAAACGGATGCGCTGATTTTGCAGGTGTGATATATACAGTTTTGGAGTGATTTTATGGGAATTAGCAACTTTGCGTGTACCTTGGGCAGAGATGAATTCGATGCAAGTTGTTGGTGCTGTTGGCTTTCAACACCGACACCTAGACATTCCAGAAACTGTTGATCCTGTTGTTGCTAGAATCATAACTGATTGTTGGCATCCGTCAGTAAATCTTCTTATCATAACATCTCTAACGTTGACTTTTCTTTTCTTTAAATCTGTTGACTTTATTTGTGCAGCGAGCCACAATGCCGACCATCATTCAAAGAGATCATTGCTCGACTCAGAAGTCTGGGACGCCTTTCAGTTGAGCGAATTGAAACTCGTATAAATCAATAATATAAAAATATTGGAGCGAAGTGTTGTATAAGCGTATAGAGATAATGTTGTAGCAGATAAAACAACAAAAAAGAAAAAGAAAGAAAAAGAGTGATGGATTGGGAAGTGTTGGTTCACCTTAAAAGACGGGGGCGAAGCACAGCCAAGCCAGATTGATGCATTCAGCTTGGTCTGAGTGATTAATTTACAAAAATAACAGTTCATGTAATAATAATATTGTTGATAAATTGTTAACAAAGAGAAGTAAAGTAAAGAAAATAAGAGAAAAAAGAAAGATTTTTTGGCTTGGGAGGTCATATAGGGAGCAATTGCAGCTTCCAAATTGTAAACACTTTGTGGTCTCTGCAAAGATCAATCTTTCTTTTTTCCATTCTATATTGACCTCCAAAGCCTGTACATTTTTGTTTCCGAATGATGCCTCATCAGCAACCTTCTTTGATAAACCACAATGTACACGCTTCTAAACTTCCAATGAACCATAATGTCATAGCAAAAATATAATGTAATATATAAACTTTGGGTTATGGCCTTATGGGTGTTCATAGTGCACTTCAAAACTTTGAAAGAGGCAGAACCAGTTATTGGTTTTGGTTCCGCTAACGCTTCATTGACTTTTCCAAACTTGTTTTCTCCAAATTGTCTGATGTTTGTTTTGCAGATAGGTGTCAAAACTGTTTGGTATTAAACCCGGGTGAGACTGGTCACTTAATTATAGCAATATAACAAAACAAATAATTACATGTACGGAGTTTCTCGTTTGGGTAGTGAGCAATTGAGCATGTATTAGTAGCAATGTTTTCAGATCCGGATCGGACGTCGAACTGGATGCCTTACTAGTTTGGTGGTCGGAGTGAATTTAAAAACCGGATGATGTCATAATTATATATATATAGTTATACATATAACTTAATATAAGTAATTTATGTTCGTATTTTATAATTATATATAAAACTTAACTATATTTTTATGTTCAACATACTAATTAATTGTTCAAAACTTTGTTTTTACCCATTAAAAAAAATCAAAATCTTGTTCAAACCTCGGTCAGGTTCTTGGTCGGACCACCGATTCGAGACGAACCGCTGGACGAACCTCTCCAAAACGAATTGATGCGAACCGGTTCGGTCACATCTCCGATTTCTTGTCGGACCGGCTAGTCCGATCCGGTCTTTTAGTAGGCTCTTAACTATGTATATGAATGCATAAAACGGTAATTTTATATATTGTTGAAAAGAGAAATGAATTATATGATAATAGAAGGTGCATAGTTGCAATCTTGTATCAATTATTGTTAGCTATAATACAACCAAAATAAAAGCATAAACTGCCATAAAGTGCATTCAGCCTTGAGTTGTTTTAGTTATACAACTATATTATTGTCATGAAGATAGATTTTTAATCACATTAATACATTAAGGTTAAAAAGAACAGAAAATAACTGGACAGAATATGTTAGCAAGTCAACTGGTCTAGCCCAGTCCTTTATAAAAGAACTTGTGTTGACTTGACTTCGAAACATGTCATTTTGACCCGAATTGATTACGAGACATATAGGTTGTACAAGTATTGAGAACTATTCATTGATAAAAAAAATGTTAATAGAAACTGGATTGATGATAAAACAGAATCTTGAGTTGCAAACTATGATTCAATTGATAATGAAATAAGATAATTCTTGGTTCAGTATTTGACCTTTAATATTTGCCACCTCTATGTGGGAATAATAAAAACTACAAATGGATACAATATAACCATTATAAATTAATATATACTTACACTAAAGTTCACAAAATGCCTTAGTTTGGCCATAACAAACTGAGTATGCATGATTAAATGCCAAATACAGTCCTGTTCAGATGTGATATTGCTGGTTTCTGTGGTTACTTGATGTTTCTTCATTGCGAATTCTCCTTCTGTTCATCTCTAAGTACATTTCCTCTATCATTGGCTTCCATAAACGAACTCTAGCATTTATAAACCAGTTAGATACCTGTAATCATCCATGACACAAGTTATTTATTGATTAAGTAACAATTTGGACGATAAGCATTCAAGAAATTTATATAAACTGTGATTCTTTTTAACCCAAGATCATAATGAAATGTTACTTGACCCGCACAGGTAACCCAATTGTGTTTCTTTCTAACCCGATCCCATAATAAAATGTTACCTGACCCGCCCATCTTGTCACCTTTAAATTAAGTAACGAAAAATCGCTAAAATGTACTTCATGTCTGTAGTACCTGGCTCCTTGTCAATCCACTTTTTACAGCCAACAATTGTTTCTCTGCATCCTTAGGATACCTGCAACCACATTCAAGATTACAAACATATAAGTTACAATATTTTAGAAAATAAATTAAATGATTAGTAAATAGCTTACGGGTGAAGAAAGTTCTGAAACATCCATGCGCGCAACACAGAAACTGATTTTTCGGGCAGCCCTCTTTGAGGCCTCCAAAGTTGATGATCCTTTCTCTTTAGCTGTTGAAGAGCCCATTCTTGTGGTTCAAAAGATGAAGGCTCTTCTTCCATAGGATCCAATGAGTTAAAATCGCTTCCCATTGAAAGTATATGATTGCTTATTTTTTCTCTTAAATTCTTGTAAAAGAAAGTAACTGTATGAAGGGCAAAACAAGCATGAATTTTGGGATCCAGTTCTGTTACTGCATGGAAAGCTGATATCACAGTATGGATCTCATCTAAGCACTGGTTATATCGTTCATCGACCTGAGTCACAAAAAATTTCACAAGTGTAAGTCTGTTTAGATGCATAACTGGTTAAAAGAATAAATCAAGAAAATCTTGATTCTAGACATAAAAAAGCAGAAAGTTTAAGTCTTTTGGGATAATAATTGGTTAATAATTAGATTAAAGAAAATTGTGATTCTTGGTCACTAAAAAGTAGTAAATACTATGCCTTTTTGAATGAATGGTTGGTTAGAAATCAAAATAAAGAAAATTTTGAATCTGGATCACAAAAAAGTTAATAATTCTAAGAATTTTCGGATAAATAGCAGTTTAAAATTACAAAACTACATAAATCAGGTTCTTGGTTGCACATAAGTTCCAAAATTTAGGTCTTTTTGTACATATAATTGGTTAAAAACTCAAATCAAGAAAATTGTGACTCTTGATCATAAAAACTCTGAAAGTCTGAAGTTTTTCTGAATAGATATTAAAATCAAGATAAATTTGTTTCTCGGTGACATACCATGTCTAGTAAGGCCAGCAAATGCTTCTTTTTCTCTTCAATACCAAATGATTTCAAAACCGGATTGAATTGGTGATCAAATCTGTTACATCCATCTGAAAATTCATCAAAACTAATCTTCTTACAGGTCAGCTGGTCAAGATTTCCAAGGGAATACTTGCCAATTCTGTAAGGATTTCTTGCAACATATGAAGATACCCATTTGATCCAGATGAACACTGCAAAACCTGAATCGGCCTATTGGCGTTTGAATCAAATCCTAAAGAGAGACCTTTACTGTTGCAAGAACTTGCCTGTTCTACACACCCCAATTGTCTTTCATGTAAAGAAGGATTGTTCATACCAGAACATGTGGCAAGACCCAAAGATAGCTCATTACCATCTGAACTCACACTCAGGTTATTATCAACCGATATCCACCCATTTGGATCCGTATTAACTCCAACTTGTTCAGTTGTAGGTGTTAAAAACTTGTTGAATTCCCATCTCCTGCTCATATCATTAAGTGTTTCACCATATTCAAGATTATCATGGAAATAGTTGTTTGGAGCAACACTTTTTTGAACTTCAAGAGGTTGACCAAAAGGAGGGCAATTTAAGCTTTCATGTTGACTGTATTGACCAAGTGTGGAGGCAAGAAGTGATGCTAGAGATGTAGCAGAAATTGAAGGAAAATTGCTTCCAAGATGTTCAGTAGGATATGTAATTCTTGCAAAACTTACGGGTTCATTTGGGATCATAGAAAGCATAGGAAATTCAGGCATAATTTGGTGATTTTGATGGTTTTGATCAAGATATGACTTTTGATTAAAAAAAACCATGCCTGCAGACTGAAAATTTTCATCTGGAATGATGAAATTCTCACCAGGAATACCCACTGGGATACTGAATCCATTGTTCTCCATGTTGAAATTGGAATCAATACCTAAAAGATCAAAGCAATATCTATAAGCTTATGATCTAGGAAATGTGTCTTAGAAAAAAAGATTATCATCAACCACTCAAACTTAATATGGTGTGTAAGTTGTCCTGTTTAAAAACAGTGGCCAATAAAGGAAGAAACAAAAATGTGCACCAAAAACATAAACAGCAAGACCAATTCCTATATGGAATGTAAGTTTTTTCAATGGAAAGAAGTGACTTCTCAAAGCTAACTCTCACTATCATATCCCTGTGGAAATAGTTCCAATAACTACTAAAAATCTTGGCATATCATATTTACTATCACAAATGTCATAATCTTTCATCTTACATCTCAAGATTTATTTATTAACTAACAAATAACCCATAGCAACTTAACATTCCAAAAGTCAATTATGATATTGAGATAAAATGCTGCAAAACATGAAGCAGAAGCTATTATTTCTTGCATGGACTAGAAGTCCAATATGAAGACCATAGTCAAAATTTTCAAACTTCTACAACTAATCATCATGTGACACCACCAATCAACACTAGATATCATTCATGACATGGTTTTATTCATACAGATTATAGTCAACATTCCTCATAAGTTCTGCAGCTTACAGTTGACTAAAAGTCAAAATCAAGAAGATACAAACACAGATGAAGTAAACGATTAAACCAACCTTGCAAACATTTAAAGAAGAGATGAAGAAGATTCAGTATCCTACCCTCCACCTGAAGAAAAAGAAATAAAAAAGATTTCTTTTTTCTTTTTCTTTTTCTTTTTTAAGTTTTAAAGTCTATATGAAATGCAGATGTGAATGGTATCTTGTGAGGAATGACACTTGACCCCTGCAAAGTGTTAACTAATGACTACTACAAGTAGCTTCTCAGAGACCCCAAATCAAGCAGTTGGTGTGCACACTTTGAAATTTGCCTTTGAGCCCCAAACAATTAACAAATAGGGTTGTAAATAAAGAGATCAACATGTGGGCTATGGTTTCTGCTGGTTTTTAGCTTTTGAGCCAATGCAAAATGACAGCAAATAGTAAATGAGTTAAAGTAGATTTTATGCGTTGTTGCATGAACAAGAAAAAGATGTGATATTTACAATTTACTTCAGTGATTTTACGGAACCCAAGAAACTTAATAAAGTTGAGTACAGAATCATGAATTATGATCACTGATGCCAGTTGAAGCAAACACGCAATCACAAGAATACCCACAGGTTTTTTTCTTCTTTTTTTATAGGGAACAAGACAAATTTGTCATGAAAGTGAATGCCCCTTTTGGGTTATTGTGAATAGTAAACGACTCAATAGGTATTGAGTGCGTGCTCGTATATCCTGGTTTAATTCCAAACATGATGAATATCAATGAGTCATGAGGCGTAAAATGCGTGCTCGTATAAATTAATTTTATACTGGGTGCTCGTATAAACTGGTTTGATAAAAGTTATGATAGAAGGGTTTCAAGGGAAGCATTTTTAATTTTTAAGTTCTAATGGAGGGAAAGCGAATAACCGAATTAACTACTTTGGTGGTTAATTAACCACTAACTGAATAACCGTTAAGCGGTTTTTACCTCCAAAATCGAATCTTTTTGTTGTCAAAGTGGTGGATAATGATCCGACGTCTTTTTGTTGTTAAAGTGGTGGATAATGATCTAAAGTAAGGTTCGTGACACTTTTGAAACGTCTTCATTAAACACGATTCATAAGAATTATGATCATTGATTTTGTTGATCTTAAAAGCCAAAAGAAAATGAGGAAATGGTGGAAGTACATGACATGAAATGAACAATAATAGAACTAAAAATTGACCCCTGAAATTTTAATACCAAAAAAGGAACCATCTTCCCTAAAATGGTGCAGTGCCACTCATTCTTGTTGCAGACTTTAGCCTCAAACAAAACAAAACAAAAGGGACCCATCTATCTCTCTCTCTAACCCTGCAATCATCTGTAAATAAACCAATATTCCACTTTGTTCAAAAACCCATTATAAAGCAGAATCAATGGTGGTATAAGACTATAAGGACATGGTTATGATGATGATTAATGAAGATGATCCAATTGATCTTGATTCATTAAACGTTTATGGCTTAGCAGTATCAAGATGTGTAGGAAAAATATCCGTAGTCAATTGAACTTTTAAGCCTTGTGGTAAAAAGAATACATAGATTTATAATTAGGATTATAACATTCACAACCCACTTTTCATCTTTATTTCTATAATTACATTAAAAATCATTATTTTCTTGTGTTTCTTACAATTAAATAATAACTTCTTATACTTTTATTATTATTATATTTTTTTATCTTCTCTATTCAGAACCACTTTTACCAAATATTAAAAATCAATCAGAATTTTACTAAATATAATTATATAGATATGAACAATAACATGTTTTCTATCTTCCACTCACAAACCACTAATACATATCCTTTATAACATAAAAATACACTAATAGATATGTGAAGAAGACTATGAATGCTCTTAAGAGTGTGTGAATTAGCTTGTTTGATGAAGATTAAAGAAACAAGAAAAGAAAAGGGTTGCTCTTTAACCATTTTTTTGGGACTGTGAATTGGGTTTTCTTTGATATTTAAAGGCAAGTAAGATGGATGACCATACCATACCTTTTACAATACAATGGCTACTGTTTTGGTGCAGTGAGTAGGGTTTGTTTCTAGTACTCTTTTGTTTTGTTTTGTTTAGGGGTGTGAAATAGTGATGTAAGCTAAGGTGGAGTGTTTTGTAGTCATCAAGAATATAAAATCTTGCAGGAGATCTATAAAAGGTTTTCTTTGCTCCACCACTTTCTATTAGGATTCCTGGTTGTTACAAAATGAACTTTGTATCTTCAAAAAAGCTAAAATCTCTCATTTTTTTCTTGAACAACTAGACAAAAAAAGATTATTGGCACACACTAGTTACTTTGATTCATGGATAACAAGTTTCTCACTCAAATCTTTTTATTTATTTATTTCATATTACTATTGTTAAATCATTGTAATTACTAAGTTTAACTTACTTTTTAATTATTATATATAAATATATACCAACTAACATGTTATAATTTATTAAAAAAAGTTAGAGTGAAATACATTTTTTAGGAAAATTCCTAAAACGTCATTTTGTTCTCTTTTTCCCTCAAAATATCTCCATCATAAATTTCTTCTCAGAATGTTTCTATCTTCCATCCGCAGCATACGGACGCCTGCCCGTAGACTATAGGCGCTTATTTGTTTAGGTACATGTGTCTCTTTATGATTGTTTTTGTTGTACAGAACGTTCACGTCTGTCCATGGAGACGTCCATTTTGCGTCAAAGCCTCGTTTGGAGAAAACATTTTAAAGCTTATTTAAATGTGCGCACGCACGTAAAAATCAACAATGCTTTTGTTGGTGTGGGAAACAACAAAAAAATGAGAAAGTTGCCCTAGAATATTACAAATCGTCATCTACAAAGTTAGAGCGCACACACACGCGCACACACTCTTTGTATATGTTCATGTCTTTCTCTCTCATGATGTTATTTTAGAGTTCTTTTATTCTATCATCTTTTGATAACACAAATGATTTTGTTGGTGAGGGGAACAAAACAACTGCTCTAACTTCTAGGACCTTTTGAAATCTAGATAGTTTATTTTATGCTTGTTATATTTTGGCTATTTAATCTATTTTTTCTATCAAGTCAGTTGTTCTTGAACAATACAAATCAATTTTATCTTTAAAATAATACAAGGATATAATATGCACAAGGGAATTATATACAAATGAATATGAATGGTATCTGTCATATTTGATATTTCTAGTCGAAGTCATTTCAAGTCTACTTTATACATGTGAGGTACACTTGTACTTTGCATATGTTATAAGGAAACATAACATATGTTTAGTACATTTAAACACTAATCGACCAAGAATAGATTAAAATCACTTGTATAGAATTTTACATATGTGTTCCACAATGTGTCATGATAATTGATAGCCATCAATCTTGAACTTTATTTAGTAGTTAATGAAATAAACAACAATCGTCAAACGCCAAGATGTTTTCATCACAATTACGACTAATATATTAATTTATATTATTACTTATCAAATACACATGCATTATAATTTAAATAAAATTGAGTCTTCAAGAACAAAGTATGATCTTTTGAGTGTACTTCGAAGTAGAGAAAATGATCAGAATGAAATTCGTGTTTTGCAGAGAATGAACCATTCGTCTCTTTCAGGACTGGGGTCTAAAACTTTCAAAAATTTGAAATTACCTTTTGACAGTTTCATTTTGAATGATTAAAATTTATTTAATTGGAGCCAAAATTTTGGTTAGAATTTCACTTGTAAATTTAATTCCTAATGAATATTTAGTGAAGGAAATTTAAATAAAATTAAAAAATTTCACACTGACATGACTCCATTCAGAAGCTCTACCTCTTGCGTTCTTTGGGGCAAACCCCGCTAAGAGGGTGTTGCCCCCTTGAAACCTTCATTGTTCAGGAGCGATGGGTTCTAATACTGGAAATCCTAATAAAATCAAACCAGTATGCACTCTGCACCTCCAAATTAATTTGATTAATAATATGATTTCATTGGTTATTCTAGCCAATCAAATTACATTTATAATGATTTATGTAGAGACTAGGTAATATATCTTTGGTATTGTATTTAGCATGTATTTGAGCACTAGGTTCTTTCAATTACTAGCACAAGTATATGAACTTATATTAGTCTATATAATTTAATTTTTTCCACACATAAATTGTATGTTTTATGAATAATTAATCAAAAAACTATATTATGGAATTCAAAGATAAAATACGTGATAAACTGAATAACAAGATGAGGCAATAACATCACCAGTTACTAATTCAAATAAAGTATCTTCCCTGATGATTAAGTTCACAAAATATTATTAATAGGATTAATTATAGACCACTTTAATATTCATGACTTCTTGCCGTTGATTATACCATTTTTAATAAGATGAATATGTGTATAATTCAAAATTTTGTACTCGAATTTTAGGGATTTTAGAATGGGGAAATGTTATCTAACTGTTATTAAGTTCAATACTCTTTTAATACTACGATTTTTTTAAAATAGTTAAAACTAAGTAATAAATTAAACAGTTGGGGAGTTGGTATTTAATATTTTTGTAAGTTTAAAATTACAAAAAAAATTGTTAAATGATAATCATGTTTCATTAACTGGTTTATTTAGGCGAGTTCTTAATCAGTTAAAGTATACAATGATAAAGTAATATTAAAACTTTAATTTTTCTAAGTTTAAAAAAAATATTTTGGTTTTAGAGAATAATATTAAAACTTACTATTTTTCATATTTTTTTTATCATTTAAAATTCAACATCTTAATAGTTAAAAAGAAAAAAAACAAAAATAATATTAAAGTACATCCTATACCTTAGTCAAGTGCAATTTTAGCCCTGAACATTGAATGCCACCTAAAGAGTCCTAAACTACCATTAATTTGTGGTCTCCTGTGCTTTTTTAACTGGTCTTGAGTTTCATATTATAATATAAAATGATTTAGTTGTAATGAACAATATCGTTAAACGGATTAGCCATCGGCAATCGGACTTATTGCTATTACTAGGTTACACAGGTTAAAATAAAATTTATATAATAGATTATACATATGTAAAATTAATATATGTTATAAATAGCATATCAATAAAATTATTCTATATAACAAACATATTTAATCTATAAACAATACTATAAGAATGATTTTATTATTCATAGATATACATAAACCTTTTTTATATACATTTAATTTTAAAGTATTTTAGTTTTAACAATGATTATCTACAAATTAAACTATATTTTAATAGAATTAAGTCGAATTAAAGTATTTTTAATAAAATGTTATTTATTTATAGAAAGAGATTATCTTGATGAGTATGGTATTAAATTAGTTATTAAGAAAACTTTTTTGAAATCAATTTTTTTACTAAAATTGTAATTTTTTATGGTGGTGACACATGAACAATCTTAGGTGACGAAGACATGTACATACTAGAAGATAATCATATGCGTAATAATCATTTTGATTTATTAAATGATTTTAATGATCGGAGAAATCTATCGATTTATGATGACACGGATAGACTCCCCTCCCCCCTCTCTCCATCACTCTTGCATCTTTCTCTCAAAATAACTCAAACATGGACATAGCTTCCGAAACCAACATGGACATAACTCAAACACCTCCTTCCCCCGGGTTTTTCGCTAAGAAGCGAATTTATGCATATTTCGTCCTAAAATTATATATGTATAGAGTTTCCCTCCTTGATATAACGATATGAAAAAAATTTATGGGTCCTATGACTTTCTGCCCTTCTATATATATGGCCAAGCTCCACCATCGAACTTATAGATGTCATTTGTTTACACTAACACTCCCTTTCTTCTACCTCTCAACTCCACATCAATGTCATGTCACCCACGAATGGAGACAAATGTACCCATTGGAGATGCTCTAATAATATATCCTAGTTTCATCTTTTCTTTTTAGCTTACCCTTATCCAACTCATTGATCAAGATAAAAGATGACCAACCCTTCTCAACTTGTTTGTTTGTAACTAAACTGGTCAGAATTGAAACATCTACCCTTACTCATATGCATTGATGTGGTTTCGGAAGCAAAAGGGTATTGAGAACTTATCTAGATGGTGTTCTGCAATGTGGTTAAACAAGTACGAAACTATTTACAAGTTAAGTGTATTTTATCTGTTAGCCAAAAAACCCTTAAAAACATTCTCACATAGAATTAATAGTCTTCAAATCTAGTATGATGTTATTAATCGAATTATATGAATCTAACATGATATACATGGGTGGCCCTGAGGAGGGGCGATGTGAGCGACCGCCCGACGCCCAATCTTCTCAAGAGCCCGAAATTATTATAAACAACTATAGGCTATTAAAAACCCAATAGTAATTTAATTTTGTTGACTTATTGAAACTTAGGTTCCATTAACATTTTAACCAGTTTAGTACACTATCGGTTCTTCAATCTAAATTGATTTTAAAAACTTTAGAAGTGTCTCACGATTCACTTAAGTATGTAAATTTATTATTTTGCTACAATGGTTTTGTATATTAGTAAAACAATTGTCGTCGTATTATATGTTTTTTAAATACGTGTTATTAACTTTATATTATAGGGGCCTATTTTATTTTACTCGTTTAGGGCCCAAAATTTTTCGACGACTCTCGGGCTTGGCCCTGATGATATACATAGAAAATAACTTATACATGTAAGTAAAAACTAGTAAAAACATAATATAGAAATGTGCAAGTTCATTCTTCTTCAAATATATCAAAGAATTCTGATACATAATCATTTTAAGTAAACAAAACTTCCAACCATGACAGATATCACATTGGTTTAAATATATATCATTTACCACTTACAAGAAAGTAATTCACTTACAGAATTACAACTTAAAGCTATGTAATTAAAGCTATAATATTATTCAAAACCAATAGGCAATAGCAAAGCTGATATATAATTAATAAACACTCCTTAAAAAGTTGTATCTAAAATTAAAATTGGTCAACCAGAAGGACAATGCAGGTTGCTTTTGCACTGTGATTTCGTTATTTATTATTATGCCTACAAATAAAATAATAAGATGTAGTTTGATTAGACATTACCTACCAACTTCCTTTTAAAAAGTTACTGTTAAAAACATATTACCTAAAAGAATTAAAACATATGGCAGATGCATGCTTATAGCTTCTGATAGTTGCAAAGCAGGCTGTATATCCCAGTGAGACTCATCCCATAAATATACACATCCATACATACATACACACACATATGTATACATATATGTTTACATGCGTTAAATAATTAAGAATTTGAATTCATTGTTCATCATTTTCAATCTTCAACTATCCCACCCGTCTCCATTTCGCTCGAGTTATTGTTTAACATGAACCAAAGGGCTCGTAGCCAAGTGCCAATGTGTTGGAATGATGTTACATAGTCATCAAATGGTGTAGATTTAAGTTTAGTTTAGTGTGTGTGAGTTTGTCATTCAAAGGATAAACTATACCCTCTCTTTGAAAGAGAACAATTCATTCCGTAGATAATATTGAACAGTGGCGGAGCTCATTTAGAAACCATTCAACAATAACAGACTCACTGACACGTACAACCCGTCATGTGATTAGTCAATGGAAGCTACGCTAGCATCCGAAGATCACTCAATAACACTTACATGTACAAACAATCAAAACCACCTAAAATCCAGAATTCACACATTCATTGAAATATACTCAAAAACATGAAATTAAATCTTCTAATCTTTTGACCATCACAGCTCAAGCTATTAATTAAAGAGAAAAATTCATCCGATAATAACCAATTTTTTAAGTGTTATATCAAAGTCACTCGTTTATTTTTACAGAAAAAAAAACCATGATCATGTGTTCAAATGTCATGAAATTTGATAACATGCCCCAACTTTCAAAATTTCAAAACACATAATGAAAGTTGGAACGGTTTTTCATAAAAAAAAGTTTAAAAGAATTTTATAAAACGCTTGGAAAACTTGGATACTATTTGATGAATTTTTCCCCATATCTAAGTAGTAGTGAATGACTTGCATAAAAAGATTGGTTCCCCAAAACAGAGCAGAAAAGTTCAAACAGTTGGTAGTTAACTCTTTCAAGTTTCAAAGTCATATAATGATAATTCACCTTGTTATTTATACGCATGTCCCGATTCAATCGGGTTGCTTTGTTTCAACATCTAGAAAGTCAAACCGACCCGATCAGCCTGATTTTTCCTAAACCAAAACAACCTAACCCATGCAACCCTACTTTAGACCTAAAGCTTTGCAGCATTAAACAATTTAAACACATTGTGCAACCACCATTGCAGTAGTCACCTCACCGAACCATATCTACCATCTCTTGATCACAAACCGAGTTACCGACTTCAGTTTTACCACAGAAACCATCATCTCCAAGATTCTCGTGACAACACTTCAAAACTTTAATCTGCTTTTGTACCTCCCAATACCCTGCGCTGTTGCGTTTTCTTCTCCCATTGATTCTTACAGGTGCATCTTCAACCATAGTTTGACCATCTTTGACTTCATTATCTATGCCCATGGACTTGCACTTCAAAGCTTTCTCGTGTAATTCTGAGATGTTGTGATCACATATTTTAAGTCCTTGTTGTTCCAGTACCAAAAGCCACCCTGCAATTTTTCAAATATTTAAAGATATTAATGTATGACAAAAATTATGGTGAGCGGGAATATAAAAGTTATAACTTATAAAAAGAAGTACCAATAATGTCCTTCGGGGAGGAAATATCGGGTATGGTTGGTTTCATAATCGTCACACCAGTGACCCATGAAATTATTTGACGTGGCAGCTGAGACGCTGAAAAGGTGTTGAGATAACAATTGACTCGAACATGGTCACCATTCTCACTGCAGCCCAAAATTTTCACAAGTCAATAATACAATCTGTGTGTTATAGGGTCCGTTGTAATGTGACATTGTTGAAAATATATAGGTTATATTTGTATCCAAAGTTTGAGTCTCGCCATATATTTCCTGCGAGTGACACTTGTAAGAAAGTTGGTTGTAACATATAAGGTTGGTTGTAACAATTTAACACAAGCAGTACGCCTGGTGGTTACTTATGCATGTTACTCCACTATATATTTCCTGTATATTTTCTTTAGTGGATTTGTTCTAGCCATAGGTATTTACTGAACAATAATTAATAAATATTATATAGATCATAGATGTTTTAATTTAATATGTAATAATTGAAGGGCTTTCTATAATTACTAAAAAAATATAGAAACAGAGCCTTGAGGCATTTAACAAATAAGGATATATTAATAATTGTGAACTTTAGATGTTGAATAATTATTTAGTTAAACTTACAATAAGAGCCTCCATTGTCATGAATCAATTAAACAACAAAACAAATAGCATGGTCCAACTTAAATAGATCTTATTCAGAAAATAAGAGGATTTGTAGGATTTTTTTGTTTTTTAAGGCTTTTAGCATGAATTGAATCAGGACATTATTTATGTGATTATCTGTTATCGTATGTATTTCTTAATACTAAAGTGTGCATTATTAAAATCTTGTTGGCTCAATCCAACACGAGGAAAATTTCTAAGACGTCCTAAGATTGGAAGATGGTGACACAGTTAAAAGAACTTTCTTAGATCAGCCACTCCATTTAGACATTATCCAAATATTGGTCCACAAGACTACTATTATGTTAAAATTGAAGGACATTTAAAAAATGAGTAATAATCAATGGTTCAACCATACCATTTCATAATGGAAGGGTGTTAAATATTTTATCCACGCGAGTAAAAGCTCGATGATATTAATTATGACTTACCTTGCAAACTGCAATGCTGAGTTTGTGACAAACAACCATAAAATCACTATCTCTTTGTACTGAACATCAATGGAGGTATCAGAACTAAGAAACAAGCTGAAATCCAATGCAACATCATAAAGCAGTCGCCTGAGAATGAGTTCATCAGGTGTAGCCTGTAGAGTATGCATATAATCATATATATCACTTAAATAAGCATCCAGTAGTTTGACTAGATAATAAGTCGGTTTGTAAAGGAAAACTCACCAAAATCTCTCCAACAGGCAAACTTGGTTCCAACAGCAGTTTGAAAAGCATAACTTGGAATCAATCGAAAAAAACAGAAATTATTACTAAGAGAATGAATTTGTAGTTATTTGAAAACTAAAATGGTTCTTTTGACTTTGATCCATACAAATTTCTACATGCAAAAAATGCTAATAAGTATAGTGCCGTTATAGAATTTACATACATCATTCATAAAGTAGAATTAGTTTCTCTGACCCATAAAACCAATCTGTCATGACTGATCAAATAAGTAATTAAGCTTTAAAACCACTAATGATGCCATATCAAAACTTAGTTGTGAGGAACAAGTTTGGAATGTATGTATTGAAGATCTAATATGGTGAGGAAACTGTCTATGAAGACCCGAATGCATTAACTAAACAAAAACTTTGGTACTGATGATTCTAACTTCAGTCAAAGTGTTCTCCTTAAATTTCTTATATGTCCATGTAAAGTACTAAGAGATGTTAATCATGCACATTTGGATCAACTTACGAGTGTTTGAGTGTGATCATATTGTGGAACCTTATTGTGGTAGCTAAAAGTTACTAATTGTTATGGACCAAACAGAAGAACTTATCCTAAGAGATTAGTCTAGTGGGTTAGAGAAACTATTGGGTCAATAAACCCCGGATTTGATGCCTATACAATCGATATGGGACAAGGCTATACCTTGCAATGGTTTCAACTCGTAATAGAAGTTCTAATGCACCATGTAATAAGGTAACAATGGTTGCAAGTTTGTGCATATGGTTTCATAGAAAAAATTTAATGAATAAGTTCATGAAAGCTATAATGTCACAACGAGATATGGTAAAACTCATAAAGGATCATGCAAATTTCTCACCTAAAAAGGATGAATTCCTCTTGAATCCGTTGATCATCTGAGCAGCATAACTCTTGATACCCTTATGCAATTCCACCTCAGAAGCCCCTGAATCAAACATCAAACACAATCTAAACAACAAAGTCTCAATCATAACCACCCCAGCAAGGTAGTTCATCCCACAATCCCCATGTATTCCCCTACGAATATCTTCTGTTGTAAGAGGAAAGAACAACCGAAAGCCATCCACACGACCTTGATTCTGTTTGACCTGATCAGCTATCCAAATTGGCACTAAACCAACCCAACTCACAGTTGATCCACCAACCCCAACCCCAACCTCATGTTCCACCAAATCATTATTACAACACACTATAATGTGACTGATTATCATGTCCACTAAGCCCGTGATCTCCTGCTTCAAGGTACAAACTTCAAACTTAAAGCTAACCAAATGGTATAAAACTGGTGCAACAAGAGCCACTTGCTTCAAACAGCTGCAATCAGAGGGATTACCAAAAGAAACCAACGAGTGAAACAAGTCCTTCACCGACAACAACATTGCTCGTGAATCCGTTATCGTCGACGACTTAGCCGTTTGGAATGTGATCGCAGAGTAAAACCAGACGAATTCAAGAGGTGGGTCAGTCATCGTCTGGATCAATCGGAAGAAAATCGAACTCAGTTCTGAAAAATCGGTTCTACCATTTTGAAATTCAGCTAGAAAGTGGTAAATTGACTCGTTTAGCATGGGTTCGAAGTTTTCGAGCAATGGTGGACTGAGGGTTTGCAGCTTCATGCTGTAAATTGGATGATCTGAAAGCGATTGGAGGCAAATTGTGCAAGAAATTGATTGTAATTGCAGCTTAATTGCAGAGAACACGAAGAATTGTTGATCTGAATAGAATTTGTGAGTTGCTAAAACCCTAATTTGGAAGAAGTGATGAAGAAGGAACGAGGGAATTTTAGGGCTTTTCCCCCAACGGACAGATTTTGAATTCTTTACTAATTTGCTTTTTCAAATGCTAAAACAAAGTTATAGAAAATTAGAAAGTTAGAATATAGAAAGACTATGTGTTTTTTAAATAGATTTTAGAAGAAATATTTATCAGGTGTAAATTCATAATTATATTCTTTTTGCCCCACCCTTATCTTTTAATAGGAGTTTGAAGATATGATCCTTTGTTTTTCATGTGTTCAAAACATCAATGCCTCTTTTATTAATATATGAAACGATATATATATATGACTCTGATTAAGATAATATGTGTTATTTTAATCAGACTTATCTATTCGTTTTGCAGTTATAATCACACCCTCAATCTTTTCAGGAAGAAACTAATTAATAAGTAAAACTTTTAGCTCAACTCTAGACATTTTACTTAGAGTGATAATTAAACTCATTACATCATCTTATTATTGAGCTAAGAATCATTTAAGCGTCTTTATACAGTTGAGTTTTTAACTCATTTCATATGTCTCACATTTTAACCATTTGATTTAAAGATTATTTAAGCGTCTCTGAATACATATGTTAATTTTAATAGAAATCAATTTGTCTCGTGCAATAAGTGTCTTTTATGAAGAGGGACTTTAAAGTCAATGATTTGTTTTAAAGGGGTAGATGAATCAATGATATAATGACTTTAGAACTTGCATCAACATAAATATTAATAGAAGGTTGATCAAATCTTGTAGTTTCTTACCCCTTTCAATATTTGTCCATGGATGACACCCCGTCAAGTACATCCCATTTACTTTAAGAGAAAAAGGTGTTGATTATTGATGCAAAGAATGACAATCCCAACCACAAATTTGTCCCAAAATTTAATTGATTGAATCTAACATATCTTTTGTTTAAAGAAACTAAATAGAAAATACCGAGTGAAAATAGCTCTGTCAATCTTGATAATTAGTTTTATTATCGCGTTATGCGACATGAGTGTTTCCCTCGAGGTACATTTCATTAGTTTGGCCGCTAAAGCTTTGGCTCATTAAAATCCATAAAAACGAATGCTGAAACAATTACGATAATACCATCCTAACGCCTAACAATGATGTTTTCGTTCATAATCAGTTCGGTTCTTCACTGATAGTAACTGCACTTATTATAGCAAATACAAAAAACTCGATTATAAATACAAATAAGTTTACATAAAAATTATATCATAACATCGACAAGAAAAACTAAAGACTATCGTGAATCTTGTTTCTCATATAATGTTACCGAGGAAAGTTATTACAAAAAAACAAAATTTATAGAAAAATAAAACATGTTTAAAGTATACAATATACATAGTAAGATGGGTGAAAATGAAAATTGAAAAATAAAAAACTAAACCGTTATATCTTTATGACAAGATTATTAAAAAAACAAACTTTAGAGCACTCACAATTTGTTCTCTATACATTTGTGAGTGCGTTTTCTATATTATAAAGAATAATTATTAGTGATTATGAGTGGATGATAGAAAACATGTTACAGTTCATATTTATATTTGGTAAAACACTGTTTATCTCAATTAATTTTTTAATATTTGTTGAAAGTGATTGTGAATAAAGAAGAGAGAAAATATAATGATAAAAGTATAAAAAATATTATTTTATTGAAAAAAAAGAAAATAAAATAGTTACTTTAATGTAATTATATAGATGAAGATGAATAGTAGGTTGTGAATACTTTTATAAAATATAGTTAAAATCATGAGAAATTTATTATCCATTTATTTACTTTATTATTAATACATTGATAAATGAACAATTATTTTTTTGATACAATCTGTGATTCTTAATTCTTATGGTACAATTCCCCTTTTAAATCATTTTTGTCATCATATTCCGCATGTTGCTTTTCCTTTGTCTTCGACGATTGCGTCGCCGCACTTGGCCGTGCCCCTCTGCTTTTGACGTCGGTGATGTCCTCGCCGACGTACGACTGTTTGGTCTTCCTTTGTCACTCGTGGCGGCTCTCCAATGCTTTGCGTCTGTAGATGGTAGTTGTAGTGACGATTGTGCCGACGGTTAGGTGGGCTGGGATTTGATTCCCAATTTTGGTTTGTCATGAGATCAGGCTGGTGACGATGTTGTTGCAAGCCATTTTGGGTTTTCAGATCTGCATTTGTTGTTTTTTTTCTTGGTTTGTCATTGTCTAGGATGGTGCTACGCGCATTGGTTGTCATTTTTCGACCAGTGCGTCACATGTAGCCCTGATCACTACCCACACCCTGATTCATGAGCCCATGATGATGTGGAAAGATGATTTGTTTGTCGTCATGGTATGGTAAATCGACAAACTTGCAGCCACAATGGACAATGTAACACCCAGTTATTTATTATTTTGAAGCCGATGAAGGAAGAAAAGAAATAAAGTCCAAAGTCGAGGGACCAAACTCGCCAACGAAAGAAAGTTGGGTGAGTGGGGGTATATAAAGGGAGAGGGCAACCCTTACCCTCTCCCCACACTCACATTTTCAGCTAAAGAAAGAGGAGAAGAGAGAAAGAAGAGAAAAAGGAAGAAAAGTTGGTTCGGGTTGATTCGAGTGAGCAAAATCGTTGAGAAGCGAGTCAAATCGAAGCTCTTCTCGTTGTGGTCGTTTGTATGAGTTCTAGGACCCCTCCTTTAAACGTTTTTGAATTATTTAGGGCTGGAACACATCTGAAAATCGGGTTTTTGAGTGTGTATGTGTGTGACCCGTATGTGTATGTGTATGTGTATGTGTATGTGTATGTGTATGTGTGTGTATGATGCGTTTGAGCCTTGTTTGTGAGCTTGTGTGTGCTTGAATGGTGTTGTGGTATGCATCCCTAAGGTTTAGGATGGTTTATTTGGGCTTAGAATGAGTTTAGATGAGTTTGGAGGTCGAAAATGGCAGATTAGGTTCGGGATGAACTGCATTCTGCATCAGCTAGGGCTAGGCGATCGAATGAAGGTCATACAGCCGAATGAGGTGCGATTGGGGTCCATTCGCACGATTGAAAGTTCATTCGCACGATTGAGAATTTATTCGCACGATTGGGGTCAGTCACATGGGGAGTCATGCGATTGAGGGTCCAGTCGCATAAGTGTTTATCCGTATTAGCTCCATTCGCATGAGGTCCATCCGCATTAAGTCCATTCGTACGATTGGGTGTTCATTCGCATGAGTGTTCATCCGCATTGGTCCATTCGCATGATGCTCAGTCGCATGGAGGCTATGCGACTGAAGGGTGTCCATACGCCCTAATAGGGCTGTTGCACCCGAGGAGAAGCGTAGTTTAACTTCTGACTTTCGGGGGAAAGTGCAGATGTAAGTTTTGACGTAAAGGTTCCCGTAAGAGCATGTAAGATGACGGTTGAGGCCTTAGAGAGCATGTTGGGCATGATGATGATGTTGCATGAGTATGCATGTTATGTATGTATGATGTTGCCTTGTATGATGATGATGACTGTGTATGTTATGTTCCTTATTATGATGTATGTTTATCTTTCCTATGGCTTTACGTTGAATGTTAATGAATGAAATGAAGTATTATGTAACGTAAAATGAAAGATAATGAAAGAGGAACATGAAGTAAGAATGCATGCATTAATGAACGATGCAGTAATGAAGTCTTACAAGCACTTTATGTCGGGACACGCCATTAAGGTGTTAGCCCAACGGTGTGGGGGTTCGCTACCTCGGGTGGATGCACATGGGGTCTTTCTTTGTGATTGACCATACGTATGAACCATTGTTGCGTGCCTTAGGTACTGTGACCATTTGGTACCGAGCACCACCGATGAAGGTCTTTTATAGACTTAAGTCTAGTACCACGAGAATGAAGGGCATAACATAAGACAATGGTATACCTGAACTTTATCTTAGGTACTGTGACCATTTGGTGCCGGGCACCACCGATGAAGGTCTTTTATAGGCTTAGGTCCAGTACCACGAGAATGAAGGGTAAAGTTCATAGTGATGACGAAAGGAAAATATGTAATGATGAACGAACGAATGAAAGAAGGAATGAATGAATGAACGGAAGTTAACGAACGATGAAGATAATAATTATTATCTATGTGTACGTATGATGTATGATTGCATGAAAGAAAAAGAACGGTTTTAACGAAAGAAAAATATGTTTTATTTTATAAACCTAGAACTCACTCAGCAACGCTAACTTTGATGTGTTTCCAGTTGGCAGGTAATGATTGCTGAGAATGGCACGAGGTGGCTACTCAGCTCTTTTGGATGACATTCTTTTGTTAATGTTTTTGCATTGTAATGTGAACGAATGATATTTTGAAATGAACGCTTGTATTAACTTGCAAAAGCATTTGTAATGATATGAAAAGTTATTTTTATGTTTTCGCTGCCACGTTTTATGAATGATTAAATGTAAGTTCTATGTTTTATACTCAATGATTTACCAGCTGTAAACGTCCCGAGAACGAGGCTTTACAGACAATATATTAATTTGAGCAAGCGCACGCCACACGCTTCGAGACACACTAGTTGACATTTAAAGTTATATTTAATATAATGTCCAACCATGTATTAGTACTCTTGACAAAGATAACCAAAGAAGATTATCTCTGTCTCAAAAACATTTGTTTTGACAAAAGTTGTTTCATTAAAATTTGATTTTCTGAAGATTCACATGTGAAATTTAAAGTAAAATTAACCCAACCAAAAAAATCTTTCTTGCCATGTCAAATATATTGTGAAGTAATACCTCAACATCCAATAATGTCCTCTCTTTTAAAATGTATATTTCGAACGAAGACAAGATATATAAAAAATCTATAAAGATGGATTATGTTTTGCATTAAGAAGATACCATTCTCCCAAAACGATTGCATAGTCATCACATTCCAAGGGAGAAATGATGACGCCCTCTTAAGATAACTTTTTGCCTTAGTTTGTTAGAAAATATTCGTACCGATGATGGTCTAGTTCAAAACAATATGATTATTCTAAAGTAATATGAAGCCATATATAAAAACTTCAATCACTTAATCCACTTTCGATTCACAAATGGTCTTCATACCACTGATTAAGGCGTTACAGAGGAAAAAATCACACTGTAACAACCATCTGATGTGAAAATAACTTAATGAAAAAATAAGTAAAGGATGTGAAAGATGAAGAGAGCTTAGGGTGTATTTTTGTATTGTGTGGATCGAAATTCAGTTGGAGCGGATTGAGGCCGATTGAAGTTCGTATTTACAAAGCCCTTTGATAATGATGATGAATAAAAAGAAGTAACGGGACTCGGTTTTTAACAACTTTATATGATTTGCAGTGTTTGGTGGAGACATCATTCATTTTCTTCAAATCCATCCAAAAGTCATTTCCTCATGACCAGTAAATAAACTAAATTTAGAGTATGAGCTTGTTTTGCAAATAAATGAATTTATAAATACATCAGGTAAAACTAAGACGTCTATGATTTTCTAACGAAAGAGAGTCCTTAATGTATAAAAGAGGTATGTGGCGGGCGTGATTATTTTTATTGCTTAATGGATTTTGGAGATATAAAAATGATGTGGTTTTCTCGAAATATTTTCAGAAGAAATTACTTGATGATATTAAGCAAATTTTATTCTATTGGTACATGAATAGAACCCGAAACTAAAATAGTTTAAAAACCCTTTATTAACAAGTAATTTAGTTTTTCCGACTAGCATCATACTAAGCGTGGTTTATATAACATAGGCCTTGTAATTTCACCGACCAAAATAAATTTCAAAAAACCTATTTTTTTTATTTTTATCATTGAAGATCGGAGTGTGAAGACTTGATTATTTACATTCCAATCCTTATATTTATCCATATAATTACATTAAAAATCACAATTTCTTCTCTCTCCTTTCAATTAAATAATATATTTTTATACCTTTTTTATTATCTTTTCTCTTTTTTTTACTCACAACCACTTTAAAAAATATTAAAAAATTTATAAGGGTTGAACAGTAAATCCTTAAATTTACAGATGAACAGTAACATTTTCTCTCTCCTCTACTCACAACCACTCAAAACCATCTCATATAATTTAAAGACCCACACTCATAAAATTATAAGACATGGATTGTGAATGCTCTTAATGCTTAAGTTTAAAACCAGACAAACCTAATCCTCTTCCTCTTAAAATCCGGTCCGACCCAAACCAGTTCAAACAGAACCCCGACTTAACAACATATAACCCAACCCGAACCGAATTCAACCAGAACCAAATTGACCCGAACCCGTTTTCTAAACATATACTATTGCTTTGACCCAACAAGAAAACAATGATAATTATTATTATTATTAGTAGGATTGAATTAAGAAACCCAATCGGACCGAAAGTGTGCTTCGTGGGGAAGATAGAGATTCCATTTGCCCGATAAGAACAACAATACAAGAAAAAAAAAAGATTCTCAGCTTCTGTGAAAAATCTTTTCTTCTTCATCCTCGAATCGATTTCGAATTTACATATTTTATCTACTTTTTGAGGTTTTACACACCTATACTCACTCTCAATCCTCCAAATTCGTGTTCAATTGATCGATCCACTAGAAGTTTCGTTTCCGGTGGTCGATGAACGAACGATGAACGAATCGACTCGATGCATTGCGTTTGTGATTCGATTTCATCGACGATTAGGTTGATTTGACTGGTTGATTCTCGTAATTGGAGTTTGTGATAATGGACGGGGAAGGTGATGTGGCTATGGCTCCAGAGGGTTTAGAGTGGAAGTTTTCGCAGGTGTTTGGTGAACGTGCTGCGGGAGAAGAGGTGCAAGAAGGTATGGACAGTGTGTGTTTGATTGATGTGATTTGATTATGTTATTAGCTGTTGTTTGATGATACTTTGATAGTTTGATCGATGCTTATTGATCTGTGACGTTTTGACTAGCGTATGTGTGTATTTTGGTGTGTTTTGAACGTTTGTGAGAGGGATTATTGCTTGATGTTGCTGAAGAAAGTGGCATTTTGATCGTAACGGTTGAACCTGTGCTTTTGGGATTGAAAATTGATTGATACTGGAGTTGGATTGCATGTGTTTACTGTTACTATTATAGCTTTTGTTTGATGATGTAAAGTTGAAATTTAAGGGCAATTGGTATTCAAAGCTCAATTATGTGTTTATTTGCAGAAATTGAGGTGAGTAAACTGAAGAGTTAAGATAGTTTAGACTTTTTGAGTTCTAAATGTTAGAGAGTTTTGATGTTTGTAGGCCAAAACACAGAAAGAAAGTCTTTTAGATTTGATCATCTCGAATAACAACAAGAAAATGCTACATTTCCATGTTCAGTCTTCTTACTAGTGTTGATCATATGTGAGTGACCATCTAAATGTAGTGTCAAAAGTCAATAGAAGTACAAGTGAAAAGATGATGTCAGACAGTTGAACCCTTAACTTCCAATGCACTAATACTATTAGACAATCAATATCATCTTATCCTCCTACAACTGCTGATTGTTACTTTATTTCACTTATAACTTACACTTATCAGTTTAAATGTATATGGGTTTATTTGCTGAAATAGTATTATAACTTATAGTCTTATCTGTTTGGTGCTCCACCAAGACTTTTCCATATTCTAGGTTCATATGATCCACCTGATTTACGGAAAAGTCAAAGACCCGAGTGTGAAAATAAAATGGTATAGACAAACATGTCACAAGTTATAGTATCAACAATCTGGATAATATTTTGGATAGCAATCTATCTTGGGATTCATTGTCATGAAATTGTTGCAGTGTGATTTCTGATCATAGCTGCTAACATGATAACAGTGATATAATCATATCTTTCTTTTGCAGTTGCAGATCTATCTTAACCATTTTCAGAATTATTTATTGTAAAACTTACGGCCATTTTAAATCCTTTCTTTAATAGTTGACAATGTAGTCTGCTGATTACAGTTGAATACATTAATTGCAGTTGATATCATTTCAGCAATAGAATTTGATAAAACCGGGAATCATCTTGCAACCGGAGATCGTGGGGGCCGCGTGGTTTTGTTTGAAAGAAATAACAGAACAGATGTATGCTGATTTACAGTCTTCTTTAAAATTCTTCACGTTTATTCTTACTGGTTATTTTTATAATTTAAATGGTAATTGTTCACTAACATTTATATATAACATGACATGTGTAATTAGGACGGTGTTCACAGAAGAGTTCTAGAGGCAATGGACTGTTCCAGCAGCCAGCACCCTGAATTTCACTATAAAACTGAATTTCAAAGTCATGAGCCGGAGGTATTCACCTTCTCCATATTTAAAGTCCTTTTGTTTCTTGTTTTGTTGTTCATTTTGTGTCATCTTTTCATAGATAATTTTTTTATCCTTCCCTTGATGCTTGTGAGATCAGTTTGACTATCTAAAGAGCTTGGAATTGAGGAGAAAATCAACAAGATCAGATGGTGTCAGACAACTAACAATGCCATGTTTTTGCTATCCACTAATGATAAAACGTTAAGTTCTGGAAGGTAGAAATTTTAAGAAGTTTGATAGTACCTTTTTTATCAGTTCTCTATGATATGATTATTTCTAGTGGTGGCATGATGACCGGGATGAGTGACGGATGAAAACATGCTAACTTTTGGTGCATGTGAAAGCAGCTGGGTTGGATTGACTTGCACCACTTCTTCTCCGCTTCCTAATTTTTTTATAAATAGTTTAAATATGAGTATAAAAGTATAAAACGTATATAATTTGAATAATAATCTGTTTTTTTGAATAAAATGGTTTGGTGGTTTGAATAAATATGTAGTTGTTCATATATAATATATGTTTTTAATCATACTCGTTGGACCTGTCAGAGGAAAAAGTTAAGAACATAACCCAGGTCAACGCATTTATAAGTAAACGGGTCAAAATGGCCACCTCTATTAATTTCCTTTTATTTTGACCAGGTCCAAGAAAAGAAGATCAAGAAGATATGCAATTTTAATTTAGACCCTCCAAAACCGACAATCAATGGTTTTATTAGTAGCTCAAATGTACCTACATCATCTAAACCATGTTTTACAAATGGAGGATGCATCGACAATTCCCTGAATTTAAGGAGCAACAATCTTCTGTCCACGGGAATTAAATCTCTACATTTACCTATGGTAATTATATACAGTATTATTATTTATTATTTACAATGCTTAATTATTATTATTGGTTTTAAGTCTCGACTGTCAACTGTCATATTCAGGTAACCAGTCATGAAACCAGCCTTTTAGCAAGATGTCGAAGAATATATGCTCATGCCCATGACTATCATATTAATTCCATCTCAAATAACAGGTGTGCTCCAATATTTTTTCATCAAGATATGGAACGAGACTTTTGATAGAATATATGTTTTTAAATATTTATTGATGTAAGTTAGTCCTATTTTCATCCTGTAGTGATGGTGAAACATTTATATCAGCTGATGATCTCCGTATAAACCTTTGGAATTTGGAAATTAACAGTCAGAGCTTTAATATTGTTGACATGAAGCCTGCAAACATGGAGGATTTAACCGGTATATCTGAATCATAATGACTATTTTTTTTGGTAAGCTTTAATATTGTTTCTTAATTGTTGATACTTATTTACATCCATTGGTGCAGAGGTGATTACATCAGCAGAGTTTCATCCTTCACACTGTAATATGTTGGCATACAGTAGCTCAAAAGGCTCAATTAGACTTATTGATTTACGACAATCAGCTTTATGCGACACTCATAGCAAATTGTTAGTGTTATAAAGTTTTCTTCTTTAGAAAAAAAAGAAATTATTTTTAATGGTGTATAAAATTTTCAGTTTTCTACTACAGGTTTGAAGAACGTGAGGTTCCTGGTTCTAAATCTTTTTTTACAGATATTATATCCTCGATTTCTGATATTAAATTTGCAAAGGGGGGTAGGTACATACTAAGCCGTGATTACATGACCCTTAAGGTAATCCTTTTTAAGGATTTTACAAGTATCTTTTCTATAAAAAATACTGTTACATTAACCATACTTGAAGTTGAATGTATCAGTGAAATATTTGTAAGCATGACAAATTTTCTCAGTTCTCATAGTTGTTTTTTCATACATATTTGTCAGATGTGGGATATAAATATGGGTTCTGGCCCAGTTGCAACTTTTCAGGTGCATGAACATTTGAGACCCAAGGTAACAATAATAGACCTTTTAAACCATTGTCTGTTTTTCAAATGAAAAATAGCAAAAATAAATCAAATATGTGAATCAGTCTCTCATTCTTTGTTATTTTTTCAGCTGTGTGATCTATATGAAAATGATGCCATCTTTGACAAATTCACATGTTGTTCGAGTGGAGATGGGCAGCGGGTGGCAACTGGTTCATACAGGTCCGGCTTGCCCTTTTCTTATTACTTTTACTTTTGTTATTAAACGAGCACTCCGGTTTTAATCATTGGGACTAGTTTGGTGTTGTACTAACCATGGTTCATAATCCAGCCATCTGTTTCGTGTTTTTGGTTGTTCGGAGGGCAGCACAGAAGCTACAACTTTAGAGGCAACCAAGAATCCCACAAGGTACCGATGGGCAAATGTGAATAATCCATTTATATCTGCAAATTTCCCATACTCATAACTATATAGTTAATGGTGTTTATTTTTTGGTAATTTACTAACAGGAGACAAATCCAGACACCTCCAAGATTTTCGAGATCCCCTGGAAACAATTCACATGGAGGTATGCACACCATCTTCATCTCATAATTATGTTGTCGGTTTCCTGTTCTTTTCACACCAAATTTAGACTGCATATATTACAAATTTATTATATAACCCACACAAATACACACGCTAATCCTTTCCATGCATAGGATCAGGTGACATAAGTGGAAATAGTTTTGATTCAACAACAAAGTTGCTCCACCTTGCATGGCACCCAAGTGAAAACTCGATTGCCTGTGCTGCTTCAAACAGTTTGTATGTGTATTATGCATGACGACAGAAGATGGCGTAATTGTAAATTTTTGGATTAAAGAATATAAGCGCACGCTCTCCTGCAACCCAAAAACCCGAGGGTGAGGTTTATGTTTTTGGATTGGAAGGAAGTAGCGGTGTTGTTAATCAGTTATGGATGTAAACTTAATGGGAGGATGTTTTATGTCATGTTGGGCAAAGTCTTTGCATTTGTATTCATCATATAACATATTTATGGATAAAATGACATGATAAGTATTCTACATGATCATAATTTGAGGCGAATTTCCTATTTGATCATAACTATACTGAACAAGAAGAATGTGATTCTTTGAGGCAGAAGAATCAAATTGAGGGGTGGTGAAAGGGGTTGAGAATACTCTGTTTTTAATCTGAATGTTTGTGATAACTTCAAAAGCATATTTAAAAACAAGACTTGGAATCAAACCGGCCAAAATTCTGATCTTTTAGTTTTTGCTAGAGGTCGCAGAAAAACCCAAACCTGACGTGGAAAACCGAGACCCAAAGATGCTTGACTAGAACTGGGTACGTGATTAATTTAAAATTTTTCATAAATTTGGGTATGATATTATGTGATATTAGTCAAAACTGAAAGCATATGCTTTTACCTTCTTCGAAAAAGAATAACATTGACATTTTATTAAGAAAACATAAGAGATAGTACTTTGAATCCGTTGAAATTGTTACATGAAATTATTATAAGTATATTATAAATTGTTAAAATTATACTTGTTATAATTGATATCTCAAGTTGATCTGTAAAATATGTTTGAAATTGGATTTGAAATGATGGATATCTTAGTGATAGTTTTAAGTTTTTAACCCTTGAGTATCTTAAACGTCCCAAAATGGACAGAAGAGAGGTCACATAGCAGGGGTTCGAGTCTAGTGATGTTTCAAATAAAGTCCGATTAAAAAAAACTAATATCTTAAATGAGTAATGGCGTAAATAGATAGACGAGTGCAAATTGTCAAATTCTATCGTAGTCCTAACGAACCCAACTGAGAAGGCTTTTTGTCTTTGTTATTTCTCTTGGTGGCAGAAGTTGTTACTATAGACTTAATTTGATTAGTTTGGTTCAGAATTTAAGATAGTTTAAATGGTTCAGATTCACGACTCAAATCAGATTAAACTGATCCGTCAAATTGACATCCCTACCTCTCTTCATCTAAAAAGATCTTCAAATTACAGAATCATATCATGACATGTCATACCATACAATTTATCACGTAAAATTCGTTGTAGAAGTTCCAACAACATAATAATAAGTTAAACAAAATCCAAGTTTGCAACATTCATTGTTTTGGTGTACACAAAAGTATGCAATAATCCAAACATCTCATCATATCACAATACAGACTGCATCTCTCTTTTATTGTGGGGCAACATACACCCACTATATCATTCTCTAAACTAAACCCAAGTTCATTCCATTTCCCCACTTAAACACACCCCCAAAACCAAAAACAGGGATCAGAACAACATGATGACCTTCACTTTGTACTAGAAAATCACAACATAAATACACACAAAAACACATGATCCATTTGTCTTTTTTCCTCCTTGTGGTTATTCAAAAGGCTACTTAGGAGGAAAGAGGGGCGGGTGGGGAACTATACGTGTTTTTCCTAGGCGTTTTTGGCTCTTATTAAAAGGTAAAAATGAAGGCCATGTAAATATGTGAACATAAGACTCACCACAAAAATCCAAAAAAAAAGAAAAAGAAAAAAGATGGCATGTTAGGTTCATATATATAGTGTGATGAGAACTGGTACCACTTGTTATGTGGAATGGGCATCATGGTCATGATGGTGCTAGTGCCGCCAGTTGAATCAGAGACTGGCATGCTTTTGGACACGCTTGATCCCGCTGAGCCGCTAGGCATGCTGGTGGAGAGACCGTCTTTGTTGGATGTAGAAATAAGGTCGGGCCTCAACTCAGATGATGATGATGATGGTGCCAGGGTGACGATAGATGAGCCGACTGGATATGGTGCAACTGGCATGTCAGCTAGTGAAGATGCAGATGGGCTGTAGCTTAATGTCCCCATTGGGTGATCAAATTTGCATGATGACCCAAACTTACACCCCCCCTTTTGACTATAATGTGTACAAACAGGTGCCCCCTGAAATGTGCAATACATCAACATGATGTTTAGAGGTCAAGAAGAAAATATTGTTGAAAAAAAACGTATAGCGATGCTTACTGGACGGAGGGGAAGCCCCATTGAGCTAAGCACAAAGTGTGATTTTGGTACAGTCCACTCTGGCGGATGATGGTATCTACACGAAGAACCGAATTTACAATCTCCTGTTTTCAAGTAATACTGACATTCAGGTTCACCGGGTCTTTCAGGAATGAATGTTCTTTCTTACTAGAAGAAGATGGCACAGAAAGGTAAGATCCAGTGTATGAAGGAGCAGGAGGAGATAACTGAGGATTCAATGCATAAAATTGACCCGCCCCAACAGTATTTGGAGAGGCTGCAGGATTTACAGGTGCCTAAAAGCAACACATTTTAAGTTACTCTACACAATTTAACTTTAAAAAATCATTAAAAAGAAGCATTTTTATATATACCTGATAAGGATTCCAACCTGGAAATGAGACCATTCCTGGTGGAAGTATTACGGGACTGTAAGGCCCGGGTAAATATGAGCCCGGAAGAAGAGAAGGTGATGCGAATACCCCGTATTGCTGGGAAGAGGCAACAGGAGATGGGTATATAGGAGAAGGTGTAGATTCAGGTGGCGTTGGCAGTACCTGTGGTGGTGGTGGCTGAACGATGGCGGTAGGCTGGGGATGATGAAATTTACAGGTGACCCCAAACTTACACTGCCCTGTTTTGACATAGTATGAACACTCTTTTTCACCCTGTGAGGATAGTGATAAGTTGCAATGGGAAATTCAGAAAAATCAAATAGAAACATTTAGAGTTGGCAGTTTCGGCCCCTTCACCTATAGATGGGTAGGTTTCGGTCTAACGGGCCAAATAGGTTAAAAGTTATCTTTTGTATAGTCAAATGCATAGAAGCCTCATAAATTGTTCTACTGAAGAAAGTTAGATAATTTTTAATAATATAGGTAACGTAATCATATTTAGCTCATCCCATTAGTAAATTAAGTGTTTTTTATTGTCGCCTCAGCCTGTTTTGACCCAGACCTAGTTTGACTAGTTACCTAACCCGCCTTTGCATGTTTTGCCACTTCAAAAAGAAATAAAAAGGAACTCACAGGACGAAGAGGGTATCCCAAAATATTTAATGGCACTGTACTTGATGATCCAACTCCCTGTCTCGGATGATGATACTTGCAGGAAGCACCAAATTTGCACATTCCCGTTCTCATATAGTACTAACAACAAAACAGATAGAAACACATAAATTAATGAAAGTATGAATTTATCAGAAAATGAACAGAAAAAAAGTTATATCAGTCTTTGTTTAACTAACATAAAAACGAAATTGTGATGATGAATACCAAATCTACAGGCGTTTAACCATCAAACATCACATTAAAAACAGAATCCATGCTTCAACTTTAACTTAAAGTGTTTGCTAAATTGAATGCAACAAAAAGACGAAATTTGAGCACTAAATTTGGATCTCAATCTTTACAGAACAAAAATATACCATGCGCCTTGGATCTTCTGCAATGAATGATCAATAATGAACAGATACACCATCCAATTATGCACTAAAAATAGCCCAACATATCAACATGCTTCATGTCTCACATATGATCTATAATGAGAATGGTTTCCACAAGAGAAACAAACAAATGACCAAGTGAAAAATCGGTTTTGGAAGTAGTGTAAAAGACGAACTTAGTTATAAATCTATTTATAACCAAAGCTGAAATGCACCTATAAGTTAAACAGCGTGGCGCAGCAGCATTCTTCCAAATGTAAAGAAACCATATTTTACAAGTAAAAACAATCAACAAGATTGTATCGCGATATATGGACAATCTATGATTCTATAATCTATATCCTCAATAATAATATCGACAAATATACAACAAGACTCAACCAATACTTGAAATAGTAACTAGTTCAATTCAGTACCTGACAATCCGGCTCACCAGGGCGTTCAGGGTACTCTTCTCCACTAGACCCCATAGCTCGAAAAACCTGCAAAGCTCACCAAAACAGCCTTAACTTTAACCATTCAATTCATATCAATTTGGAAAATCACATAAACACTAAACCAAAACTTCACAATTTCACTCATAAAGCACCCGATTCCCACACAGATCCATCAAGCCCCAAGATCAATTTTCCATTGATCAACAAACAACAACAAAAACGCATTACAAATGAAGCAAATTCAACGAATATTTACCGAACCACGATCACGAGGATGGTTAAACCGACAGCGAGAACCATACCCACAAAACCCTGTTCTCAGATATAGATACAATCAGGCTCATCTGGCCGTTCAGGGTACGACTCCAACCCACCTTCCAACCCTAACTGCCACAAAGGCTCTGCATTTAAACCAACAATCAAAACCCCAAATCAACATTCAAATCAATCAAAATCGAAATGTGTGAATTCAATTTCACTAATCACCGACCTTCGAGCCCCGTTTGCCCACCTGATGACCCCCATTCAGCAATCGGATCGGACTGTGACATCTCCATTACACGATCACAAGTATATTGTATAAATAACTATACAAATCATAAAATTGTGTGTCTAATAATCTAAAAATCTAATCTTTTAACACTATACAGTGAAAGTGATGAAACCCCACGAGCCCAAATCGTGTAAAGAATGAAGAAATGCAATTGGGTTGTTTCCGATCGCGTTTTGGTGAGAGAAAGAAGAGGTTATTTGAGGGTTTCTTTACCCTCACACAATCTCTCTCTCTTTCTCTCTTGAAAATTGAAATTGGTGTAGGTGTGTGGATCTTTAGGGTGAAAGTGTGTGAATTTGTGGGTGTTTGTTGTTGAATGTTGATGGTTTATGAGTGTTAGTTTACCAAGGCGCCATATAGTACAAGAGGAGAAGAGGGTTGTTGTTGTCTGGTTTCTCTTTCTTGCGTGTTGAATTGAAGGAGTCTGTATATGGAATGGGTGTTTTGTTTATGATAAAGGGGAATTTGACCTTTTTAACACATTTATAATTTATAATAATATCATACATTTGTAGTTTTATATTCAAACTAATCTTTTAACTTTTAACTTTTAACTTTTAAATGGGTAACTTTTAACTTTTAACTTTTAAATGGTGGGTGGTTGGGACTGGTGATAAATTTGTTTTGGAGTTGTGAAGCTTTGTTTATATCATGAGTTAGTCTGATTTATTACAAGATGATGTAAAATGGTTTTGATGTATAATTAAAAGTAGATTAGATAATGTGAGTCGTTTTAAAATTAATCTTTTAAGTATGTTTAGTAAAATATACTTTTATTTATGTTTGTTCTTCATATAATCTCACTGCAAATATATGAGGACGTCTTTTTAGAGTGAAGTGGGTGTGAAATGTGATTTAACACGCCGGTACCAACAGAAACACCACCCCCACCTATAGTACCGCTTAAAGTCTTCAATACCGAGTGAGAAATTACGACATAACACTCACTCCCTTATAACTTTCACTCACTTTTATCATATTAAAGTCACATCACTATCGTCTACCATTTTTTTACTGTCATATGTCAACCTATGTTATATTCATCCTTAATAAAAATTTCTTAAATTTTAATATAAATAATATTAATTCTAAATATTAAAAAACATTAAAGATATCATAAAACAATAATAATATAATAGTAATAGTTTAAATATCATAATACTGATAATAATATATTAGTATTCAAACAAACAATATTTAATAGTCCTCAAAACAAAAATATTTATTAAAAAGAATTTACGTTGTTTCAAGCTTGTTAAAAACACATATGAACATTTTATTTAAAAGTAAATCTTTTTAAGGGTACAAAAAATAATATGAGGTTCACCCTAAAGAGAAATAAGAAAAAGTAAATAGCAAGAAAAGGCTCTCTTATTGTGGGGCATCACCCTTATTCTTGCGGTGTAGCCTACGGTGACGTGGGGTTACCACTTCGGGTCATCGTGCTATACGCACACGAGCCACTAAAACATTATACGGTCGTATGATTGTACGAGTCAAATGAGATATTTTTTAGCTCGTATAAGTTGTGCATGTTGTTATACGTGTCGTGTGAGGTTCACTTCTTTCACTTGTTCTCTATACAATCTAATTCTATTATCTCATAGTTTAACACACAAACAAACTGGGTTGCTTTGATGTTTAAAATTTGATTAAGAACAAAACAATCAAATTAGAAAACACAAATAAAGAACATACAAGTTGAACATCATACTTCGAAACCTGAAAAAGATTCTTATAAATCACAAGAATGACGATTATAATGTGGTAAGACTCCCTATCAAAGTATGATCTCATTATACAGTTTGATGAACATACCTTAGCTCGTACATAGAATTTCAAATTTTAAATTACACTACAATACAAAGTGTATATAAATAAAAAGCATGCACTCTTTGTTGTTGGCATCATATGAAAAAAACATGTAACATTTCACAAAAAACTTTGCCACATTAGCAACACGAGTAGAGATGCCATCCCCGTCACCGTGTACAACTAGTTAGTTGATGTATATAAGTGGATCATGCCTTAAGTGCTTTGACTTCAGTTGATCATCTGTGATGCGTCTTTAATACTCGTTAATAATTAATATTAAAATTGATCGGTTGTTATTGACGAGTAAGCTCTAATAGTGGCGACATGACTAGCGGCAAATATTGCTTGATATCAGTGGATGTCACTCAAAACGTTTTTATGATTGCAAGATTTGCGACTTCTCAATTTTGCTGATCAACTACCCTTCATGGTCTGACGGTTTAGTTGCAACTGATCATCAATCTTTTTATCATGATGAGTTAATGTTTTGTTTAGTTGTTTTGTATCATCGTTCATAAGTTCTTCATATTCAACAATCTCCATCTGAAATGATGATAACAAAACCTAATTTAGTTGTTTCAACTTTTTTGCGGAGAAGTTTTAGTTACACTAGGATCATTATTTGTATATGTTATTGATGTCTATAAAAGGGCATACCTCCAATGTTATTTTCTTTAACTTGAAACCATCTCTTCTAATTATAAAAGGGTAGCAATTGTAAGTTACATTGTAGGTCCAACTCATGATTTCATCATAATGCGCTTCTTTGATTTGTGTATTTTTTTTGAATGGTAAATGTACGATCCTGATTCGGAGGATAAATGTTATATTAATTGAGTCCATCTATCCGTTTTCCAGCCGAGACCACATCCAATCCTCTTAGGTGGGATATTCATTGTTGAGAAAACCCATTGGTTCAACTCTGAACATTTTGTTTATAATAAAACTTAAACCCATGACCTTCTAATATTTACATACAGTTAGACTAAAAATTATTTATCTTTAATGTGTGTATTAGTTTTTTCATATTCTCATCCATTTTAACTATTACTAGGATTTACTAGGGGAATCTTAGCAAGATCTCATATAAACCAAATAATTTTTTAGATCATCAAGATTTTCAACATCACTATTTTCTCTTATAATGAGAATCTCAATCTTGTCTTTAATGTACATCTCACAATCTTTAAACTTGTTTTTTGCTGTGGGTTTGACGATTAGTGGTGCTCAGGGCTTTTGGATTTTCCTTCTTTGCTTTACTTTGAACTAATGAATCTTGCTATATCTTTAATTAGCCTTCTTTGTTACCTTTTCAACTTATGAAGCTTGTTGTAGAAGCATTAATTTAACATATTTAGTCTTGGATTATTTTATTTCTTTTTCAAGTACCTATATCAAAAGTTCTTGTTTCAACTTGCTGTTGTAGTTCACCGATCTCTCTTTTCATCATTAGCTTTCTTTTTATGGATATTTCTAAGAATATTGATTTCTTAGGGTGCGGCTTAGTGATTTGTGACTTGGTAGTTTTAACGTTCTTTAAGTTTTAAGTTTTGTCCTAAATCTTTTGTTTTCTTTTCTTCTTGTACTTCATCATTTGCTTTTAGTTATTTTGTACTTCTTATTATAAAACATAATGATAAAATAAAAACAAATTCATATAATATATAAAAACAATGACAAAATAACATGATAGTGTATAAAACGTAAAACACAGTAAAAATACATATAACAAATAATAAAAATTATTTGACATAATAATATGATATTGACACAATTAGCTAACATATTAAACACAATAACTTATATATTAAACATAATAACCTGACACTATGATACATTAATACAATTATTAAATACAGTGACCAAAATATCATTTAATCTAAAAACCATAAAAAGTACATATGTTAAACTTGAATACTTTCTTAACATTTTTAAATTAAAAGCCATTTTTACTGTAACACTAGCCTATAAAATATAAAGCGGTTTAATTGTGATTTAAATACGCTTAATTTATTAATTTTAATAAATAAAGGCCAAAGTTTGTTGGAAGAGTTGTTTGGAGAGAATAATAGAATACGAGAGAAAATATGACAAAAGCGCCCTTTCAATTTGGTACACGTGCATTAAGACGTGTTCGCATTACATCACCGCATTATTCTTTATTGGACACTTTTGCCAAATCCTCTTTCTTCTTTCTTTTTAATAAAAATTAGTATTTAATTTTACGCGTTGTGTTGTGGGCGTAAAATCATGTCGAACAAAATTAATGTCACACTGTTGCTAGCAACTATCAATACCAAAAAAGCTCGTAAAAGAAAAAAAATAAAACCAAACGAAAACTAAACGTAAAAACTTTAAACCATGCATGTGTGTTGTGGCTTGTTAATGTGCATTAATTAAAACGAAATGTATTACACAACATTGTTGTGAAACATAAAAAAAATAGATGTAAAAACATTAAACGACATATGCATATGGCTGTATGTTAACTCGAAAATTTTAGTCTGAGACGTAAAACAAAAAGATTGTAAAAGTTTAAAAGCATTGAGACCAAAGTTGAAAATGAAAAAGTATTATGTTTAAATGTAAAATATGAAAACTATAGGGTTAAATAAAAAATAAAGAAACAAACAAAATGAGATACAATTTATAAAACATAATGTACAAACTATAATGCATAAATAAGTTGATAATTAGTATTATATAAATAGTTTATTTATTCTTGGTCTTTTGAAATATCCACCGTTAACCATGGTGTAATATTTAGAGATAGAAAAAGAAAAAAGAAACATAAACGTTGAAGCTAAGTTGATGATTTTCAATTATTTATAAATAAAGTAAATCTATAAAATAATAATTAAGTTACGAAAGTGTTTTAATTATGTCAGACACGACTATATGTCACACAAACCTGTGACGTCTCGTAAAATAACATAAAAGTGAGAGAAACAAAACAACAAGAAAATTTGTTGGGGGCAGGGACTCAAACATGTGAACTCCCGTATAAAAGTGAGAGAAACATATCAACTTTAAAATTAAAAGTTATGACAAAACAATACAAACTAAAATGTGGTAACCTCATGTTCAAAATTTATAAACCATTATGTAAGAAAAGTAATTGAAAAGGAAAACAAATTAGTATAATAAATAAAGAAAACTAAAAATTTCAAATGACACTGAATCGGCTCGATTTTAAATAAAATAAAATATATCGATTACCGAAGCATAACTAAAAACAAATACGTCAAAATAATATATTCATTAAATCTAAAACCATACCCAGTTTGTTTGCTTTCATGTGGAGTGCACTTAAGCCTCTATTAATATATTATACCTCGTTAGAAAGTTTGAGTTAGTTTAGTTCTTCAATATAAACTTTTTGATCAAAACGAGTGGCATGTATTTTCTAACGGGTCACGTTGTGTTGAAGAAGTCAAGGACATAATTAACGCTTTTATAAAACACACTTCTATGAAAACATTATAATATTAAAACCACTCATTGTAAAGGTTCAAACAACTTCTATAAAAAGAAAGTAATTATTTATACAAATATATTTTTATGGCACTTCTTGATCTCTTATTGTAAAGGTTCAAGCACACTTCTATTGAAAACATATCGGTAAAAAAATCTGAAACGCTTTTGAAAAATAAAAAAGTTTGTATAAAAGCATTTCAAAAGTGTTATACATGTATTAAAAATAACGTAATATATATTAGCTAATTATTTATTAAAATTTGAAATACAATATGTAGTTATATAAAATCAATAATCATTAGCTTAAGTGGTTGATATGAGATACTCTAAAACTTCATTAAGAATAGAAAAGGTCTTGTGTTCAAGTCCTACTAGAAGATTTTCTCACTTAAGATTAGTTTCCTTCTGATCATGGTTTTGAGTTTCGTATTCGAATAGTGGAGATGATCGGGTGGGCTTATATAAGATTATTTTAAATAAATTAAATAAGAAAATGTAATGAAAGACTTGGTTAAGGTCACGAACTAGCTCAAATTTGATATATGAACCGAGCTCGAGCGCGTTTAAGTTTGACTCGATTTAAGCATTATCCTAGTTGATCCCTAGTAGCTCAAAGTTGACTTGGCTCATCTATACCTCTAACGCTATATAGACACATCAGATTATAAATTTCATTTTCATTTATAGGTAATAATATTAATGCTAATACTAATATAATTATATTAATACAAGTAAAAACAATAAAATATAAAATATAAAATAAATTGAAAGTTTTTTATTTAATATAATATATTAAGTGGGCGATATGTTACACAAAGAAAGCTAAAAGATAATAAAAATTTTATTAAAAAGTTAAGCGGTGATACGAAGGGGGTATATAAAAACAAGTTTTAGCAAAATTCCACTATTAATATTTTCCAACAAAAGTATGTTCTGTTAATGTGTTTTAAGGAATTGAGTTCGACTTAACACTTTGGGAGACATTATTACAAATGTTGTTTGTTATGGTATCTTATTCCTAACTTTTTTGTTCGTGATAGCAATTAACGAAGCAAAGCTGTTGACGTTGACCGAAACAACTTTTTTTTCATCCACAAAAGAATAGTGTGAATGATTGTAGAAAAATAACATATTAACTTTTAGTAGCATAACTTGAAAGTTCTATATACTAACAATAAAAGTCATTAATTTTACATTAATTTGACACGTTATCTTTTTAGTTTTATGTTCTTCGTACATTTAAGATGTTGAAAATAAGACAACGTGAATTGATTCATTCATAAGCACCAGTTCAAACTTTGCTATCAACTGACCTAAATTTCTTCATACATAATTTCAACTAAGTGGGCCCATAGTTTCAACTAAGCCCACAGAGCATTTAAAATGGGCTTTCTTAACTTATGGCCCAGTCCAAATGTAAGCAAAGTTTGACTTCCAATAAGAGAGGTAGATTCTTGTTCTCAACAAAATAATTAGAGTTAGAGTTAGAGCTAGTGTTACATTTGTTTGGAAAAAATAAAATAAAATTAAAAAACATAATTTTCAAGTAAAATTATGTTTAAGTGGTTAATAAAATGTAAAACAAAAAGGAATGTTTCATTTTAAATTCTTTTGGTTGTGTGATTTTAAATTCCCTTTCTAAGAGCATTCACAACCGGTTCCTTATATTTATGTGAATGTATTTCCTATATTATATGGTATGGTTATAAGTGGTTGTGAGTGAAAGATATGGTAAATTTACTGTTCAATCTGTATTTTGAGGAATCACTGTTCAAAATCATATAATGATTTTAATATATTTTAAGTGGTTGTGAGTGAAGGAGAAAAGAAATAATGATAAAATTAAAAATGAGAGAGAAAACGTAGTGATTTTTATGTAATTATATGGATAAAGATAGAGAATGAGTTGTGAATGCTTTAAGTGAAAGGATTTTAAAATCACACAACCAAAAAAATTTAAAATAAAATATTATCTTGAGTTTATTTTCAATTGTCCAGTTAAATACAATTTTACTTGAAAAAGATTATGGTACAACCTTTTAAACCAAACGTAGTCTAAATGTTTTCATGTAAATAAGCTCGATTAAAACAAAATCAATCATCCGAAACATTATGGCACATTTTATGTTAAAAAAACAAAAGAAGTAAAGTTTGACTAACATTGAAAAAGATACATTGCATCTATCACACTATCACCCATCTCCGTCGTCGGAAACTGTAAACCACCATGGACAAACTACTAACCGTCGGAACTAAGATCGTCGCCGTCGGCCGGAACTACGCCGCCCATGCTAAAGAGCTCGGTAACGCCGTCCCCAAGGTTTTGTTTGATCCGATCTTCCTTATCATATACGATTTCATCGATTATGTGAAATGCGTGTGTTATGAGTTATGTCTTTATCTGCGATAATAATAATAATAATAATAATAATAATTACAGGAGCCTGTGTTGTTTATGAAACCGACGTCTTCGTTCTTGCCGAATGGTGGAACGATCGAGGTGCCGCATCCGTTGGAATCGCTCGATCATGAGGTGGAATTGGCGGTTGTTATTAGTAAAAAGGCTCGTGATGTTCCTGAAGCTACTGCTATGGATTACATCGGAGGTAATGAGATTGTGATCTGATATCATAATCTGTAATAGATTTCCCCTTCTAGAGTTTGATATTTGGATTTTAGGTATTAGATTGTTGGTCTGTATGCAGTATGCTGTTTGTAACGTTAAGCATTCGATTAGGGTATGATTTTGGCTCAATAAACTCACATCACAGTTCACTTATGGAAGTTCAATGGATTCGTTAATAGGTTCTGCACAAGGAGATGGTTAAGAGGGCTTTTAAACTGGTTGTTGGATGCTAGTCATAGGGACTAAGTGGATGTTGAATTATTGATGCTTGCTTGTAACCTGTAGTTTCATGTTTTTTGGCATTGGTTGTTGGGGGTTAGTGAAACATATGAAGTAGCAGAGACCTAAGTGCATTATCTTTTATCTTAAGTAATTTCCAAGTATGACTGTCACAGAAGAACTGAATAAAAAAGGAACAAAAAGAGGGTTCTTTGTAGAACATAGTCATGATGTCAAAGTTGGGTATTTGTTTCATTTCAGGCTATGCGCTTGCACTGGATATGACTGCACGGGAAATCCAGGCTTCTGCAAAGGTACTTAAGCTTTCCTGATATCCAGATTCTTATGTAAACCATGTCTTATATTTTTGAAATACAGTACTAAACATGTCACACAACATTGGTAGCCTTAGTCTAGTAGTAGGGAAATGCATACATTGAATGAGGGTGAAAGTATTCTTTTGCGTGACACTTAGAAAATTTACCAGGCATACAATCTAAAGGGAAATGTTTTAAAAATCCCACTAAACAATTTGATCCATTTCTTTAATATATAGGGTTGTTGCCAGAGTCCCCCACCAATAGCTTGCTATGTGTGAGAATTATTGGGTATGGTTGTTGTTGTTGTAGTTTCCAAGAATCATTGGAGTCTTAGTTAATTAATGTTTAACATGATTTATTCATGTGAACACTTCATTCCCACTCATTCTAGGACTTCAGTCTGCAAAGACATTGATCATGTTATAGAATTTTCTTACTATTGAATGTTTTGGAAGGGAGGAGATTTTACACCAACAAAATTACTTGGTATAACTCCAAGTAATAGGACCGCTACTAAACCCACATATCCAACATATAAGCCTGTGTGAGGTTCCATACTAAATTCTGAAACCAATTGGCAAATGGCAAAAGCGAGAGTAACCCATTGGCTCATATATATGCATTTACTTTCTCTTATCTTTGGGGTGAGATTGGATTCGCACCCCACAATCCTCCCCTTAATTCCATGTCCATTGAGCCTCAGCTCCAATGATAGTCCATTTGATTCGTTATACTCGCGGGGACACAACACCTGACTAGGTCCACATTAGGAGGACTTTTAGTACAAGACACCTGGATCGGCTTTTTGCTATTGCATCCACCTTCTCGGAGGCGATGACAAGTTAAGAGAATGATCTACTCTCTCTATTGCTGTATTGGGTCAAACTAGGGTCATGCACTTGTGCTATCCACATACAACCTAAGTCGTAGCTCTAACACCACTTGATAGGGCAAACACTTAGGTTACATGCACAACTTATACTCCCACATATGGTTCCACCCTAAAACCAATTGGCAATAGAGGGAGTAACCCATAGGCTTATATATAGGCATTTACTTTCTCCACGACACCAAGTACTACTTAAATAGCAGAAGGTACAATGTTAATATAGAAACATTTTCTTAACATATTTTACATGCCAGTCTGCAGGTCTTCCATGGACTGTTGCTAAAGGACAGGACACTTTCACTCCAATCAGCTCCATTGTATGAATCAGAAAGTTTTCATTCTTATTGTTACTCAATTTATTTTGTTTATTAGGACTCTGTTATGGTATATCAGTGATGGAAAAATATAATTCTGTTGCAGCTATCCTTATCAAGGGTGCCAGATCCTCATAGCTTGGAATTGTGGTTGAAGGTACATAATGTGAAGGGCTCTGTTCTTTAATAACATACTTTTTATTTTTAGATGTCAAGCCTTGCACTTTCCAGATTCAAAATAAATATCAACATATGAAAGTTTTTTATAACCTTTTTGTTATTAACTTTCTGCTTTCACAATTTATATTCTTAATTTAAGCACATAAGTTTTGAAATTGAAAAGCAATCTTTCTTACTTTTTTTTATGCACATTAACATTTTACTCATCAGGTAGATGGAGAAATACGGCAAAAAGGATCAACCTCGGATATGATTTTCAAGATCCCATATTTGATCAGTCATATTAGTAGTATTATGACACTTCTAGAAGGCGATGTCATCCTAACAGGTATCTTTATATTTGCTGGAAACAGTATACTGTTGATTCCCAAAGCTGATGACGACATGAAGTGAAGTGTTAAAGATCTTTTCTTTTAATAACTTGAAATATCATTTGCCAAAAGATACAATCGAGATGCAAAAATCTCACTGTTTTATTTAGCATTTTCTGTTTTAATATGCAGGAACCCCAAAAGGTGTTGGCCCGGTCAAAGTTGGTCAAAAGATTGAAGCTGGCATAACGGGCCTCTTGGATATGCACTTTGATGTTGGAAGACGTCAAAAGTCGTTATAGAAGTCCAGATTTGAAAGCTGAAACAAGTTTTCAACTTCATCTGGTCATCTGAAATTGGCTTAATTGTGTAACTTCAGCAATCGCATGTCTGCATCTGCTTGTAGCAATCTAATCAGGATGATAATAAGCCCAGTAAACACTTGAAAATAAGCATTTAATTGCTTCAAACTAAAACCACACCACTTTATATGCTTTCATGCGGGGTATTATGAATTTATGCATAGGTTTCATTTTCTTTGTTTCTTCCTTTCTTTTTTCCCCTTTCTTTCCTCCTTGTTTACTTATATCCTCTCTCTTTTGCTATCTTGCTCTTTCACATGGATTTTAAAATTTGAACCCGACTTACTTCTGTTGATCTGTAATTACCTGTGTTACCTTCTCATCTGGTGATTTCGATCACCCTTTTGAACCTGAATTATATCCTTGCTGTTCACAGAGAAAAACCGATAACACCTGCTCTATCACATGTTTTTGCTTGTCGCAATCAACAGAAAAAATCTATTTCCTATTACTTTGATTATAGCACAACATGTTCTATTTTTTGTAAGCTACTATTGATGTTAATGTATTCTGTTGCTGATCTTCAAAGGACGAGAAAAAAAGCAGTCTATTTTGATGTTTTTTGATTTTTGAAATCTGCTCGTGGTTAGTTCAAAATCGATATATCTTGTTGCTTTTTGATTTCTTTTCCCCTTGGAACTGATCATAGATCTACCTTGGGGAGCAAGGGTGATTAAGCTTTCAAGACTATGATACCAATTTGTTGATATAAATTACTCACAAAATAATTAAATACTAAACTAAAAAACATACCATCTAAATACTAACTAAAAAAACTCATGATCATACTAAAACACCTTCTGAAAACATGCTGAATATATGATCAACTCAATTAATTGAATTTTCGAGTTTTTCAATTTCACCTTTCCATTTTTTTTTTCATTTTTTACTTTCAAACTAGATTATTAGCTTCCAATATTTAGATTATTAACGTAGAACACTATTGTTTTTCTAGGTTATATTCGTTAGTATATCCTAAATTGGTCACAAATGACGCAAGATCTACTTGGGATATGAAGTGATAACACCGAACTTGATTAGAGTAACTCTACCCATGATGAGTATTGAAGAACTAACCAAAGTAAACTCACGTTGATTATATGGTCCGTATAATGCTCTTCGAAAGCATTAAACAGTGGAATAAATGATTTTTAACAAGGGATACATAAGCCTAAGGAATATATAAAAAGTAACTAATAATATATATATATATATATATATATATATATATATATATATATATATATATATTATATATAATATATATATATATATAATATATATATATATATATATATATATGGGATTTCTTAAGAAAATCAATAATTATGTGAAAACCAAGGAAAATAATTACATAATTCATAAATTTTATGTTATTTTAATTGTTAAAATGTTATTTTATTTTTTACATATATGTTGAACATAAATAAAAGAACGAAGAGTCTTACGTATACGTAACACAATGCCGAATGAAAAATGGTTACGTATACGTAACCTACACGTGATGTATGTGTAAAATTATACAATGATTTTTCATTTGATCCATACCTTTGTTTATATATAAACACACAAATATAAAGGGCGGGGCAATGATAAAAAATTTATAAGTTATGTGACCGATTTTATTGATTTTTTCTAGTTTTCATATAACTTTGTGGTTTTCACATAACTAATTTCATATATATATATATAATATATATATATATATATATAGATATGTATATATACATATATATCTCTTACTACTATAATAAAATGGTAACTTAATGTGCCACGTGTCAGCATTATAATTATCATCACTAAAATTTTCCCGCCTCTCTCTCATTTTAAATAATTATCTTATTTACTAATAATGTTATTTAATTTTCTTTTACATTTTATATATTAAAAAAACGATCTATTTATTAATATTATTTCTAAATAAATTTTTTTATAAAATAATAAACTTTTATAAAACATAAAACTTTTTTAAAACTACGAAATATTTTTAAAATTTATATTTTTTAAAATTTATATTTTTAAAATTGATATTTTTAAAATTGATATTTTTAAAATTTCAATTTTTTAAAACAAAAAAAATAATTAATTTGGGAGTTATAATAAGAAAATTTTTTAAAAAGATGTTTTTGTATGGTTTGTTTTAGAACAAAATGTTTATTTTTTTGGAAAAAAATTTAAAACAAAATTTTAAAAAGATGAAATCACTATTTTATTAGTTATAGTTACTTCTCATACGTAATTTCAGTCATATCAGATCTTAGAATATTATTATAATCAATAAATTTTATTATATTAATATTTTATTTATTAAACCCGTGTAATACACGAGTTTACTAAAACTAATATATATAGAGAGATGCATTTCAATAAAAATTATATTTTTGTTAAAAACTAAAAGAACCAATATGAACTACATGTTAACAAGATCAAGGGTTGGGATTAAAAGTGGCTTAATGGTAACTTCCTTCCATCTTAAAAACTAATTATCATACATCTTACTACTACAATAAAAAGTTAATTTAATGTGTCACGTGTCAGCACCACAATCATCATTACTAAAATTTTCCCGCCTCTCTCTAATCTTAAATAATTATCTTAATTACTAATAATATTATTTAATTTTCTTTTACATTTTATATATTAAAAAAAGATCTATTTATTAATATTATTTCTAAATAAACAAAATTTTTATAAAATAATAAAATTTTCTAAAACATAAAACTTTTTTAAAACTATGAAATATTTTTAAAATTGATATTTTTAAAAGTTTAATTTTTTAAAACCAAAAATAATTAATTTGGGAGTTATAATAAGAAAATATTAAAATAGATATTTTTATACGGTTTATTTTAGAACAAAATGCTTATTTTTTTGAAAAAAAATTAATTTTTTTTTTAAAAGATGAAGTCACTATTTTATTAGTCATAGTTACTTCTCATACGTAATTTCAGTCATATTAGATAGTAGAATATTATTTATAATCAATAAATTTTATCATATTAATATTTTATTTATTAAACCCGTGTAATACATGGGTTTACTCAAGCTAGTATATATATAGGGATGCATTCCAATATAAATCATATTTTTGTTAAAACTAAAAAAACTAATATGAACCACATGTTAATAAGATCAAGGGTTGAGATTAAAAGTGGCTTAATGGTAACTTCCTTCCAGCTTAAAAAGTAATTATTTTACATGATAAGGGTAAAATTGGTATTACAACACAAATTATGGGGGCACGTTTTGATCAATTCTTTTTTTTTTTGTGAATTAAATTAGTTGAGCAAGAGAACACTTTCAATTGAAATTCATATACAATTCGATCAATCTTCCATGACTACGTTTTCAAATTGCTTTAAAATTCGATGAAGAAATAAATAAATGTGATTCAAATCCCAGTTCAGAAACCTTTTTTATTTCTTGCTATCGATCGATGAATGATGTTTCCTTGAAGCATTCCTTTTTGAGTCCATAATTAAACAATTTTAATCTGCTTCATCATTATAATTGAACGAGTTACATGGGAGAGATTGAGATTAGGATTAGTGATGATTTTTTTAACAATCAAGAATAAACATTTGAAACCTTAAAAATATAATAATTGGTTTAATTTCTTTTCCTGAAAAAACAAACAGTTTTGAAGTTCAAGAATAAGATGAACACCCAAAGAGCAACTTTTGAAATCCTTATCATTAAAAATAATGCGAATCCAGTTAGGAATATTACATTATGAATTTTATATAGGATCAAAGTCTACTTCAAAATCTTTATTCTTTATCTATTCTTATTAATTCCAAGTTTCTATTGCACAACTAAGTAAATTCTCTCATGAGTATACCATCATTCTACTACACATTTAATGCTCATGCTACATTGAATGCTTAAGGATATCATACAATTTGATGATATTAAAAAGAAAGTTTTGATGTTACTGTTAATATGGAAAAGTTTATAAGTGAAACAAGATGGTAACAAGAGGATAAATTTAACAAAGCATTTAATTACAAACAATGGTCATACATGAGATGCTATTTTTTATGTGTCTAAACATACTTAACACTTGTATCATTTAAATTTAGCACCTTCCAACATATAGATCTGGTTATTGGAATCAGTAACAAGTGTGTACGTACATCATTCATACGACAAATAGATCGAAACATGAAAAACGCATTGTGCATATATGCAAAAGGGCATTTGTGCACATTTGCATAATTGAAAAGTGCATATGTGCATTCTATTACAAATAAATGTATGTGATGTTATATTTATCGTTGACTCTTTCTAAATAGCAGGCACAAAATTTTTTTTTGTAGTTGTTGTAAAGACTTAAAAACATGATCCATGAATAACAAATAAAGTTGAAAACATAATAAACAATTTCGCTATTCAAAACCTAGATTTACTAATATGTATTGTTAATAATATGTAGTCCCATTAACAAACGATTAAATCAACAAATTCAAGAATAGAATCACAACCATTAGCACCCAATGTATACATCGACTAGAAATCATAAATCCAAATTGAAGCCTAATTACAAGATAAACTACCAGATAAATTACCAGAACATCAACAAAACTTAGATTCAACAGAATTTGAAGCGTTTATATGAATGAAACAGAGATAATTAAAATTCGAAGTCAGCTGAAACTCAAAAGATATGATACAAATAAGTCAATATTTGTTTGCTTACAATCATTAAAATAATCATATATGCGTAAGAAGGGTACAAATTAATTTTTGATTCACAATGCTTCAATTAGTCCAAGGCCCATCAATTGCAAAATAAGAGAAGAAGTTAAATTATGAAATTGAATTAAATAACCATATTAATATATTATAGCCTATAAATATCCCAGTCCCATTGTAAGAAATTAATCAATTAAAAAGATTAAGGTACCAAACCTGCATATTATACGACCTCTTGTGAATTCAACCAGGAACGGTTATGAGCAGCCCACAAATTGAGGATTGAAGTTGCTAAATTATCAAAATGACCCTATTAGTAAATAATAAATTAAAATAATTATAAAAATAACATCAAAATAATATGTGGTTGTAAATAGTTCTTTTGGTTTTTTACAAAAAATTGATTTTCAATTGAATATCCCTATATATATATATACACGTTCACAAGTATCATGCATTGTATGACTGACTCATTCGTTGATGATCATTTAACCTAATGACTTCTGATATATTTATTCTCATCAAATTAGTGTATTTTGAGTCCCATAAAATAAAAAATAAATTAATTTACTCAAGTTTTTTTACCAAAATTCCATCCAACACTAAATGCAAAAAAAAAAAAAAAGTGCTAAAGAAATTCAAAAAATACAACAACAATGAAGAAAGTCTTTTAGCATATTGCATACGAACACAAGTATGAAATGATCCGTATCAAATGCACCAATTCAACAATTCACAATTCTCCAAAAGGTAACACATATTCATGAATTTTAATCGTTCCAAACACCACGAATCAAAATATTCATCTTTTTAGAATATCAAAAACAAACAAAAAAAATAAATTCGACCCGCTAAGATATTTAATATTAAATACAAATTAAAATATAATGTCAAACATCTCTACCCACTTAAATATCCATTCTTCTAGGTTTGAAGGGACATTTTGTTTGATTATAACCACTTTGTTTACCAATTCCACAAAGGTTTTTCTTTTTCCCTTCTTTAACTCCAACTAGCATAAGATTCATTTTCAACAATAGCAAATGCAAGTGGTAATATCTAATTGTTGCCGGTAACTCTCATTGCAATCATCATCTTGCCTTTATACTTACCATACACATGTGTGACATCAATGCTAATCACAGGTCGAAGGTGCTTAAATCCCTTAATAGAAGGAATAAATGCCCAAAACATACGTCTAAACTCCACTTGAACGTTTGTAGTGTATAGAGAAACTTAGTCAAAATAATATAAGATTCTTCCCAAACACCAAAGGCCAGTTCAATTGTCTTTTGTTTTCCTACTCATACTGTTTTGTATGAAGAAGTATAGCCTTACTTATCAATTACTTCAGATCTCAACGTAGTAATAGTAATCAAAGGTTGCTCTTTCATAAGGTGTTGAATTTCTTCAGCGATTGCATCTAAGTTTGGATGGTCTTGACTAATCATATAATGCAAACATGTATGTGGACCGACATACTTTGTGATTTCAAAAGATCCATTATGTTTACGTTTACATCCACGAAGTTTCCATTTGCAACCTTGATCATGTAGCTAACATCTTATAGATCAAATGGTTGTATGTGATTCGACAACCTCAAAATAATAACGTGTCTTGATATTGTTGAGCTTAATAGCTTTAATAAATTCTTCATTGTCATTAAAAGAATCTTTTCCCAACTCATAAGTGAAATCATTTTTAGTCTCAAAATGTGATATAATCCAATTTTCCTCAATTATGAAATTAGTGTACTCTAAATTGGTATACGTTGAGGGTACTTGAGTGTTACCATTTGATGTTTCATCTTCATCACCTTGAAAAGTATTGTCTTCTTCAATGGTAGAATCATCTTCTTCAATGAAAAGTATTGTCTACCAGAATCAACTTGTTCTTGAGCAGGTAATCATATGACAAATTCATCTTCTTCAATGAAACAAGGGAGATAAGTGAACGCTGGGAGACCAATAGTCATTAGGTTTTCTTACGTATCTTTTGTTTTTTCAATTAGAAAAAGAGAATAAAAAAACTACCTATTATAATAAATATTTTTCTAAAATACGTCAAATTGATAAATATTTTTTATGACTACACCCATTTGGTAAAACGGTGTGAAAATACTCAATTTTAATGGGTTCTGTGCAATATCTTTATGAAAATAAAGGCGGCTAAGTTTTAACAACGGTGCCATTATGGTAATTTGTTATCTCATATTTTTAAAAGCTGTTTTTTGTATTTTTATAATTCGAACTAGTAATAAACCATGGGCGTTGCGCCACATTAAAACATGAAAAATTAACGTTCGCGGAGCTTTATAAGAAAACGAAAACTTTTACGTAAACTCACACATTACAATGATTATATATTTAAGATCAGTTTTGCGGACTTTAGAAGTCAAACACAATTCTAAACGATCACATATATACTTTGAAAGTCATCGCTTAAAGTTGCTTACTTTTCAAGAATAGTAATACTTAAGAACATTAACCAACAACTAAGTCAAAAAACATATAGAATAAAAGCATTAGGGAAACACCTTAATTAGGAAGTCTTCCTGTAAATGCTAATCACCACCAACTCTAATTTGTATGTTTGTTACTTGTTTCTTGTTGTACATATAAGCATCTTTAGTAAGCAGTCCTCAACACCCCCAGGTTTAACCAACATATAGGAATTTATAAACACGAAGAGTTATTTAATAGAGAACTTATAGAGTCAAAACCAATAAAACCTGCATAACATTAAACATCTAAGATCCTTAAACATAGACAACAACAAACTGTTAACCAATGTTTTTGTGACCGGATCGGACCGGCCGGTACGACCGGGGATCGACCCCCTAGCCGGTCCGGTTCGCTATGATTCGGTTTTAGGTGGTCAAACCGGTCGTTTCGTCCTGAACCAGTGGTCGGACCGGGAAACCGGACTGGTTTTTGGTTTTTTTTTGTTTTTTTTTGTTTTTTTATTTTAATGGGTAAAAACAGGGTGTTGAACCATAAATTAGTACGTTGGATATACAAATATAGTTAAATGTTATATATAACTATAAAATACATATATATATATCATATATAAATTACTTACATTTAATTACATATATAAATATAGTTAAATCCGATCCAACCGGTCCGACTGGTGCGACCACAAAACCAGTAAGACGTCTGTTTCGACGTCCAATCCGGTTCTGAGAACATTGCTGTTAACTTGAACAACGGAAAACCAACCCTGCTAATTGATTTGATTTTGTATGTATGAACTTTAAGTGTTGAAAAGCTTCAATGTATTTCTGTTTGACAATGATGAGACAGAGGAACTGTTAAGTCAGGGCTTCCAAATCACCCTTTTGGTTCTTCGTTTACCTTGTAAGAAATTGAGTATTCAATCCTTTAAACATAGGACCCATACATAGACTTAAGAGAAGTAAACCCTAAAGTAAAACTCTTGCATACATAGATTAGATAGAAGTAAACCCTAAACCCATATGATTCGAAACATCAGTTTTACAAATGAAGACAACTCAAACATCAAAATTGACTTGATTAAGCTATCGCTACGCGGAACAACCACCACAAACCCTAGAGTTGTTCTTCCAAAAATGACAATGTCAACTGATTCCATAAGAAGTCGCTGTTGATGGAGAAGAAGCATACAATGAAGCACCAAAAGCAGTATAAAGTTTGAGATACAGCTGTGAAGCGAAAACCCTAGATGATGAAGTCCAACGAGGTAGAAGAAAAGACGTTGGAAAAAGCCTATGCGTTGCATGCTTGTACGCAAAGCTTAGTTGCTTTGCTCTTTGCCTTTTAAAGTATATAGTAATATCTCTTTATTAATAACATCAAGTTCGTTATTTTCATATAAGATCTATTATGATATCTTAGCATGTTATTTTATGTATTATATAATCTTATTTCACATAATTTCACATAATATATAATCCTACTAGGTTACAACCCCGTGTAATACACGGACTAAATAAATTTACTATTACATGGTTTATAATATAAAAAGTTATGTCTTAAATATTGTATATTATACAGATTGAATAAACTTATGTATTACACATTTGAAAATTTAAAGTTAACATATTTGAAATTTTAATTATGAATAATTATTAATTAATAAATTGCTATTATAGAATTTATAGTTGAGATGAGAGAGAAACGAAAAAACCAATTATTAAAAGCCTAAAATGCTGATAAGTGTGCAGATTTATTTTTATTTACCAGTTAAGATTTTGTTTGGACCGTTAGATATCCAGTGAGGCATGGAGCTTAAGCATTCCTGTAGAGGGGCGGGGTCGAAATCAATTTTTTTAATAGGGACAAACTATATATATATATATATATATATATATATATTCACTATTGGACAAAAAAATTTACACTAACGAACTGAAAATTAACACTGCTGACAAAGTTAGCATTATCTTAGCATTTAATTTAATTTATTTTAGTATTAATAATATAACCAGCATCAAGATCCATATATTACGACGAGGCACAAAACCATGAATAAAACTAGCATGAAAACAGTGTTGTGAACCCACACATTAAAGGTAGTAAAAACGAAACCTTCAAAACATTATATAAAAAAAATGTAACCATCACAAACCTGCACGCTGCTATGAGACCTTTGATAATATTTAAAGCTTGATATATAAAGAAAATCATTATTATTGAACGTTGAAACATTAATAAAAATAATCATGTGATAATGGAACCAAATAATTAACAAATAATAAGCATGTATAAATTTAGATGTTATAAGAATCATACATTAAAAGTTTGAGGAAAAAAAAGAAAAGAATACCGTAGAAAAACAAAATTTTGAACCAATTTTTACGTCTTATAAGCTTATGAGACGACGACTAGTAAATTATGACATACAACTTCGTTTTAAATGAATTTTACGTCAAAATGTAAATAAAAACAAGCACGTGCTAGTGGTATATTTGAAATTTTATAGAAACTTTAAATGTTAAAATCTATAAAAGAAAAACAAAAATAAACAAAAAAATGTGAGTTTGCCGAAAAAACAAATAAATAAATATAAGGCATGAAGTATATATATAACTAAACTTGAGTGAAATAAAACGTAAATATTCAGAGTTGTTTATGTAAATTGAAAATGTTGACACAAAAATGAATTAAAAAATGCTATAACACGTATAAATACCTTTTAATATATAATCATTTTGTATTGATTGTTTACAAAAATCTTATTTTATTTGAAAAAAATGAACTTAGAAGGTTCGTATAAAATGGCTAGAGAAAGGGGGATTTTATTATTTAAGAAAACCAAAGTTGAACACAATTTTGATGACCCCTAATAAGATGGTCAACGTGACTTGAAACCTTAGTTGATATTAAAAAAAAAGTTAAAAAAATCAACAACAAACATTTAACATACATATAATTAACGTCCATCGGGGAGAAGAAATCTATTAAGGTGGCCTACCATTTTCTTTCAAGATGTAGACTTATTTCAAAGCTAGTCAAAAATAAAACGACGAGAAGGTGAGCTAATGGACCGTAACTCATAGAAAACATAGTTAAAGCTTTTGATAACTATTTGCATTTTATATTGTCGATCTTTTATTCATTTTAGTACTTTTTAAAATCTATGGTATTTTGATCGGGAATTAGAAATAACTGAATCAAACAAGAAGAATCGGATCTTGGTAACTAAAAACCAGGGTCAAGACTATATTTTTCAAAATAGTATTAATCGAACCAACAAAATAAACCAAACGAAAAGTCGTATTTATGTCGAAACAGACTTCTAGTTAGACTCGAACTAGGAAATGAGACCAACTTTATTTGACTCAAATTCTTACCTATACTAAAACATACCATACAAAAAATTATCTAAACTCAAATGATAAACTAATTACTTATAATGATCTCAAACTCATTTCGGTATTATCTCAGTCTCATTGCTACTATAACACCTTACTTGAATCGAATTTAAAGATTTCCTTACAAGTAATGCGTTTTCAAGAGTTGATCCAGTGTTCTTGAATATTGCTTCTATACCATTTAGTCTTCAAGAAAAGTCATCGTCTATGTCATTATATTTTAGAGTTTTTCTAATTGCACCATGGTCTACTTACTATTTACACCTTAGTCTATCATATTAATTACCTTCACTAGTTTTGTTATTCTCTAAGTCCAATTACATTATGTCTAACAACTTGAAAATTTGAGCAAAATTAATAAGATTAGTTTACTCATTTAATTGTATACGATAGACTAAGATCAGTTTATTTCAACATCTCTTGCTTGGTTCTTAGAGTTTGTATACGAGCTTTTTGTACTCTCTCGGCTCCTAAGTATCGCAAACAAATGGCTTCCCACACGTCCTTTGCATTGTTGCACTTTGCAACCTGTAGAAGAATATTCTCGGTTAGTGATTATTGAAATATTATTGCTTTTGTTGTATAATTTTTTATTTCCTCGACCGTTGCTCGTGTCACTAGGCCAATCCTGTCCCAGAAGTCTTATACCCTAAAAATCGTCTCAACCATGATTGCAGATGAAGTATCCTCATTGTAGTCGTATATAAAATTAATTAATAATATGTAACATCTTACAAGATTTTATTACTCTTTATGGTATGAGAGTTTAGAGTTTTGTTTTTTTTTCTTAATTCTTTTATCACTTTTACAACCTTGATTGGTCATCCGCCCACTTCCCCCGTATCTCCACAAAAATGTGACGACTTTTATTATGATTTTTTACACCATCAAACTGCCTAGAGATGCGTTGATATACATATATACATATTAAGTTGTATTTACTTTAATGTTATCGTTACTTGTTCAAACTTCTTCACTGGTTCAAGCTTTTAAATTGTATCATATCATAATTCAAGCTTCGCCCGTGTGAGAGTATTAGAAAGATAAATGCTCAGGTTTATGAAATAATTTTTACCATATCTAGGAGACATGATTTGGGTTTTTTTCCTTCCTATTATCCTCACTAAACTCCTTATAAATATAAGTATTTTATCAGTAAAACATAACATCTCAAGCGAATTGTTATTATGTTGTAAATACATGATGAAGAACTCAGGAAAACAAAACAACACACAAAGCTTATATCATTATGGTACATATCATGCTCTTAAAAAACATAAAAAAAATTAAATAAATGAATTTTAGCAAGGGATGCACAAGCTTAAGAAATAAAATAAATAAATGATATTAAAACTTTTCTAGAAACTCAATTATGTGCTTGTTGATCTCATCAGGCTTCTCTTGATTGATGAAATGGGCTGCACCTTGTATCACAACAACATCTTCCAACAGTGGAACATCCTTTTTGAACTCATCACCAAGTATGTAGTCCTTGTTAAACATTTCTAGGCACCAATCTTGATCTCCAATGACGAATTTCGATGGCACCGGCACCTTAACACCATCGTACGCCGCATTGACCTCCCAGTCCCTGTAACAAAATTTATATCGGAATGTCAGTACAAAACGAATCTAAAGATTCTTATAAAATGGGCAAGTTAGCTAATGAAACTTACACAGGAAGAGCGCGATAATAGTTGATTCCACCGGTGATCGTGGTTTTTTCGAGCTGGCTAGAAAAGTATTCGACATCTGCTTCTGATAGCCAAGATGGCAAGGTGATAGGGACATCGTTAGGTGAATGTCGAAACCCTTTGCCTTTAGATATATACAATGGTTCAATGCCTCTATATGTTAGGAACTTCTCCAAAAACGTTTTAATAGTCATATTGGCAACTTCAGCTTCAATTTCACCAGGTTCCTACATGCGTAAATTAAATACAAATATGAGATTCAAAAAATGATCAAGTGAAAATGACATGTTAACTCGAATGTAATGTAATATACCTGAAATTGAACCATGTAATGATCCTCCCCGTATGTATTTGTCATGAGTTGCACGACATCTCCATCTGAATTCCACCGAATAAAAGGCACGCTCAAGTTCACCAAAGCTTTCACTTTATCCGGCCTAAACGTGCACAAATTCCACGCAACGATAGCACCCCAGTCATGACCCACAACAAACACCTTTTCACCATCATTTGTTATGGCATCAATAAGTCCAATCATGTCAGAAACTAGATGTATGGTACTGAACTTGGTATGGTCATTCACTGGCGCACCCGTTGTGTCACCATACCCACGAAGGTCTGGTGCCACAACGTGGTAACCATGATCAGCCAGATACATAATCTGGTGGCGCCAGGAATACCAGAGCTCAGGAAAACCATGAATGAGCAAGACCAATGGACCATCGCCCTTTTCGGCTATGTGCATGTTCATCCCATTTGCAATCACAAGTGTCTTGTGCCGAATCCCCTCCATTGTGTTTCGTTTCGCTTTCTAAAATGTCAAGTTTGAACTATAAGTCTTTGTAAGTTTGTAGAGAAAGATATAATGTTTTTTCGATGATCAAGGGTCTCTATGCACTTGTAGATTTATAGTAGTGTTCAAGGGCATGTATATTCCCTTAAGCAGGTAATTTTCAACAAAGGTGTCATTATGTTTAATATTATTTCATATTTACAAAAGCAAGTTGGGCGGCGTATATAGTTTTTATAATGTATTTTGTCCTTTATTCTGTAGGGCAACATAGTTTAACGCGTTGTTTATATATTTAATGGATATGATAGACACTTAATTAGGGCCTAATTTTGACGACGTTCGAATTGGACTTGATTGCAATATCTAAATTATTGTGCATTGTACATAGCGCTTTAATTATTGGAATAAAGTTTTTTGATGGCTTTTTGTAATTAATGTTTGAATTATGTTGCCCCTTTTATATTCTTAAAAAACATTTATAATCATGTTAGCTTTTGGAAATAGTTTTGAGCAATAATGGTATGCGGATTAGCATAACCCGATTAATATTGATCAATGAAACATTAATATTTGTAGTTGGTCATGGAGGCATAATTTGTACCTTTTGTTAAGAATTTAGAATTTTATTAGGGATTCAGGATCTAACGTAATTGTTTCACATAAGTTTTAAAATCAAGATCAAAGGTGAATTCTTCCGATCGTTTCAAGCCAAAAGTGAATCAAAACATTCAACTCTAAACTTGTGTGATTACAGCTAGAATTAACTATTCCTATTGCAATTAAGATGTCTTGATATTTCATTTAAAGAGCTAAACACAATGTATTTGTAATCACTAAAAGGCGTTCATCAAGTGTAAATGATAAACAAAATGTAATGTTTTCAAATATAAGTGATGTCCATGTGCTTGCCTTTAACATATTCAATCACTTCATTAATAGATGTATCTAAATCAATCCGATGTGTAAATGTTTTGTGATGAGAACTCTAAGTATATATCTGGCTCTTAAGAATAATTTTTTTGGTTTTATCATTTCTGGTTGCAATTACTAAATGACTTATTGTTTCTTAAAAAAAATCTTTAAACTTTTTCGAATCATATCATGTCGTTTTGCTAGATGCATACACTACATGTCAAATTAGATATCTCCAAAAATATTTTCCAAATTTCAATATGTTTGTTTGTCTCCATCACCCATAGAGTCGTCGATAATGTCCTCGATCGCTTGCCACAAATGCGGTTACGACCCCTAGCCAACTACAGGTTAATCTGAATGATGGCAGCCCAAAGTCAATATTACACGATAGAACAAACGACGAATGGTCGGAGAATTCCCTTGGGAGAGCTTTTAATGAATCACATAATAAACATATGTTGATCTTACTTCATTTGTAATAAAGAAGTTCATTACTAGTAAACTACAACATCCACATTGTATGAGTCAAGGACAAACTCATTTGAAGGATTTTTCTCTTACTTCAAATATAAAAAAAAAAACTAAAAAGTCAAGTAGCTTCATAAACCATTAAAGAACTACAAAACATACTAGAAATGTCAAGAAACATAAGTCTCTTATTTTTGACCAAATGCAAGATATCAAAACAGAACACTTTATTTGAAAACAGAATTTAGAACTTTCTTATAAACTCGATTATGTGTTTGTTGATCTCATCGGGCTTGTCTTGGTTGAGGAAATGCGCTACACCTTCCATCACCACGACTTCCTCCAATAATGGAACGTCCTTCTTAAATCCGCCACCGTGTATGTAGTCCCTCACACCTGGCCAATGATACGTAGAGTCAAGGTCTCCGATGATAAATTTTGTTGGCACCATAACTTTAGCACCCTTCCATGCTGAAGTTAGTTCCCAACTCCTATCACCATATAACCAAAAACAATTATATAACTGAACGAATGAAGATTATTATAAAAGAATCTTGTTTTTTTTGTATAATTATATATATAAATTGTGGAAATTCTTGTCTGTTTGTTTTTTTTGTATAATTATATATATAAATTGTGGAAATTCTTGTCTGTTGCGGCGGTACGTCTGTTGCGTGATCTCTTGGGGAATTCGGTTTTATTTTGTATCGGCTCGGTGCGTTATGACATAAATTAAAAAATAAAAATATAATTATTGAAAAATTTGAATAAAAGAAAACATTACGTATATTACAAAAGTCTTTAAGACAACTATATTATCTCAACAAGATTAGTGAAAACATAGTGGTATTTGTGGTCGGAAATCACTTATTACCTATATTCGAAGGGTCCCATCTAATGAATGTAGATTAGAGTTTTATGATTATCGGAAGCAGTTTTCGATGGTGATTTGCATAGACCAAAGAAAGTTAATGGAGAAATTGTCACCACAAATTACCATTGTTATTGAGTTGTTAACAACCGACAAAGAAAAGAGAAAGATGGATTATTGTTCAATCACAATGAATGAAGAGCATTGAAAGTGAATCTTGTTTTGTTTGATCACGTATATGCTTTAGTATTTGTATTATAAACATCATATGTTATATTTTATTGTAAGGGCATAAATGAAATAAAATGATTACTTTCTTGAAATTTAAACATAAATTTTCATATGAGTGTCGTAATTCATATGTAAAATTATCATTTTATTATTCTTTCACTTTTATTATAAAAGACATAGATAAATATTATAATTATTAAACTCACAATATGCTCCCGGAATAATATTAGTATTATAGTTATTTTAAATATTTAAATAAAAATATCAATTTATATTATTATAAATAAAATAAAATTTAATGAAGTGAATTAAATAATATCATATTAATAAATAATGTATTAGTAATGTGTATTAAATAATACAATAATTAGAAAAAGTTAATTAAATGGGGGCAAAAATGGAACTATTTCATAAGCTACTTGTAATCTATGTTTAAAATGTTGTATATATGTTTTAAACTTTAAATAAAATTACCATCTTAGTTTTCTAATATGTATTATATAATAGTATAGACAATATGTATTATATAATAGTATAGATTAGATCAAATAAAAAAGTTCATATTTTTAGCGAGAAGTGTACTAACTAGTTTTGAGCTATTGATCTTACGAGTTACGAGTTTAGTTTTTAGGATTGAGAAGATGATAATAACGCACTGATTAACAAGAAAGTAAAATAGGCTTCGTAGGGGCACAATTGTGTATACTTTAAGTTAAATCTAGTTAACTTGTATAAACTTCATTATCTTTTAACAAAAGTAGAACATAAAATCAGAATTTCATTATTTTTAATTGCCTACAGGATACCCAATTTAAAAGAAGCGACTTTTTTTTTCTAAAAGAAAACGTTCATTTACAATTGATTATAATTTATAGCGACACCTCTAAAATAATTTGAAATGTGTGTCTAACCTATTTAACGGTGCCTCTATACACATACATATAGTTCATATAATTTGTTACTTACAAATGAATAGCTCGATAATAGTTGATTCCACCGGTGATTCCGGCCTTTTCATGTTGGCTAGCAAAGTATTTGATATCTTCGTCCGACAACCATGGTGGCAAGGTCACGGATGCCTCGGGTGGAGAATGTTGAAATCCTTTACCTTTAGGGAAACAAAAAGTCCTGGATCTCTTAATGTCAAAATCTTTTTCATAAAAGTCTTGTAACTCATTTGAGCAAATTCAGCTTCAATTTCACCTGGTTTCTACACTCATAATTACACAAACAGTCACAAGAAAACCAAAGTTTATTTAAAGATTCAACGTATCATGTCCCCAAAAGTAATATTTTATACCTGAAATCTACTCATGTAGTGATCATCTCCATACTCACGTCTTAGCATCTCGACAATATCTCCATTTGGGTTCCAGGGGATAAAGGCGACGCTAAGGTTAACCGAAGCTTTGACTCTATCAGGCCGAAACATGCATAGGTACCAAGCAATGACTGCCCCCCAGTCATGACCCACAACAAAAACCTTTTCACCTTCGTTTGTGATGGCGTCAAGAAGCCCAATCAAGTCGCCCACCAAATGGTGGACGGTGAACTTGGTGTGATCATTGATCGGTGCACCCGTAGTCTGACCATAGCCACGAAGGTCTGGTGCCATGGCTCGGTAACCATGATCCGCCAAATACAGAATTTGGTGGCGCCAGGAATACCATAGCTCAGGAAATCCGTGAATGAAAAGGACTAATGGGCCTTCACCCTTTTCAGCTATGTGGATGTTGAGCCCATTGGCATGTATGGTCTTGTGTTGTATCCCCTCCATCTTCTTGTTAATTTGAAGTATGAGCTCATTTGGCTCATGTCATGTTATATATATATAACTCGTGAAGATATGCATCACGTAAACACAACAATAATATCATGAGAGAAGACAAAGAAGTTAAATTACAAGATTGGATGAGGTAACATAATAATTGACGCTAATTAACCTAAAGAAAATACAAATTGGATAAATAGTATGGCCCACCAAATTTGTGATTTGGTTTGAGAATAATGTTGTGGAAAAGATATATTAAAAACTTTATCAGTTATTTGTCGATGTGTCACGTGACGCTTTTTAAACAAATTTAAGTTTGAGTGAATTGTTTTTTTTTTTATAGTTTGATAACATTTGTTATTTTCATCTAAACATATTTTTTTCTGCATTTAACTTCTCAAAGTTTGGGAAACGTTGTCATATTTCATCCAAAAATATTAGATCCATTGTTTGAAATGTTAAATATTCATCGTTAAAAGAATACTTACTTAGAATTTTAATATAAAAACGAAATCTTAAATTATGTTTACGTGTTGCTAATAAATTTTTTTACCACGAAATTCATGTTTTTGGATGAAAATAACAACTATTTCAAATCTTGGGGGGACAAATATAAGAAAAAAAAATGAAAATAACAAACATAAGCAAACCACAAGGAGAAAAACGACAATTCAATCTTTAAATTTTAATAGTTCTGTCGTTTCCTTTAATGTCACCTGAAGCGATATTAAAGTAGTAACAAAAATAAATACATCACAAACATGCGTAAATAATTTAAGTTTTATCAGTATTAATTTTAAATAAATTTAAGTTTTAATTGTTGTTTCGTTTCCTTTATTTAAGTTAGTGCGAAAATGGCGTAAATTTGTTTGCTACAAAATTTCTTCCGGTGGAAGTACTTTCCCTAAGAGACCACTAAGTTTTCTAATAGCGAGCTAAGTGTATGAAATTTATCAACTATCAATACTAATAAAAAAGTTTTTGTGTGCTACTTGTCATAATTCTAAAACTATTAAATTTTACTTTTTAATAAATATTATACTAAATATAAATGATATTATTTAATCTATTAATACTAATAAAAAAAATTATGTGCCACTTGTCACAATTCTAAAACTACTAAATTCCAGTTCCCCGTTTCTCTCCTAATAAATATCACATTAAATATAAATGATATTATTTAATTCTTTTTATATTACTTATATAATTTTAAAATAAATATATTCCTACAAATGCAATTTGTAAATAAATTTTTTTATAGATAAGTATGTTTTTCAAAAAAAATTTAAAACTTCAAAAATACACAATATATTTTTAAAACCTGTGACTTTTAAAAAATAATTCTTATGAAACAAAAGTAATTAAATTTCAAAGTTATAATAAATAAATTATTAAAAATGGAATTTTTTTAAAATGATTTGTTTTTAATCAATTAGTTTAAAAACCAATTAAAAAAAACAAATAAATTTTAAAAAAATTTAAAATATGATATCGTTATTTTATCACTCGTACGTAATGTTAATCATATATTATATCAAAAGACCGTTTTATAATTCATTAATTTTTATTAATAACTATTTAATATTTTATTTATTCATCCCGTATAATACACGGGATACTAACCTAGTCTATCAAATAAATCGATGTGTTAAAAGTTAGAAGATTATGTGCATTTTAGGGCTACAAATAAACTGAACGTTTAACAAACAATTCGTGAACCATGTGTTTGACGGGAAGTTTGTTTGGTTAATGAGTGAAAGCGAGAACATTTCATTCGTTTAGTTAAATGAACGAACATGAATATAAGTCACGTTCGTTCATTTATGTTCGTGAGCGATGTGTTCGTTTATTTCCATTCGTGAATGATCGATAATGTATTCGTTTATGTTCATTAATGTATTTGTTTACGTTCTTAATATTTAATTATGTTAGTACTTTTGTAACAATTATATCAAGTAATTTTTTTAATATCTATGTTAAGTATTTATTTATTTTTGATGGATTTTGTGTTAATGTTTGTGATGAAAATACAAATTTTATTCTAAAATAAATATATGATCATTTGTATTGGATAAACTTTTTGTTTTCGTCATATTCATGAACAAATATTTGTTTTTGTTTGCGTTCGTTTGCTTTTAAGTGTGTGTGAATAGTTTATGAACATGTTCGTTTCCTTAATAAATGAAGACGAAATGAAAATCTCATTCGGTAAGTACGTGTTCATAAACAGTTTATGAACGAGATTATTTCATAGTAAAAGAACATGAACAATGTCATGTTTATGTTCATTTGATTCGTTTGTAGACCTATTGTAGAGAATATATATAGAGGCTGAAGCAACCAAAGTCTTTCTGCATACATGCTGCACAAGTACTGAAGAAGAATGTTTCGGAAGTTTCACACATGCAATAGAAATATTCTAAGTGTGAAATCTTCCAAAGCCAAGACCAATATCTTCCGAAGCCAAAGATGAAGTCTTCCGAAGCTTCAAAGACAAAGTCTTCCGAAGCTCCACACTTGAAGATAGATTTCTTCCGAAGACTTTTAGTAACATGCTTTATCTGATGTATTTTTCCATAAAGCTGGATACCTTTCCGCTGCATCTCTGTAATGTCACCAACTTGCATGAGTTGGTGAAAAGGTCCATGCTTTTGGTAACTATACATTGAGGTCTTGAGTCTGTAACTTTCTACTTCATGTACTTTATCCTTTTTGTAATAGATAAGGATGTGAGCTATGGCATGTCATAGTCACAAAGTCAAAAAGGCAATCTGCCTTTTTGACTCTACAATTGATTTTGTTTTGAGTCTAGTCAATTGTATCCAGCTGGCTTTCATAATATGGCCGGCTGTAGGATGTAGTATAAGTATCTCATGTTCTTATATCTTTCATTTATGCTTTGTAACACTTGTAATAGAACATAGAGAAAGCAATATACTACATTCTTGAAAACCATATACTTGTGCTCTTGTGTTCTATCTCTTGCATTACTTGTGTTCTTAGTGTCTTACTTGTGGTTAATCCAGTTCACTGTTTGATTAAGTTTTGGTTAATCTCCTCTTTGTGTTGTTGTGTTGTAAGTGACCCCATTCACCTTTCCTTCATTTGGTATTAGAGCTTTCCAGGCTCTTGATATAAGATTTCACTATCTTAAGATCCCTCACACACAAATACTAAACTTTTCAAATGGTAGCCATTTCCAAGACTGATATGGAAACTGGAACCATGAACAAGTCCCCACTGATCACCCATGATGACTTTGATACCTGGTGCCTGAGAATGGAAGGTTTCATCAGGTCTCTAGACTCAAGAATGTGGGATTCTGTTGATAATGGACCTTACATACCTAGCACCCCCTCTGCTACTGGTGCTGGTATGATCCCCAAGGATATGGCAAACTACTCCGATGAAGATAGGAAGAGAGTAGAGATTGATAGAAAAGCCATGACAGCCTTTCAGACTGCTCTTCCAAACTCTATATACAGAGGTTTCAAGAAGTGCAAAACAGCCAAGCAGTTATGGGATGCACTGAAACTGATGTATGAGGGTTCCTCTAAAGCCACAGAGAATAAGAAGGATCTCCTGAAGCAACAGTTTGAAAACTTCACCTTCAAAACAGGTGAAACCATGACTCAGCAATACTTTAGTTATGTTGAGATTGTGGATACCTTTGTGGATGGAGGAATTCCTCTTGAGAACAGGGACATTGTAAGGAAGTTCATGTCCTCACTTCCTAGGCAATGGACACACTACTGTGTGGTGATCAAGAGGACTGAGAATATAAAAACTCTTACTCTGACAGAGTTATATGGGATTCTCAGTGGCTACCAAATGGAGATGAACATGCAAGGTTCATCTGGCAACTCCAATAATCAAATGGGTTCAGCCCTACATGTGGTTGAAAGGGATACCATAGAACCCCAACATCATCTCATATGCTACCCTGACAACTCACCTAAGGGTCCTTTCATCACCTTCCCAAGACACCAAAGGAGAACTACACCCAAGGAAGCCCATTCCAAGAGACATGTTTTTCTCAAGCATTTGTGTCTTCTAATGAAAGTTGTGGCAGCTTTCTGTTCACCCTTGAAGACCTGGACTGTATCCATCCAGATGATCTGGAGTACATGGAGATAGTCCAGCAGATGGCTCTTCTCACTCACAGAGCTAAGAAGTTCTACAAGCGGACTGGAAGGAAGTTTACAAGCAATGCAACCAGTGGAAAGTTTGGCCTGGACAAATGCAAAGTCAAGTGTTACAACTGTAACTTGATGGGCCACTTTGCCAGGAAGTGTAAGGCACCCAGAAAAATGGTGGCCAAACACAGTCCAGACCTAACTACACTAACAAAGCTCCCTAGAATGAGAAGCCAAAGCAGCAGGCTGCTGTTGCTGTTGAAGAAGGAAGCTTTGACTGGAGCTTTTAGGTGGAAGATGCTTCTCCAAACCAAGCACTGATGGTAGATCATGATGAAGCCAAGGTATTGGAACATCTATATACCCCTGAATGCACTGCTAAAGTAAATAGATATAGGTCCTATAACTTGGAGATGAGATCTGATCTTGAGTCTTTAAATATTTTAAAACCTGATTTTAGAAAGTCTAAAAATGATTATAAACTGAAGATAGAGGACTTAGAGAAAACAATTTCAGTTCTAAAACATGAACATACAGATTTTAGGACTCAAATCAAGGATCTCATAACCAAGCTGACTGAGTGCAAAGCCAGGGGTAGACAAATGTGTTCTTGAAGAAGAGACCTTCAAGAACATGATATCCTCATCCCTGCACAACAAAGTGTGCTATCAAAACAAGCAGGGACTAGGATCAAATGAGATAGCACCTCCACACACAATCTTGTCTGTAAGATCTCCTAGGTGTGGAACTTGTAAAGATGAACTTCCTCTCATAGATCCTTTGAGTGAAGAGGATGAAGAAGTGATAGTGAAGATTTCCTCTGAGAAGAGTAAAGAGGAGGATTCTAAGAAGGGCCACTATCCTTCTGAGGAGAAAGAGAAGACTGTGATGACTAAGTCAATGAGGAAGAACTTGATCAGAAAGAGCAAAAGGAAAGCAAGACTCAAGAAATCAATGCTACTTTTGACTCCAAGCAGAAACAAGTGTTTATCTCTGCAGGGTTTGAAGTAGTAAAGACTGAAGACATCAACCTAAACTCTTTAGCTAAGAGTTCTAGTTCTTGTTCAAATCATCTCAGTAACAAAAAGAAGACTGATCTGCTGTGTACCACTGCTACACAGCCTGGACCATCAAACTCCAAGACAGTCCCCAGCCCAAAAGGACTGTCTTAGCATCTGCAAAGATGAGGGTGGAGAAGGATCTGACCAAAGTCAGTCTTATTCCCAGCAGAAGGCTCTTAGGAAGAAGAAAATGGGTGTTATATGTGAAAGTACTGCTCATCTTGCTAAGGATTGTCCATACATCCTAAGGGTACTCTTCACATGATCAAACCAAAAACTTCCAAGAGTTCCAAGAAGATTCAGGCTTCGGAAGGAAAATATGTTTCCTTCAGAAGCTCCAAAACTAAGAAGAAGGCAAGTGGAAAGTTGCCTTCGAAAGAAAAGTTGGTCTTGGAAGGAAGGAATACTTCCGAAGCACTGAAGTCTGCTGAAGTGTCTACAGAATCTTCCGAATGGTCAGTCATCAAAACTTCCGAAGTATCAAAAGATTTCGAAGTATTGAAGGTCAAGTCCAAGACTCCAAAGGTGGTGTGGAAGTCTAAGAAAGACCAAGTGACTGAAAATTATCCATCAACAATAGCTCAAGATCCTCTTAGCACAACCATAGGATCTATTGCTGTTGCATTACCTTCTATTTCATTTTGTGATCCCAAGACAAGTAAGGCTTGGGTTTCCAAATGTAACTAGTCATTTTCTTTGTGTAGGGATGGCTAAAGACAAACAAAAATGTCTGGATCATTGACAGTGGCTGTTCCAGGCACATGACAGGCAGTAGATCACTACTCCAGAACTTTGAAAGGATTAATGGAGGGCCAGTTGCTTTTGGAGGAGATGAAGGTGGTTACATTTCAGGAAGGGGCAAGGTCACAAATGGTAAGCTCGACATTGAAAAGGTAAACTTTGTCAAGGAGCTTGGGTACAATCTTCTGAGTGTATCCTAATTTTGTCATCAGAGTCATAACATGCTCTTTACTGAGCATGAGTGCATTCTTCTCAGGCTCGAGGTGGTCATTCCTCATGAGCATATTCTGCTTAGAGCCCCCAGGAAAGGGAACATGTACAAGATGGATTTGCAAGAAACATCTCCCTCTGGAGAAGTTTCATGCTTTCTATCTAAAGCCAATAGTGATGAGTCTTTCCTATGGCATAAAAGAATGTGCCATGTAAACTTTAAAAACATAAATAAACTTATTAAGAATGATTTGGAAACTGGAATGCCAAAGAAGAGTTTACAAGTGATGACCATTGTGTTGCATGCCTGAAAAGGAAGCAACATAAGGTATCTCACAAGCCTAAGGAAAGGAACTCCATCACTACACCCCTACACTTGTTACATATGGATCTCTTTGGCCCCACTAGTGTAATAAGTCTAGAGAGGACCTCTTACTGTTTAGTGATCATAGATGACTTTACAAGATTCACTTGGGTCTTCTTCCTTATAACTAAGGATGAGACTCCTGAGATTCTAAAGAGTTTCATCTTCAAGATTGAGAATCAATCTGATCACAAGGTCAAAATCATAAGATGTGATCAGGGAACTAAATTCAAGAACCAAATCCTTGATGCATTATGTGATGAAAAAGGTATTACAAGACAATACAGTGCTCCAAGGACTCCTCCATAGAATGGTGTTGCTGAGATGAGAAACAAGACACTGATTGAAGCTACAAGAACCATGCTGTCTGACTCTAAGCTGCCCATCACTTTCTGGGCAGAAACAGTCAATACTGCTTGCTATGTGCAGAACAGAGTTTTAGTAGTTAAGACTCATGGAAAGACTCCTTATGAATTTTGGCACAAGAGGAAACCTTTCATTGGTTTTCTCAGGTCATTTGGTTGTCCTTGCACCATCTTGAATACCAAGGATCAAATTGCCAAATTTGCTGAGAAATCAGATGATGGACACTTCATTGGATACTCTTCCCAAGCTAAGGCTTACTGAGTATACAATCTCAGAACTAGAATTGTTGAGGAGTCAGTCAATGTGACTTTCAATGAACACACACCTTGTGTAGCTGGTTCTGGTCCTGATTGGCTATTTGATCTTGATTTAGTTACCAACTGTTTTAACAAATCTTGTGAGACTGTTTCAGGATGTGCTATAAATATAAATACAGGTGATCCTGATCCAAGATTTAAGTTGAGAAGACCTTTAAGTTACACATCTTCAGCTTCAGTTGGAACTACTTCTGTAAATAAGGTTTCTATCAGCACCACAATGACAACCTCAACTGATACATCTGGTATGCCTTCAAATTCCAGCTCAGAGGCTCCACAACCAGATAAAGATGCTTCAAATACAAATGAAAATGATGGTAGTGGTGAAAGTGATCAAGACTTTCTTGATGTTTATAACCACTCCATAGATGACAACATCAATGATGTCATACACTCCTTGGATCAAGTCACTCTTGATAAGTGTGCTGATATGGTGGGTGAAACTTCTATACCAGATCTAAATGTCTCTAATTTAGATCTTTCTCAGCAACTTGTTGTGATCCCTCAACTAAGGATCCACAAGTTCCACCCTACCACAAACATCATTAAAGATGTTATCACAGGGGTAAGAACAAGAGAACAAACCCATGAAGAAAATGTTTGTCTCCACTCTTGTTTTTTATCCCAGATAGAGCCAAATAAAGTTAATGAGGCTCTGAAAGGATGGAAGTTGGGTTGAAGCTATGCAAGAGGAGCTACTTCAATTCAAAAGACAAAATTTTGGAACCTTTGTCCTATTCCTCATGGGAAGACTACCATTGGTACCAAATGGGTGTTTAGGAATAAGAAGGATGATAGAGGCATTATCATCAAGAACAAAGCTAGACTAGTTGTTAAACGATATACATAAGAAGAAGGAGTGACTATACAGATGTCTTTGCTCCTGTAGCAAGACTAGAAGCTGTTAGGATATTCCTGGCATTTGCTGCATCCAAGAACTTCAAGGTATTTCAACTTGATGTGAAGTGTACTTTTCTTTATGGAGTGATTGATGAGGAGGTATATGTCAAACAACCACCTAGTTTTGTAGATCTTGATCATCCTAATTATGTTTGCAAGCTTGACAAAGCTCTTTATGGGGTGTATCAGGCACCCAGGAAGTGGTATGAGACACTATCTGAGTATCTTTGCAAACATGGATATAGGAGAGGTACTATAGATGGAACTCTCATCATCAAAGGACAGGGAATGACATATTGCTAGTTCAAGTATATGTGGATGACATCATCTTTGGATCAACTAATCCAAAGCTCTGCAAAGACTTTGAGAAGCTGATGAAGGATAGATTTGAAATGAGTGCCATGGGGGAACTCAATTTCTTTCTGGGAATTCAAGTGAAGCAAGTTGAAGATGACATCTTCATTAGTCAGTCAAAGTATGTTTAGGACATACTCAAGAGGTTCAACATGACTGATTGTAAGATTGCTAAGACACCCATAGCTAGAAACCACTCCCTTGGACCTGATCTTGTGGAGAGTGTGTAGATGAACACTTATACAGGGCTATGATTGGTCTCTTATGTATCTTACTGTTAGTAGGCCTAATATTATGTTTGCCACTTGCATCTGTGCAAGATATCAAGCCAACCCTAAGATGTCTCATCTTATCACTGTCAAAAGGATTCTAAGATACCTTAAGGGTGCTTCAACACTTGGTTTATGGTATCCCAAGAATCTTGACTTCAATCTGTATGCTTACACAGATAGTGATTATGGTGGTTGTAACATGACTGCAAAGTCTACATCTGGGGGATGTTAGTTTCTAGGTGGAAGGGTTGTCTCATGGCAATACAAGAAACAATCCTGTGTCTCTGCATCAATTGCTGAAGCTGAATACATTGCTGCTGCAAGCTGTTGTGCTCAAGTGCTTTGGATTCAAAATTAGATGCTAGACTATGGGTTCAACTTCAAGGAGACTCCCATTCACATAGACAACAATAGTGCTATCTGAATCATAGAAAATCCTGTGCAGCACTCAAGGACCAAAAACATCAACATCAGGTATCATTTAATAAAAGATAATTATAAAAAGGGATTAATTAAACTAGTCAAAGTTCACACAGATGAACAATATGCTGATCTGTTTACAAAGGCTTTTGATGAACAGAGATTTAAATATCTTGTATCAGTTATTGGGATGATCAACTTTGAGTAGGTTTTTCTTAAAACTAATTCTTATTATTTTTTAAAATATGTGTGTCCTAAGTTTTCTAGTTCATCATTCTCATAAGCTCTTGTTTTTCTTTAGATGAAAATCTTTTTGAAGACTTTCCTTAGATTTATGAAAATTTTGATCCTTCAGAAGTTATGTTGTTAACTTCGGAAGAATTTTATGCTTTTAAAACAAATAACTAACCAAGTATTTTACCTTCGGAAGAAATTTCTAAAATATCTTCCGAAGCTTAAAATTTTCTTTGGCACTTATACGTTTTCAAAGACCTTTTTCTTCCGAAGCAAAATTAACTCTCGGAAGCTTTGTTCTTTTGTGTACAAAGCATTCAAGTCTTAATTTCTCTTCCGAAGCAAAATTTTCAAAACTCTCTGGAAATTCTTCCGAAGTCATTTTAGCTTCGGAAGTTTTTTCGTTAAAACTTCCGAAGATAATTTACCTTCGGAAGCTTTTTGACTTCCAAGAAAAATACTTTTTGAGCAAAATTAAACTACTTTTTCAGAGGTGGGATCGACATCCGGATTTCAAAGTTTATCCCCTTTCATTAAACTTTGTCTGAAATCCTTTTCACATATAAACCCAACGGTTTCCCCCTCTTTCTATCATCTGCTTCTTCCTCCAAACCTAAAACCCTAAATTTCTCTTTGAAATTACTTTCTCTCATCTTTCTTCATCCTTAAGCTACCTCACAATGGCCAACCCTGTTCACAGAAATGACCTGAACTTTACCATGTAGTTACACAGACAACATAACCCGGTTGCTCCGTTAAGCTCTGAGAAAGATCCTTTTCTTTCTCAGAGGTTTGTCATTTCTTAGCTTTGTCCAACTACTTCACCTCCCTAACCATTGATCCTCCACTCTATGAGGATCATCTGCTCGAATTCTAGAAGACCTGCCAAGAGGTGGTAATGGATGGGGAGAAGGCACTGTCTGCCATAGTGCAGGGGAGAACAGTCTTCATCACTCCGGCCATCATCAACATGCATCTTCAACTGGATGATGAAGAAGGTGAGGTGTTCTTCCCAAAAGAAGCTGTCAATCATTTCTTTGAGCAGATGGGGTATGAGGGAGACTTCTCTGTAAAGACCTTCAGGAAAGGGAAGGTCTCATTCTAGTGGAGATTCCTGCTCCATGTGGTTATCCACAACTTATCAAACAAGCATGGAGGATGGGACTAGATTCCTGAGGATATGTCCTTCATTATCCATGGAATGATTCAAAGGGTCAAGTTCAGGTATTCTCAATTTGTTTATACTAATTTACTTGCTAACTTAGACTCCTTAGAATATTACATGTTCCCTAGATATGTCTAGTACATTCTTAACTGTGAACGGGGATCACAGTTAAGGGGAACAGGTAACATTCTTAAACTGGGACAGATGAAGCCCGACATATTTAAAAAACTAAGAAAGCCCATTGTTGGCTTCTCTGGGGTAGAAACAGCCCTAGTCCCAAAAATGTTAGAGCTCATTGCTCAAGGTGACAACCTAGCAGCACCAGCTAGTGTTGAACCCACACCTGCCACATCCCAACCACCTACACAACCTCAAATCACCCTCACCTACCAAAGAAAATCCAAACGAACCCCTGCTTAGACTATTCAGTCTGTGGAGGCCCCCATACACTCACCAATACAGGAGGAAGTGGACACTAGAGCTTCCATTTCTCCTGAGGAGCAGACCACTCCTATCTGTTCAAGGATCAGTGCTGAGGTTCCTCATGCTCAGCCTGATGAACTCATTAGCCACCTCTCCCAAACTGCCTTAAGCCATCACTCTGAGTCTCAACACTAAGGTGATCAACCTTCAGGGGACAGTTACCATCCCAAGCCTTTAGATCTTAATCAACCTATCCCCAAACTTGACTTCTATACTGATGAAGATTTAGGTTTTAGTGAGTACCATGATTCTCTCTTCTTTTCCCCTACTCAAAGAGAGATGCGTGCTCCTGAGTCTCTTACTTCTAGCCCACATCAGTCACCTACAACTGAGATGGACACTTCTGAACCTGTTCAGGATGTCCATATGGAAGAGCCTATCACTTTTGAAAGTGATTACATCATTAAGACCTCAACCATGGCAAGTCATCCCACTAACATCTCAAATGAGATTGTCAGTGAGCAGAGGAAATTCAACAGCCAAGAACCTGAAGCTCATGGTGAGAGTGAGGACTTTGGTCTAATCATCTTATCCCCCAATGATTCTTCTGATGAAGATAAGGGAAATTTAAGACTAAAAGTGCAAAGACTGTCTCAAACATGCACCTATTTAGTCTCCAAGGTTAGTCACCTTGAATCTCAAGTGACTACCTTGCAGAACAGGGTCAATGATAAGCAACTTGAGATTTCATATCTTAGGAACAACTAGCTGGGAGACTTTTAAGATAAGCTTAACTAGGAACACAAGAACCTGTGAAGGTGGTTGACCTAACTCTTAGCTCACCTATGCAAGTGGGTGATGCTACCAAAAAGGGGGAGAAAGTCATCACTGCCACAGAACCTGGGAGTTTCTTAGGGAGTATAGACATTGAGGACTCAATAGACTCCCTAATACAAAGTCTGTTTAAGAAAGGGATACCAAGGGCTACATCATCTCCACCATCTTCCAATCACATCATTGGGTGGAGGTATGACAGCTACAGGAGATCCCTAATCATCATGAAAGCTCAAGGTAGCAAGAGATCTTCAATTTTCAGACCCTGAACAATTATAACAATCTGGATTTAGTCAACATGCCACTTGTCAATCCAAGCCAATCAAGACAAGCTGACAAGTTAGCTCAAAGAATCCAAGACATGATCACTGCAGAGTTTAGCTTAAGAAGAAGACTGTGGGAATCATGCAATGTCATTTGTAACATCCGTGGAGTTTCAAAATTATGAAACCAAACCCGAACTCACTTTAAATTTTCATACGATGGAAATTTTAATATTTAAAATTTTTATTATTTATTTTATTGAATCAGACGCGATAAATGTGCAATTTAAGCAATATTGAAAATTGTTTTATTCATTTTATCATTTAAACAAAAAAAATAATTTATTTATTTTATAAATAAATCTTTTTCATAAAAATATAAATCTTTATTTATCATTTTACAATAAATAACTAAATGGAAAAGACTTATTAAAACTTATAAAGTTATAAAATGAATTTTAATAAACTTATAAAGTTACAAGTCTTATAAAGTTATAAAGATTTTATAAGAAAATAAAATGTAATTATTCTTTTATCTATTTCTTTTATTTAATCTTATATTTATTTCAAAATCATAACCCCTTTTTAAAAGACTTATAAATCACCATTAACACCATTCATAACCTCCTCCTAACCTCAAGTATAAAAGCAAGGCTAACCTTACTTTTCATTTGCTCATTCTCTAAAAATCTCACTCTCATATCTTTCTTTCATCCATTGATTATGATCAATTTGAAGAATTTTATTTTACAAGAAATTTCAAGAATTCTTAATACTAAGGTAATCTTTTGTTGCTTTTATATTATACATTTTAATCATCCTAACATCTAATTGTTCTCATGACTTTATGTTCTTACTATTGTTCTTTCTTCTACCAAATCTGTTTTTCATTTTAATCATCATCATTTTATTATTAACATTTTATTAATCACTAACCATATAACAATCACTAACATTCCTAAATCAAGCTAACAACACACTAACATAAACAGAGAATCCCATTTGCATATGGACAGCTATGCCGCCGCATTCGGTTATTCCACTAGATTATTGTTCTAAATGATGGTTATGCTAAAGTATTGGAATATTTTTATAACTCAAATGAAGACTAATATACCATATATTGACATAATAAAATGTTCTAACCCGTTTCATGCTTTAATAATTTTAAAAGTACACATAAGTGCCTTATTACAATTCTGACAGAATATAATCTTACTTTAACTGACCATAACTTGTTCATAACAAAATAAACTTTTGTAAACTCAGACTCCAATGTTAAGTTCTTTAAATTACCTTTTCAACGAAAGTTTATACGTCTTCAAACTCAATGGACGACTCAACAATAGCATTCACAAGATAAGTGCGCATTTCAGCACCTTCTATCTTGTGCTGCTTGTCTGACCTATTTAAAGATCTTTACATAAAAAAATTTTTGAATGAAAGTTGTCCGGGAGACTTTGAACTAATCAAGTAAATTTTTTATAATTTTATGAAACCTTTTTCTATTTTTAAAATCTATTCAAACACATACCAAACATCTGTCCGAAATCTAAAATTGATGCAATAATCCTTTTTCAATCTACCTTTCGTTTTTTAGCATTCTCTAAACGACATAATTTCCTGTAATGAATTCCAATCTCAAGTTATTGTTCTTTTATCATTTAGGATATTACCTTTGACTCTTGACATTCAAGTTTTCTTATGTACTTAGAACCATCACTATACTTGTGAGTTTTCCATGTGAGTATTTCTATACTTCTTTTTCATATTTTCACACTTTGGGGTGAAACATGTTACCTTATAATCGTTGCACTTGTAAAACATTTGATTCTTGTAAACTTATGGCAATTCACTTGTAAGTTATGGTTAGTTGATCTTTGTAGCTACCATGTAATGTCGATTATATGTACAATCATTAACTATTGCTAGCATGGCGACGTCATAGATCTATGGGCCTGACAAGCCTGCTTGGTTGATCCAAGTACACTTAGCTAATCGTATATACTTGTAAACGTTTAAGACTTGTAAAACTGTCAAGGTTTGATTCTGCATTCTGTCTTACATCCCTAGTTACTTTGTTCACTAATCTATGATATGAATTGCCATCTTTTATATATTTATGTATTGAAAACTATGGAAATCTCACCAACATCATTGTTGACCTTTTATTTTTTAACATGTTTCAGGTTTAATACTTGAGGTTTCTCTTCGTGCTCATATAAGACTTGGACCTGGTTTAACTAAATATGTTATTTCTTTGTTTGAAGCTTTTGTATTGTATGGACTTATTTGTCTTGTAATGTTCAATGATTAATGATATTTAATATTATTTCAACTTAATTAGTTCCATGTTCTTTGAACAATCGTTTCACATTCGTCCGCCCCGATGATTCCGCCGTCGGTCGGGGTGTGACAGATTGGTATCAGAGCCATGGTTATAGGGAATTAGGTTGTTAGAAATAAAACGACCTAGACTATAACTAAGTACCATTACACATGAGTCCTCTCATGTATTTTATTTTCTTAGATATGATTTTATTTGTCTTATGTGTTATACTTGATTATGTGATTATATGCCTTATGTGCTTATTCTTATACTTTGAATCTTACCAATACACACACGAACCTTAAATCATATTCTAAGGCATTAGGTGCCTAAATCAAATGGTTTTCAAAATGAGTTTTGAATTGTTATTTGTGGTTTTCAAGTCTCGTTAAAGTCTATGTCCTATAACTTGAAACATGTAATGCTGGAAGAGCATGATGCCTGTATCTTGAGGTGTTTAGTCTAGACAAGGTATTCATATAAATCCAAATCAACCGATGGATCCGTTTACCTTACCTGGGAACCCTTGGGGTGAGTGTCCGCTTATAGGTACACATGTCTTCATTAAGGTTGTAGTTAACCTAATACTTTGATAAGTCAATGTAATGCTTTGGTTTGTGAACCGAACGTTACACCCAAACATCTTGTTACTTTAAATCGTTTTATCATTGATCTTGTCTTTTAGGTCTTAAAACTCAATACCCGATTCTCTTAACGACCCTCAATAATCTTTTTTCTGAATGACTTCCCTTCCAAACCGCACTTATTCTGCAACCTCACTCAATGTTACTTTTATTCTGAACTGAACCAGTAATCTTAACAAACACGATTGACGTATCAAATTTAACTAATGCAACTTTGAAACCTCAATGACATAAGCAAACAAGAATCAATCATCTAGAACCCTGTTAAAGTTATTTGCTTGAGAAGCTCCTATGAATTCATATCCCTCCAAAAGTATCCTGAATATATTTCTCATGCTCGTTAAGCTGAGTCTCATGTTGATCTAAAACTTGGTGTTGTGTCAAAACCTTCCTAATCGTCTTGAATCGCTTGACATGTAAAAACCTATCAATTGAAATTCTAAATTAATAATCTTGCACTCTTTTGCCAAAAAACACATGAAATCATGAATTATGAAATTTAACAAACTTAAGCATAGCAAAACATCATAATTAAACTTATTGAATTTAAGCGCTCCCAAGAGTTCACTTGCGAATGTGAAATGAAATCCAAGTCTCCTCATATCCTTGAAATTAGTCTTCTCGAGATTAAAATTGGGGACGAAATTCTTAAAGTAGGGGAGAATGTAACATCCATCGAATTTCAAAATTATGAAACCAAACCGAACTCACTTTAAACATTCATACGATGAAAATTTTAATATTTAAAATTTTTATTATTTATTTTATTGAATCAAACGCATTAAATATGCAATTTAAGCAATATTGAAAAATGTTTTATTCATTTTATCATTTAAACAAAGAATAATAATTTATTTATTTTATAAATAAATCTTTTTCATAAAAATATAAATCTTTATTTATCATTTTACAATAAATAACTAAATGGAAAAGACTTATTAAAACTTATAAAGTTATAAAATGAATTTTAATAAACTTATAAATGTTACAAGTCTTATAAAAGTTGTAAAGATTTTATAAGAAAATAAAATGTATTATTCTTTTATCTATTTTTTTGTTTAATCTTATATTTATTTCAAAATCATAACCCCCTTTTAAAATACTTATAAATCACCATTAACACCATTCATAACCTCCTCCTAACCTCAAGTATAAAAGCAAGGTTAACCTCACTTTTCATTTGCTCATTCTCTAAAAATTTCACTCTCATATCTTTCTTTCATCTATTGATTATGATCAATTTGAAGAATTTTATTTTATAAAAAATTTCAAGAATTCTTAATACTAAGGTAATCTTTTATTGCTTTTATATTATACATTTTAATCATCTTAACATCTAATTGCTCTCATGACTTTATGTTCTTACTATTGTTCTTTCTTCTACAATCTCTTTTTCATTTTAATCATCATCATTTGATTATTAACATTTTAATAATCACTAACCATATAACAATCACTAACATTCCTAAATCAAGCTAACAACACACTAACATAAACAAAGAATCTCGTTTGCATATGGACGGCTATGCCGCCGCATTCGGTTATTTCACAAGATTATTGTTCTAAATGATGGCTATACCAAAGTCTTGGAATATTTTCATAACTCAATGAAGACTAATATACCATATATTGACATAATAAAATGTTTTAACCCGTTTCATGTTTTAATGATTTTAAAAGTGCACATAAGTGCCTTATTACAATTCTGACAGAATATAATCTTACTTTAACTGACCATAACTTGATCATAACAAAATAAATTTGAGTAAACTCAGACTCCAATGTTAAGTTCTTTAAATTACCTTTTCAACAACAGTTTATACGTCTTTAACATCAATCGAACGACTCAACAATAGCATTCATAAGATAAGTGCGCATCTCAGCACCTTCTGTCTTGTGCTGCTTGTTTGACCTATTTAAATATCTTTTCATAAAATTGTTTCTGAATGAAAGTTGTCTGGGATACTTTGAACTAATCAAGTATAATCCTTTTTCTATTTTTAAAACCTGTTCAAACACATACCAAACATTTTGTCCGAAATCTAAAATTGATGCAATAATCCTTTTTCAATCTACCTTTCGTTGTTTAGCATTCTCTAAATGTCATAATTTCCTATAATGAATTCCAATCTCAAGTTATTGTCCTTTTTATCATTTAGGACATCACCTTTGCCTCTTGACATTCAAGTTTTCTTATGTATTCTACAACCATCACTATACTTGTGAGTTTTCCATGTGAGTAATTCTATACCCTTTTTCATATTTTCACACTTTAGGGTGAAACATGTTACCTTATAATCGTTGCACTTGTAAAACGTTTGATTCTTGTAAACTTATGGCAATTCACTTGTAAGTTGTGGTTAGTTGATCTTTGTAGCTACCATGTAATGTCGATTATATGTACAATCATTAACTATTGCTAGCATGGCGACGTCATAGATCTATGGGCCTGACAAGCCTGCTTGGTTGATCCAAGTACACTTAGCTAATCGTATATACTTGTAAACGTTTAAGACTTGTAAAACTGTTAAGGTTTGATTCTGCATTCTGTCTTACATCCCTAGTTACTTTGTCACTAATCTATGCTATGAATTGCCATCTTTTATATATTTATGTATTGAAAACTATGGAAATCTCACCAATATTATTGTTGACCTTTTATTTTTTAACATGTTTCAGGTTTAATACTTGAGGTTTCTCTTCGTGCTCATATAAGACTTGGACCTGGTTTAACTAAATATGTTATTTCTTTGTTTGAAGCTTTTGTATTGTATGGACTTATTTGTCTTGTAATGTTCAATGATCAATGATATTTATTTCAACTTAATTAGTTCCATGTGCTATGAACAATTATTTCACATTCGTCCGCCCCGATGATTCCGTCTTTGGTCGGGGTGTGACATCATTGGTCAACTGGATGTTGATGCAGACCCTAAGATTAGCTTTATAGGGGAAACCTTGACTGAAGGACTAGTGACAAAACCTGAGAGCCCAGTCTTATCACAAACAATTGCTGCAGAGATCAATGCCCTTTTTGAGACACCTGCTGGTGAAGGTGATTCTCAACCTCTCTCTGGCCAGAGCTCAAAAGCTGCATCAAGCAATTAAGGCCAAAGCTCTCTCCACCCTGAATCACAAAGGTCTGTGAGTGACAAAAGGAAAAGAAAGAGGACATCTAAGGAGATTGAAGAGGAGAAGAGAGAGAGGAAAAGGAAGCTGAGGGGAGAAGGTTCCTCTTCTGGGTCTACTAGACTCATGGAGACTGCAATCAGGGCTGCCCCCCAAACCAGATACTCAAAATGATAAGTTAAGGGCAGTCAAGATAACTATCTACAGACAAGGAACTATGACATAGACAATGTCATCTCTCTCCCCTTGGAAGAGTTAAATGAACTGGTTGACCTCGAAAGGTCAAGGGAGAAGAAGGAGGTAGAAGATGCAGAGCTTCTAGTTCAAATCAAAGAAGACAAAAGAAAAAAAGATTGTACAAGCATGTGCCAACCCTCTCCCCAGTTCAAGAAAGCCCTGCATATGAGGATGTGGTTTAACAAGAACCTCAGGTAGACAAAGAAGAAGAAAGGATCAAGATGATCAACTACTTGAGTGCCACATGCCTCTATCAGGTAGAAGCATTTCTCCCCTTGTCTTATGACTATGTTGAGTTGAGTATCTCAAACAACTTGAACTTGAGATAGTCAGAGAAAGAAAGATAACTAAAAGAAAGCTGAAGGAAGAAGCTGCTAAGTCAAGAGCCATCATCCACAAAAGCATGAAGAAATCTGCTGACAGGCAGAGGATGATGAGCTTCTTGAAGCTGTATGGATTCTTTGGAAGGAGACTTGGCCCCATATCTCTATCCACTATGGATGAGCATATCAGGGTGATCAAGCAGAAGATCAAGAGTGGAGAGCTGGTTGATTTACATTCCCCTCCAAGTCAAGCCCCACCTGAAGTGGAGGTTAAGGTTGAACAACCAGAGACATCACAACCTAGACCTCCTGCTGAATCTCAGTAAGTTTCATCTTCTGATCGACAGTAGGGTCAGACTCACTCTCAATCTGAACCTGTGAGAGTAGAAGACCCAACTAAGAAAGACAATGAAGATCAATCCGGTACTGTAGGCCAGTCTTCTCAGTTAAAAGTTGTAAAGAGAAAGAAAAGGATGGCTTCTAAACCAAAGCCAAGAAGAAGAAAAAGACTGCATCCTTTTCTAAACCTCAGGATGTCAGAACATCCTGAAGATGTGCAGCCAGAGGATGCTCCATCATCTCCCATTCCAATAGCTCCTCTTGCATCAGAAAGACCTATCCTATTCTGGACATACACTACAAATCCAGAAAGGTGGCATGTCATCAGAGATCATGGCATTGAGAATGTCTACACTTGGCAAGACATCTTTCAGTTGCCTCTGCATGATCTCTTTGACATGAGAAGATACTTTGATAGTATGAAGGATCCTGATTATCTTATGAAGAAAGGGCTGGTTATCATCCTAATGAGGAGTGTTGATATCTGAAGTCTTCAAGAGTTTTGGTAGCATCAGCCTAGGGGGAGTTTGTAGAGAATATGTATAGAGGCTGAAACAACCAAAGTCTTTCTGCATGCATGCTGCACAAGTATTGAAGTAGAATGTTTCGGAAGTTTCACACATGCAACAGAAATATTCTAAGTGTGAAATCTTCCGAAGCCAAGACCAATATCTTCCGAAGCCAAAGATGAAGTCTTCCGAAGCTTCAAAGACAAGTCTTCCGAAGCTCCACACTTGAAGACAGATTTCTTCCGAAGACTTTCAGTAACATGCTTTATCTTATTTACTTTTCCATAAAGCTGGACATCTTTCCGCTGCATCTCTGTAATGTCACCAACTTGCATGAGTTGGTGAAAATGTCCATGTTTTTGATAACTGTACATTGAGGTCTTGAGTCTGTAACTTTTTACTTCATATACTTTATCCTTTTTGTAATAGATAAGGATGTGAGCTATGGCATGTCATAGTCATAAAGTCAAAAAGGTAATCTGCCTTTTTGACTCTACAATTGATTTTGTTTTGAGTCTAGTCAATTGTATCCAGCTGCTTTCATAGTATGGCCGGCTGTAGGATGTAGTATAAGTATCTCATGTTCTTGTATCTTTCCTTTATGGTTTGTAACACTTGTAATAGAACATAGAGAAAGCAATATACTGCATTCTTGAAAACCATATACTTGTGCTCTTGTGTTCTGTCTCTTGCATTATTTGTGTTCTTAGTATCTTACTTGTGGTTAATCTAGTTTACTATTTGATTAAGTGTTGGTTAATCTCATCTTTGTGTTGTTGTGTTGTAAGTGATCCCCTTCACCGGTTCTGCACCTATGCATGTTCAAATTTCTATATAACATACTAAATAATCAAATTTGAAAAGTTGTAAAAAAAGAAAACAATAATAATAATAAACACCACTTGCTATTCTAAGGTATAGTATAATTAGTTGATAATATTGTAAAGTTTTGCTTGAAATAAATTTTAGCATTTTAAATATATTTCAGTATTTATTCGTCTTATTAAACAATTATTCGATTAAAGGACACTACATTGACCGTATAGTGACAAGATTTGTGGTGAAGACATGGTTTTGTTTGCCATACATAGGCCTTAGGCAACGACATGACATCGTTATAAGATCACCTTGGTTTTTGGTTTTGTTATTCTTATGACGCCCGCTTATCGTAGCATTAGGGCTGATCTGTCACGAAAAAAAGCTATCATTGCAAACAGAGAACAAACAATCGTCTTCACAGCCATAACTTATTTAACTTTTGAGTTTTTAAAATAAAGGCATGAAAATAATAAATTGTGTATACTCTATGGCGTCTTAGTCAAATATCAAACACTTTTTTTCTAAATAAAATTATTATGATTATTATTTTAATTAATATTAATAATAATAAAATTTATAAATATGGATAGTATTATGATCAATAATTATTATAGATGTAATTTTAATTATTATTATAAAAAATACTAATAATAATAATAATATTATTATTATTATAGATATTATTATTATTAGTATTATTTATAATTATAAACAATAAATGTCAATTAGTGTTAATGATCTTAGCTTATGATAGTTAGGGTCGATTACATATCTCAAAGGTTAGTTTTGATCGAGTTATGATCATTGTGCTAAATTGTACACATTGATAGTAATTCACGAGAAAATATGCTTGTTAATGTTCAATCAAGTTTGTTTATGCTCAACTACCGTCAATAAGTGTCAAACAATGTCAAAGATGTTCGGTTATGATAATAAGGTCGACTATAAACATCAAAGGTTAGTTATGATCGAATTATGCTTATTAGTGACAACATACACATCCTATCGCAACAACCATTGTTGTCAACTTAGCTTCTGTTTCTTGTGGTGATCACACCAAAATTGCTAAGGATAAGTTCTTGAAAAAGCTGGTATTTTGACTTCTGGCAAATCCGACGTTGAAGAAGAGGATGTTAAGATGCGTAATGATATATAAGAAAAATGAACTCCGGATGTAGTTGATAAAATTGAAAACTTTATAAAATAAAAATATCAATGTAAACCCCGAGGATCACGGCGAGATCATTGATAATATATATATATATATATATATATAATATATATATATATATATATATATATATATATATATATATATTATATATATATATATTATATATAATACAAAACGCAGTTGTTAAAAGTTGACGATGGAACATTGATAAAATTAGTATGTTGTATTGGAAAAATAACATCACGTACAATCCAGAGCTATAAAACATTATGTATAAAAAGTTGTAAAAATTAAAGAAAAGAAACTATCAATCAATGATTGAATCAGCTTTATCAACTTTTACGTTTGTGATTTGATTGCTTGTATATTATGACGTACAATTCTATTTTAAATGAAATTTACGATGCAAACTTGGATTAAAATAAGCAAGTAAGAACGGTTTTAATGGTTTTTTTATAAACTTTAAAAACATATAGTTATGAAAGAAAAGAAAAATAAATAAATAAACACCACACCACCTATATCAGGGTAAAGTATAATTAGTTGTTTATTTTGTAAAATCTTTATAAAAATAAATTTTAGTATGTTAAACCCCACGTGCTATTTTAAATTATTGAGTGGTACAAATGATTTTATTAAAGTTGCCAAAAATAAACACCATGCACTGTAAAATAAACAATTATTCAACTAAAGGATAAATATATAATACGACATATTATAAAATATTTGGTAGCATGGATGATTTAAAGTTGCTAAAGATAATATAGAGAACGTAGAAATTCAGATTTATAAATATTATATTTTAGAAGTTTTGAAAATAAATGTAAAGATAACTATAAAAAATTAGAACGTTGAGTCAGCTTTTACGTTTGCAATTCGATTATTTATACATTATAACACGCAACTTTATTTATACATTAGAAACTTTATATATAACAATTTTTATTTTCGCTTGTTATTAAGTTTTTGTTTTTATTAGATATTAGTCATTTGTGTTTTTGTCTAACTATAGGTTTCCTCTCTACTATTACACGAGGTTCAAAAGTTAGACAAATAAGCATTGTTAAACACCTAAAAACAACCCAATTTTTTTTACCTTAAACTTTTATAAAACCTACTCCTAATTATAAACCCTACTCCTAACTAGCGAACATTATTATTAACTAGGTGTTACTAACTTTTAACAACTTGGAGGTTCAAGGGGGAAGTGGAGGCTTTGCCTCTCTTGGAGGTTTAAGGTTCAAACTTTGACAGTGGTGAATTATTACTAAGTAGATGTTACTAACTTCTAACAATTAACCAACCATTCAAAAAAAACTAGCGAGCATTGTTAAACACCTAAGAACAACCCAATTTTTACCTCAAACTTTTATAAAACCTACTCTTAACACACTACATTAACTAACCCAAACTTATGACCAACCCAAACTAATTAATATTCACCAAACTAAGACTAGTTAATATACATTGGGTGTTCTTGGTTTCAAGTCTTACTTTAAGCAAAACACTTAAAGTTAAGCTAGTTAGTCTTTTCAGCAACAAGTTTCTTTCTAAGGGGGTTGGGAGAGCGGTCCCGACTGGAAAACAAATAGGTAGACATGATTAAGATAACACATATTTTATGAAACAAGATCTCACATTTACAGTTAAAAAAAACTAGTTAATATACCCGCATTACCCACCTAAACTCATCATAAATCTATAAACTTAATATACTTATCTACTTAAAAAAAATTGCAACAACATAATAATAACAATAATAAAAAGATAGAGATTGCATTTAAATCCAATTACAACCTCTACTTAAAAAGAATAGCAACAACAATAATAATAACAATAATAAAAAGATAGAGATTGCATTTAAATCCAATTACAACCTCACCAACTGATTAATAATCTTTAGCTTAACTGGTTAAGTTGAGGTTGAGATAACCATAACATTTAAATAAGAAGAGGTCATCGATTCAAGTCTCAATTTGAGCAAAATGCTCGGAATTGGATCATGAGGTTTTCTAAGCAATGAATTTCCTCCTGAGGAGGTTAGGGTCGCATAGACGTTTTTACAGTATAAACCCATTAAACAATCGCTTAAGGCCCCCACATATTAAGGGCCCCCAAATTTAAAAAGAATTTTTTTTATTTCTATTCTAAACTGAAATATATATTATAATCTAATTAATATTTGTGTTATTAGAGATAAAAGAATGATAATAAAATGCTTGAAGGCTTATTAAGATCGATTTAAAATTTTGGTTCATTAAGGTTGACTAATGAAACTTATTTATCAAAGATTCATCGACTGTTCATGGATGCAAATTCTTTTAGGTTTTTCAATTCTAAGTTATCTTTTGCAATCAATCATCTAATCTACTACTATTGTTGTCTGATCTAGATTTATGCTTAATTATATTAATCCACTACCGTTGTTATTTTCTCAGTTTAATTTATTATTGTCTCTTTTGATTTTAAATTTACCATTACAATTGATTTGTATATTTGTTTTAATATATTATATTTGTTTTAATATATTGTTGCTTCTTTATCACTTAATCTGCCCTAAGTTGTTTCCTGCTAAACTATAAACAAATTTGTTTACGTCGTCGGTCGAAAGCAAATAGGTTAAAGAATAATACATAGACCGATAGACGATGGCCTCAAATTTATTATTTCATTTAAGGCCTCCAAAAACATTGAGCCGTGTGCGGTCTCGGCCGGAAAACGGACAGATGAGTCCGATTAAGATAACACCTATCAATTCTAATGAAACTTATTTATCAAAGATTCATCGACTGTTCATGGATGCAAATTCTTTTAGGTTTTTTAATTCTAAATTATCTTTTGCAATCAATCATCTAATCTACTACTATTGTTGTCTAATCTAGATTTATACTTAATTATATTAATCCACTACCGTTGTTATTTTGTCAGTTTAATCTATTGTTCTCTTTTGATTTTAAATTTACCATTGCAATTGATTTGTATATTTGTTTTAATATATTGTTGCTTCTTTATCATTTAATCTACCCTAAGTTGTTTCCTGCTAAACTATAAACAAATTTGTTTATGTCGTCGGTCGAAAGCAAAGAGGTTAAAGAATAATACATAGACCGGCCTCAAATTATTATTTCATTTAAGGCCTCCAAAAACATTGAGGTGTGTGCGGTCTCGGCCGGAAAACAGACAGATGAGTCCGATTAAGATAACACATATCATCTGAAGCAGATCATACGGTTGTCGTTCAAAAAAAACTCACCAACCGGAATCAATACCACCGCCCATTCCCTTCAAACATTTTCCTCGGCTCCTCTTCAAATTCCATGCATACGTTCAACACATATACAGTTACATCTATAAATATTCATAAAAGAATGTTTCTTTTGCCACTTGTCATCTTTTTAAACCACTTTTTTGACACTTGTCGTTTTTTTAAACATTCTCATTTTATTTTCCCTTAAAAAATATTAGAATAATTTAAACACTCAAATAATTTATCTCTCTTCATAAAAATTAATTTGGTCAATTGATACATTTTTCTCTCTTATCTATATTTTTTTTAAAATCAAACTATTTTTTAAAAATAAATTTTATTAAGAAAATTAAAATTCATATATTTTCTAAAACATTGAACCTTTTGAGACAAAATAATTTAAATCGATCTTTTTTTAAATAATTATAGAAAATATGAAATTTCTAGAAGTAGTTTTATTAAAACAACCAGAATAATTAAAAACTTGATTTTTTAATAAACAAGATTTTTATAAACAATAAAATTTTATAAGAAAATATTAAAAAATATATTTAAAAATGAAACTATTTAGATAAGAGATTTAAAAATAGTATAATTGTTTTATCTCTTGAACAAATACATGTATATAATTTTATACATATATTATATTAAATTATTGTACAGTAACTTTTCGTGTTTATTAGTAACTATATTCTATTTAATAAATGAGTTTCTAGACTATCTATTTATTTATATATCTATCTGTCTATAACCTATCTTTTATTTATTTACTTGAAATAGCTATTCATATGCAATTATAATCATATTTTATCTTCAAATATGGTTTTATAATTCATAAATTTTTATTACTAATAATTTATTATTTTATTAATTCAACCCGTGTAATACACGGGATACTAACCTAGTACATACACACACACCATATGTCCATATCACCATATGTCAAAACAACACTCTCACCACCACCGTAACACCTCGGGTCGCCTTTGCACCACTGTTTTGCCAAACGAACCTTTCATCACATTTTATATCTCTAAAACCTAATTTTTCTCTCACTAAACATCGGTTAAGTAAAACTCCTGGAAATGTGTGTTGATAATCACTATAGATTTAAGATAATCAAAGATAGTATAATAACTTATTGAGTTTAATCTCTATATTTATGTTTATCTCGACTCTTATTTAAATATTAAGTTTTATAATTTTATTTGACAAAATAAAAAAAAATGGACATAATTATTTTTTAATAATAAAAATAGGTTCCCAAAATAAATTACGGTGTAAAAATGATTAAGACTCAATTATAATAATCTTACGTAATTTATATTTAAATTTATAAATAAAAGTTGATTTATAGGATCCGGAACTTCAAACACATTATAGATACTCCAAAAATACTTCATTTAGTGTGAGAATGCTAGAAATAGTTTTTATAATTTTTTGGAATTTATTTAATAAATTTTCGGTATTTTTGAATGACAAAGACAATATTATAACCACTAGCAAGACGCTAAGGAGCAATTATAGACAACCAAGTTAAAATAACCACTGGCTCCAATCTAAAGTTACAAATTTACCTGTATGTTTGATGTAAATAATAACACCAAATGTCCCCAAGCAACAACTATAGTTGAAACATTTATCATCCCTTCTATGCCAAATTGTTGCTTGAATAATCACCAAAATTATATTTTTGAATGCTGAATTACTATTAATGAGACAAGAAGATTCCAACAACTCTATCACATTCCTATTCAGTTGAAAAGTATACCTGCACTAGCTTTGAATACACCCCCACAAAAGTTCTGTTAGCCTACATTGGGCGAAAAGATGATTTGCGATTTCAAGATCCACACCACAAGCCACGCATGTCGAATTTTCAACCACAATCTTCCTCTTGACAAGACTCGACAAGGAAGGAATCTTGTTTAGCATCGCTCTAGAAACAAAGGTTCTAACCTTTTATGAAAATACAATTTAGCCAAATGAAATCAGTAGAATCAACCGGGAACATATTCTTGTTAACTTATGCTTTTAGACCCACAACTGAAAAAAAGAACTTATCACCATCACCTACCGAAAGCCATTCGCCCGGACCCTGTTGAAGATAAGCACGGATCCAACCTCTCCATTTCAATGCTAAATTCATTTGCTCCATGAAATCCCAATTTAAGGTGTAGAAGGCTTTTTGAAAATGAATTTTAAAGATGAAAGCTTTCCTTTTCTTAATTTTTAACCATTAAATTATTTCATTTATAGCCAAACGCCGATCCAATATATTTCTACCCGCCACAAATGCACTTTGAACCTTGCGGGTCACAGAGTCCATCACTTTTTTAAGCGATTGGCAAGCGTATTGGAGATTATTTTATATGTACAACCAATTGAAAAATTGCTTGATAATTATGAAAACCATTTAGGTCAAGAACTTTGGAAATAATAGTTAGAAAGGCTGCATTTGAACCTTTGGAGATTTGCTCTAACAAAGGGAATTGATTCATATCCATAAGGAAGTCATTTACATGAAAGCACGTCTCAAAACAACTTAATAAACTTAAAAGTAGAACCGTCTGGTCCCAACACCTTTTCACCCTCACAACTCCAAACGACTTGCTTTATTTCATTCAACGAGAAAGGAGCTATAAGTGTAGATGCCTTCAAGTCATTTAATCTTCTAAATCTGTTGTTGATAAACTTTGGGCGTGAAGCACATGGTTTAGAAAATTTGTTGGCAAAATAACGTCTCGCCTCATCCTTTTATCTCACCCAGATTCGATATCCATTCCTCATTCACCAGACACACCATTGACCCTTCCTATAACAATGTTATTCTTTATTATTCCATGAAAAAGTTTCGAGTTTTCATCCCCTTCAATTGTCCATTTTAAACGAGCTTTCTGTTTTAAGTCACTTGTCTTCTTGTTTTCTAAAGAGAGAATCTCCATTTTGTATTTTCATCTCAAATTAAAATCCTCCTCTAATAATGGACTAGATTTTGCCATGAGTTCCAACTCATCAACCTTCATTTTTAAGAGTTTTGATTGGGAGTCTTCTTGGAATATCTTCATTGTGATGGACCAAATGTGAAAGTAAACTCTAATGGGCCTAATGTTGAAATGAACTGTACTGGACCTTTTTCTCCTGGCAATAACGATTTGGGCTTTTCTGGGTATGATAATCTTAAGCAGTATGGTCCTGTTGGGCCTGTGGGCCAGAATTTTCCAATAAGCCCCTCCTAAATTAACCACTCTCAATTCTTTTCGCTCTTATTATTGGACCACTCTTCTGTTCTATTATTATCAAATAGTTTCAATCCTAGCAACATGTATGTAATAAAATATGTCTAGCACATAACCATAAGATCATGGTGTTATTAAATTATCTACACCAAGTCATCAAATAAAACATAAGTAAATTGTCTTAAAGTAACAAATTGATTTATCATAAGTGGAGATAACAAGCAAGACCATGGGTTCAATCCAAGTGAAGATGCATCGGCTCAAATGACTACATTCCTAAAATACATGCTTAAAAATATTTTATTAGTAAAAATACTAGTGAGTATTCATGAGTATTTGAAAACATTTAAATAATCTTAAACAATATTTTTATAAAACATTTTATTAACAAATGTACTAAACATAAATAAGCCGTAGCTCCAAACGTGTACTAGGCACACTGTCATACACGTATAATATCTTAGTCATTTATAGTTATTATCCCATGTTCATATACCCAAGATCAAACATATTGTTTTAGTAAACATGCTTGCATTAGTGAATCTTCTCACTATACGAGGAGCCTTCCAATATATAGAGCTATTTATGTTACTAATGGCTCTATCTAGAGTTAATGGAGTGCTCTTATCGGAATATCTCAAAATGGGAAAGTAATCTTATTTGGTAGTGCACTATTACAAAAAGCATGCATTCATCCCAAAAATATAAATAAAAAAGAAGAACTAAAAACGAGACTAATTGAGTATTATCTTTCCGGTCACCGTTTACGATATCCAGTGTTGCTACAATGCATGCCTATTAATATTAACTTAGCATTAGTCTATTGACTAAATATATGAACACACAATATGTCTTAGCCCTTTATAATTACTTTTACCTTTATTGTATAAGAATTCATTACGTTTGGTAACTTTCTATCTTTGAAAACTTCGTTTGACGAACTTTTATTTATTTAAGTTGTTCTTTCATCACTTATAGGTATATAGCATTGATTTTGTTATCACAATATATGCATCTATATGTGCATGTTTTTTTTTACTTTTACTTATTCACATCGTATTTGGTATATACATGCTTAAGTATTAGTTAACGTATGAGTAAAAACCATAAGTAATAAAACGATATTCAAACCCGTCACCCACAGAATAACACAAGACCATAAACTAGTACACAACAACATCTACATTATACGAGTCAAGGATAAATGTGTGCCAAAGATTTTTCTCTACTGCAAATCAATCAAAAACTCATAAATCAAGTAGCTCCATAAACCATAAAAGAACTACAAAACACACTATAGATGTCAAGGATAGACTCTTTTTTTTTTACCAAATGCAAGATAAATGATAGCGTAAAATAGTTAACTTCATTTGAAAACAGATATTAGAATTTTTGATTATGTGTTTGTTGATCTCATCAGGCTTCTCTTGATTGATGAAGTGCGCTACACCTTCCATCACCACGACTTCCTCCAACAATGGAACAAACTTCTTAAACCCGTCACCGTGTATATAGTCCCTCACACCTGGCCAATGATAGGTAAGATCAAGGTCTCCGACGATAAATTTTGTTGGCACCATAACTTTTGCACCCCTCCATGCTGAAGTTAGTTCCCAACTCCTATCACCATATAACCAAAATCACCATATATATCATTGAACGAAATAGTGATTATTATAAAAGAACCATTTCTTTTAAAAGAAAACATTCATTTATAGTTGATTATTATAGTGTCACATTTAAAATATGAATACAAACCATTAACGATGCCTCTAAAGTCAAAATAAACTTATAATTAAACATATGCTTACAAATGAAGAGCTCGATATTAATAGTGATTCCTTTTTTGGGATTTCTCTACATATGGTTCATTTAATGTGTTACTTACAAATTAAGAGCTCGATATAGTTGATTCCACCCGTGATTCCGGCCTTCTCGTGTTGGCTAGCAAAGTACTCGATATCTTCTTCCGACAACCATGGTGGCAAGGTCACGGGTGCCCCGGGTGGAGAATGTCGAAATCCTTTACTTTTAGGGAATAAAAGTGGTCTTGGATCTCTTAATGTCAAAATCTTTTTGATAAAAGTCTTATAACTCATTTGAGCAAACTCTGCTTTAATTTCATCATGTTTCTATACCCATAAATAAATAAAATTTTAAGTATTAATAGGCTAATTAACAAGTCTATGACACCCTGCCCCAAAAATCCACAGGATGTAATGTGACTCATGTTTATAACCAGAGACAAGGCACGAGGTTCATAATATTATTAGTAACTCAATGTCACGTTATGCTACAAATGCTGGTCCGGGCTCCAGATCCTCGCCATGAGTTGGCTACCCAATGTGTTTACATGGGGTGAGGATCGAAGCTCCAGATATTAAGGAAGATACTACAATAAAATAATATTAGTTTGAAATTTGAATATAATTGTATTTTTAGACAAGATCAGTCTGTTGTATATCATTCTTGTTCAACTCCTCAATTTACTATTTTTCATATACACGTCTTGTACAATCGGCTATATTAAAGCCTCTTTAGCTTCAATGAAAATTATCAACTCTTGCACCATATACTCTGCACCATTATATGCTGGTCCGACCCTATCCAACCACTAATCTCCTCTGCGGAAACCTCACGAGAGGTATGGGAACGACTCGTCACAAGTTTTGCTAACACCTCCCGCTCTCGAATTATTTCACTCAAAGCAAAACTAGCCAGCAATCCAAAGGGGACACGGTCGGTCACTGAGTTCCTTCAAGACATGAAAAGCATTGCCGATGAACTCGCCCTGGTTCAAGCTCCTGTTACTGATGAAGATCTACTTATTCATATCACCGGTCAACTAGGAGAAGATTATCAAAACATGGTTGCTGCCCTTCGTACACGTGACACCCCGATTACCTTCCCGGAGCTCTTTCAAAAACTGGTTGATCATGAACGTATGCTGAAGCAGATTGCACCGCAGTCATCACCCGTCTTAACCACAGTCAACTACACCGACCGTCAAACTAGACCCGGCTTCAAACTACAAGATCCACTCGCGATCCGTCATTCAACTCCAACGGTGGTTATGGAAGTACTCGTATGCATCGTACCCACACTATATGTCATTTTTGTAATATTGCAGGACACCAAACAAAGGATTGCAGAAAGCTTGCACGGTTCCTCCGGGAAAATCGTGTGATGATCGGTGGTTCAACTCCTTCGTCAGGTCACGACTCCCCGATCGTTAACGTCACAACTTCACGGCCCTCTTCCTCGTCCTACATGTTTGACACCGGAGCCTCCAGCCATGTTGACCCTGAACATGCGAACTTTCATAGCCTCTCCGAGTACGGTGGTCCGGATGAGATAGTTCTTGGTGATGCTAAAACTCTCTCTATTACTCACACGGGTCACACAACCCTTCACACACCTTCTGGCTCCTTATTGTTAAAAGATGTCTTATGTGTTCCTTAATTTAAAAATCGACTTATTTCCGTCGCTAAACTTTGTAAGACTAATTATGTTTCTGTGGAATTTTTCCCATGCATTTTTATGTCAAGGATCTTTGCACGGGGGCGCGTCTATTGCGCGGAGAGAACTACCTTGACGTCTACTATGCCGACTTTCCTCACAAGCATAAAATAAACTCCATTACAACGGTCTCGGCTCTAGATTGGCACCATATACTTGGACATCCTTCCCTTCGTGTGTTCAAGTCCATAGCCAAATGTTTAGGATTTAAATTTAATCTTCAACACTTTCATTGTAATTCTTGCTCTATCAATAAAAGTCACAAAGTTCCGTTTGGCATGAACTCATTCACCACCACCAAACCACTCCAACTTATTTATTCCGATGTTTGGGGACCGGTACAAACATCAATTGATGGATTCAATTATTATGTTATTTTTGTTGATTACCATACCAAATATATTTGGCTTTACCCAATAAAATTTAAATCTGATATTTCAAACCTATTTCCTCAATTCAAATTATTAGTGGAAAAATATTATCAAACACCTTTGATATATCTATTCACTGATAATGGCGGCGAATATGTTGGGCTTACATCGTATCTTCAATCGCAAGGAATATCTCACTTCACCACTCCACCTCACACCCCGAAACAAAACGGTGTCGCGGAACGCCGTCATCGTCACATTGTGGAAACCAGCCTAGCCCTCTTGCATCATGCAAATCTTCCACTTTCGTTCTGGACACTCGCATTTCAGACGGCCGTTTATCTTATCAATCGTCTACCAACTCCAATTCTCGATTCAAAAAGTCCTTTTCAAGTGCTCACAGGTACCTCTCCCACATATTCAAAACTCAAACAGTTTGAGGTGCTTGTGCTATCCATGGTTAAGATCGTACGCCCAAACCAAATTACATCCACGGTCAGAAAAATGTGTCTTTTTGGTGTATTCACACTCCAAGTCCGCATTCAAATGTTATGCTCCATCCACTCGGCGCCTCTACCATTCTCGCCATGTTGAATTCATCGAAACCAATTTCCCATCCAAGGAACTCATTCCCTCTAACGAACCTCTCCCCACTACTGATACATTTTTCACACCAAAACCACCTTCTACTGCCGAATGTCCTGCCCATACTACATCAACCACCACCCAATCTCCTTCCAACCCACCCCCCACACCTAACTCAATCAGCTCTCTACCCACCATGTCACCAAATTCCAGCCCAACACCCTATCCAATCCCAACTCCTACCATTAAACCCACCACGACTACTTGCTCCACCTTCCCTCAATTAATCAACAACACTGGGCTCGATGATATGGATCCCACAAACACATCTAACCATATCTCATCTCCTTCAACCCATATTACCTCTACCAACCCCTCCACACCTGACTCTATGTCTACTCCTTTACCACCTCGCAAACCCAACCCAAAATATTTTAACCCTAATCTTATTAACCTTGCTACCATTCATCCTATACCTCCGACCCTTCAACCCACCACCCACACTCAAGCTCTTAAAGATCCCGAGTGGCGACGAGCAATGGATGACGAGTCTAAAACCCTTATTAAAAACTCAACTTGGGAGCTTGTTCCTCCATCAAATCACAAAACCATTGGTTGCAAATGGTTATTCCGCATTAAACGTCGACCGGATGGGTCCATAGATAAATACAAGGCACGTCTTGTTGCTAAAGGGTTTCTACATGAGCATGGGAAGGACTATTTTGAGACCTTTAGCCCTGTCACTAAACCCGTTACTATTCGTACGGTACTCTCGGTTGCTTTATCTCAAAACTGGTCCATTCGACAACTTGACGTGAACAACGCCTTCTTGCATGGCACATTAAATGAAGATGTATACATGTCTCAACCTCCGGGGTATGTCAACCCAGATTTGCCCACACATATTTGTCGTCTTCGTAAGTCTTTGTACGGCCTTAAGCAAGCCCCTCGTGCATGGGAGACGGAGCTTACCACATTTCTTCTCCACTTTGGCTTTATAAAATCACTAGCGGATCCATCCCTATTCATCTACATTCGTGATGGAATTATCTCGTACCTATTAGTATATGTGGATGACATTGTTCTTACCGGAAACAACACTCCCTTTCTCAATAGCACTATTCGTGCTCTATCCAAAAAATTCTCCATCAAAGATCTAGGAATGTTGCATCATTTTCTCGGCATAGAGGTAATCTCTACAGCCAATGGCTTATTTTTATCTCAACACGCTCACATCCAAAATCTCCTCACTCGTTTCAATATGGATGGTGCGAAGCCGGTCACCACACCTCTAAGCCCAACAGAGCGGTTGTCTCCAACAAATGGATCTCCATCCAAGGACCCAACTCCATATCGCCAGTTGGTTGGCTCCCTTCAGTATCTTGCCTTTACTCGGCCAGACGTATCATTTGCGGCCAATAAACTCTCTTAATATATGCATGCACCCACTCAGTTACACTGGCAAGCATTAAAGCGCGTTCTACGGTACCTCAAAGGTACTATTCATCATGGTCTTTTCTTAAATCGTTGTACCACTCTTGATCTTAAAGCATTTACCGATTCTGACTGGGGTGGTATTACGGAGGGTGGCCGCTCCACCACTGCCTATATCATATACCTTGGGTCAAACATTCTTTCTTGGCGTTCCTCTCGTCAAAAATCGGTCCCCCAATCATTTACTGAGGCTGAATACAAGGCGTTAGCGAATAGGGCTGCTGAACTTGAATGGGTGAAGAACCTCATGTCTGAGCTTGGTTTACAACTAAACACACCACCAACCCTGTTCTGTGACAATGCGGGTGCTACATATCTATGTGCCAATCATGTTTATCACTCTCGTATGAAACACGTTGCATTGGACTATCACTTTGTCCGTGAAAAGATAACTGCTAGATCATTAAAGGTGCTACACATTCATTCGGCTGATCAACTTGCTGACATTCTCACCAACCATTACAACGAGGACCCTTTCTCAGGTTGTGATCCAAGATTGGAGTTTCCGACAGATCCTCTATCTTGCGGGGGCGTATTAAGGAAGATACTACAATAAAATAATATTAGTTTGAAATTTGAATATAATTGTATTTTTAGACAAGATCAATCTGTTGTATATCATCCTTGTTTAGCTCCTCAATTTACTATTTTCCTTATACACATCTTGTACAATCGGCTATATTAAAGCCTCTTTAGCTTCAATGAAAATTATCAACTCTTGCACCATATACTCTGCACCATTATACCAGAGTCCTACCACATGTTACCCATAAAAACACATGATGAATTAAAAAAAACCAAAGTTAATTTAAAGATTTAATGAATAATACGACCGAGAATAATAACTCATACCTGAAATCGAGTCATGTAATGATCATCTCCATACTCACGTCTTAGCACCTCGGCCATATCCCCCTTTGGGTTCCAGGGGAAGTAGGCAACACTAAGGTTAACCAAAGCTTTGACTCTATCTGGCCGAAACAAGCACATGTTCCAAGCAATAATTGCGCCTCAGTCATGACCCACAACAAAAACCTTTTCACCTTTGTTTGTGATGGCGTCAAGAAGCCCAATCAAGTCGCCCACCAAGTGGGGAATGGTGAACTTGGTGTGATCATTGATCGGTGCACCTGTAGTCTGACCATAGCCACGAAGGTCTGGTGCCACGGCTCGATAACCATGATCCGTCAAATACACAATCTGGTGATGCCAGGAGTATCATAACTCGGGGAATCCATGAAGGAACAAGACTAATGGACCTTCACCCTTTTCAGCTATGTGCATGTTGAGCCCATTGACATGTATGGTCTTGTGTTGTATCCCCTCCATCTTCTTGAGTTTGAACTATGACCTCATTTGATTCATACATACATACATATATATATATATATATATTATTCTTAAGTGATGATTATGCTGCCACGTAAACATAAGAATAATATCATAAGAGAAGACAGAAGTTGAAGTACAAGATTGGAAAGGGTAGCATCGTAACGCAATAATTGACGCTGATTAAAACACCAACCAACCTCGCACCAAACCACAAATTTGTCACATGGTTTGGAAGATAATATTTGGGGAAAAGAAATATGAAAACTTCAACAAATACTGGTCGATGTGTGTCGCAAAATTATGATGCTTTTTAAACAAAATATATAAGTATTGTTTTCTTTTGTTGTGTCTCTTCGTTGTTGCAAATTTGAAGCAAAATTAGGTTTTTCATTTTCATGAGAAAATGTCGTAAATATGCCTCGATTTGTGATGAAATTTCTTCCGTCAGAAATTTCCTAAGAAACCATGAGTTTATTTAATAGCAAGCTACGTGTACGAATCCATCAAAAACTGATGTGTAAAAAATCAATCGATTGTGTGCATGTCCAAAAAGTCTATAACTAACGTATAAGAACTATAAATTTAAATATATATATATATATATGTATGTATATATATAAAAAGCTAAAAACTAAATAAAAACCACTGACTATTTTAAGGCGTAGTATAACTAGTTGTTTATTTTGTAAAATATTTATTTAAATAAAATTAAGTATTTTAAAACAAGTATTATTCAATCAAAGAGTACACAAACACCACACCTTATTTAAAATAGGGTACTAAGAGACACCCACTCGGATAAATCGATACATCTCTATACGTCACGTATAGATCCATACGTGGTGTATAAGATCAAATACATTAAAAACGAGAAAAATTCAAGGGGGTTGTCAGAGAGCTATGCTATAACCCTATACGACCCCCCCTATACGATACATATAGGGCTATATGACGCGTATAACAATTTTTGACACTGACTACGAGAAAGATTCAGGAGGCTCTCAGGGGTGTTATAGATTCCGTATACGACTATACAACCTCTTATACGATACGTATAAGACTATACGATCCGTATAGAAATATTAGGTTTTGATTATAATTTTGGGGTTTTTTTTAAATAGACACCCCAATATTTTAAATCAACACCCCAAAATTTCTATGCGTGTCGTATAGCCTCATACGCGTCGTATAGAGGGGGGTCGTATAAGGTTGTATGTTCGTATGGGGCTATATGTGTCGTATGGGGCTATATGTGTCGTATAGGGGGGTCGTATAGGGCTATACGGGGCGTATAGCTCTCTGACAGCCCCCCTGAATTTTTCCTCGTATCAATGTCGAAATTCGCTATACTCGTCGTATAGCCCTATATGTGTCGTATAGGGGGGTCGTATATGGCTATACGGGGCGTATAGCTCTCTGACAACCCCCCGTATGAACCCATACGCGACATACAAGTAGGTGTCAATTTAAAAAATGAGGTATGCATTTATTAAGATACTAATTTTGAGGTGTATATATAATCATACCCTTCAAATATGGAGTGGTACGGATGATTTTATTAAAGTTGGTGAGGATTAACGGAGTACCCTACTTTAAAATAAACAAGTATTATTCGATTAAAAAAATAAATAAATAACACGAGATATTCTAAAATATTCGGTGGTACGGATGATTTTATTAAAGTTGCTACGGATCATATGAGGAATAGTAGAAAATGTTGGTAATTTGCTCATCACGAATTGTGTCGAAAGGAAATTGTCAGCATATATAACTTTATAATTTTATATAAGAAAAAAATGAATGCCCTTTACAACATTTGAAAAAATTTATCTAATAAAATGAAACCGTGTCAAATCTGGGTGTTGTGGTGAAATCTTTGATAATACTTAAAACTTTATGTAAAAAAACAAAGACGTTAAAAAGTTCACAACCAAACATTGATAAAAATAAGTCGCAATGGAAAATAAATTAATTAAAAAGAATCACATACACGTTTAGATTTATAACACATTATAGTTTAAAAGTTGTGAAAATAAAGGAAAGAAAACTATAAAGAATTCAAACGTCGAATTAGCTATGTCAGCTTCTACGTTTGCTTCGATGACTTTGTCATCATCATCATCACAAGAGCGTTTACTAAGTACTAAACATGGTTACAAAGTTCAAAACTTTTTTAAGCCGAAACCAATCATACAAGTCGGATTAGGAATGAGACGTTCCATCTTATGCAAGAAGATGAAGTTTAGGTTGGATTGGCGAGGAAACAACAAGAAGCCTTGGATCAATGAACGAAAACAAGCGGACTTAAATTTCCTTTATTGGATGATTTAGAATGTAGTGCTACATGAAATCGTGAAATGGCACAACGTTAGGGAAAAGAGTTTAGATTAATTTAAAATTTTTATTGAAGTATGTTGTCCTTATATTTTTTATATTTTTATCTGATGCCGAATTTTTAATTAACATAATTATATTTTCATCACAACAGATAGTTAAAATATATTATTTATGATTTTAATTAAATTTTGTTTTAATCACAACAGATAGTTAAAATAAATTATTTATGATTTTAATTAATTAAATAAATTAAAATTGTTTGAAAATTTAGAGAGTTTGTGAGAGTGTTACCAATAATTTGGATTTTTGAAGAAGATAGAGACTTGAGGATGAATGACAATGAAGCTAATGTAGAGTGTGGAACTAAACTATTTTGGAACTAAACTATTTTGGAACTAAACTATCCAAAAAAGTAATGGTAACCGGTGTCCGACCAACAACATCATAAATAACTAAAAACTTAGAAAATTATATTATGTCTCACATGTTACAAATTAATAATGGTTATAGATTAATAATTAAATAAAACAAAAAAGAACTAAACGAAAAATATATATATGAAAATACAACCAAACAAAACCAAAAACAATGAGTATAGTTTACACAAATCAAACCCACATCACCCAGCTCAAAGAACTCACTTCACTCAGTTCATAGACGACAATAAATCTAAACAACTCAATTATCACCAACTTCGTTGATAAAATTTCAAACACACATATTTAGCTTGTACCAAACCGATGGCTTCTCATTGTCGCCACTGACATTGGCGAACATGGTATTCTGAAAAGCCTATACGCCACATATGGGCCTATACGCGGTGTATAGGCTTTATTTCGAATTACATTGACGCGATTTAAGATTCTTTCGATGATATATAAACGAACTGAATATCAAACGAATGCGTTCATATTTTGTTTGTTACAAAGGAAACGTTTGATCTTAATCGAAGGAAATTAGCGTTATGTGGTTCAACATTTTCTTCTGTCACATAATTACTCGGTAAACATTTGATTTTTATTTCATTAAGTATTTGTATACATATATACATATATTTGAATTGCATACTTAAAAAATCGTTTCAACTAACTCGGGTTCCATCGATGCTAGTCGGTTACGGTAAACTTAATTAATTTTCAAGTTTTTTTATCATAACCGACTAGTATCGTGGAACCCGAGTTAGTTGAAATGATTATTAAGTAATCAAGACATTTATGTGTACGTAAGTATGTATATAAAAGAAATAAGAGTTATAGTTTTAGAGAAAAATTATTATTTTGAAGAAATAGTTGAACCACAAAAATCTATTTTCTTTAAAAAAAATCTCATTTGTCTTATAGGGCTGCCACGGAACGTATAGCACGGTTGAATTTGAAATGACCCAAGATTCTTTGTTCGTTATGTCGTTTTGGGATGGTAACTATTTGTTTGGTGAATATCCAAACGTTTCGTACGTGGCAGATAACAATCAAGATGATTCGTACGTTCAATCTGCTTACAAAAAACGATTGCCAGATTTAAACCAACCTTATCTTCCCGATGATGAGTTCGAGTTTTGCCGAGAATCAAGTTATGACCCGCAACAAAGTAAATAAACTATCTCTCGAGTGCTGAAAATCAAAACATGAAAGTATCGTTTGAAACATATCAAGATTTTTATCACTCGATGAGCTAGTCTGTTGGGTTATAATAGGGGACGTGATAATGGTTACGTTATTATTACACGAAGATCGAAGAAGAAAGAAGGTCAGTTCGTAAAGGTGTGGCTTATCTATGATCGTGATGGTGAGCACAAAAGTAAAGAAACAATTAGACGATCTGGTAGCAAAAAAATCGGATGTCCTTTTAAATTAGTGGGGATATACGACAACAAACGTCGTTCGTGGAATTAGATCTGAGAAATGATGAACATAATCATGATCTCGCTCAAAATATGAAGGGGCACCCATTTGTAAGAAGGTTTTCTCAAAACGAATACAATTTGATGGAACAACTTACTGATCAGTACATGGAGCCTCGTAACATCTTATCAGCTTTGAAAGAGAAAAATCCAAAGAACGCATCCATAACCAGAGACGTATACAACGCTAAATATAAGATAAGAAGTGAAAAGAAAGTCGATGAAACACCAATGCAAGTTTTAGAAAACTTTTATCTTCTAAAATGTACGTTTGTTACACCCCGGAAGATCCCGATACAAATACCGTAGAAGATATATTTTTTGTCATCCAAAATCATACGACACTTGGCGTGCATTCCGACACGTGCTGATGATAGACGCGACATATAAAACAAACATGTACAAACTTCCGTTTGTTCAGATTGTTGGTGTGACCTCGACACACAAGATATTTTGTGTTGCTCATGCATTTATTTGTAAAGAACGAGAAGATAATTTTGAGTGGGTGCTTAATAGATTGAAAGATACATTAAACACGTGTATGGAGCTGCGAGTCATAATAACAGATAGAGATCTTGCTTTAATGAATGCATGTGTTAAAGTATTTCCGAATGCTTCAAAGTATTTATGCAGGTGGCATATTAATGAAAATATCGCGAAACACTATAAAGCAAGTTTTACAAAAGATGACTGGCGAAAGTTTAAATATGCATGGGCACGTTTGTGTGAGTTTCCCACGCCGGAGATTTACGAGTATAACTATAACCTTCTTTACGAACGACTAGTTGAAGCAAGGCGAGAAAGTAAGTTTTTTACATAATACATACAATGCTGTTAAATATAATGTTTAATTTAATTTTGTTTTAATATATTTTCAGAAGTATTGTCATATACAAACAAAAACTGATTAGAGAGTTACAAGAAAATGTTTGTATCAGCCTGGACTAACTCAAATCGCAATTTTGGCCAACACACAACAACATTGGAGTCGAGAGTTACAAGTAAAGTCTCAGAAGTCTGTCATACAACGTAATCGTTCCACATCTTCTAAGGTGTCACAAAGTACTAATGACTTTTCATCAATTGTCGGAGATCAGCAATTACACAATATAAACAGGTTAAAAAATTGGATTCCTTCAATCTTTCATCAGTATATTTCACGTATACGTGATATTCGACCCGATGGTAATTGTGGTTTTCGATCTATAGCTTTAGGGTTATGGTTTAATGAAAATAAGTGGATGTATGTGCGTCAACAACTTTTAGAGGAGTTGGACATATATGAATTGAGTTACAAAGAAGTTTTCGATACTTTGTATGCCGGACAGTATAATGAATTGTGTCACACGATAGATTGGCAACGTGTGAAACCTGCGCCAGAAGAACATTGGATGATAATGCCGTATACGGGAATAGTAATTGCTCAAAGTTTTGGTGTTATTCTTTATCTATTAAGCAATAACGGTTGTCAAACATTTTTCCTCTTATGGGCTGATCCGAACAGTATGATGCCTCATCATGTCGTTTCGATTGTTCAACAATAATCATTTAGTCCACGTTAAATTAGATGGAGATTATCCGATTCCTACATTAAGTAATCTTTGGATTCTAACCGAAACGTACGTGTTGTAGAATGGAAGATTATTATGTAGGACTCATATCTCGGAATACAACACAATAATAGAAGCTAACCGAGATCCCCAACTTATATAAATTTATTTAAATTTAATACGTTTGTATTATATTTGGATTATGATGTTAATATTATTGTTCAACCTACCACATACATTCAAAATTAAAAAATTTAATTTTTTTTAAATAAAAAAAATAAAAAGTAAAAAAAAGCTATACGCCGCGTATAGACCCATACGCGGCGTATAGCTTCACGGACCCATTAAAGGAACATCTCCTCACCAACTGACCCTACCAAACTTTTTAATAAAAAAAACTCTCTCGTATAAATCGATACTACACGTATGTTCGTGATTTCTCTACATTCACTAGTTCAGGTATGTATTATTGTCTTATACCTTTATTATGTTAATTGTACACTAATTTAATCGTTAAAGTGATGTTTATGCGGTAAACACGTGAATTTGAAAACTGGTTTATGAACTATACGCGGCGTATAGAGCTATACGCAGCGTATAGCTCAAAGGTTGAAGACGACCATAAGGGGGCCCTATACGCGACATATAGCTCTATACGCGGTGTATAGGCACCCATACGAGGCACACAACCCATACGTGGGTTCCTTTACGCGACGTATAGGACTATATGCGGCGTATAGGACTATACGCGGCGTATAGGGTCCTATACGAGGCACACGACCCCATACGTGGGGTCCTATACGCGGCGTATAGGCCTATACACAATTCTTAAAATTTTCCGTTTTCTTGTGCAGATATGTCTTCCGATTCTGAGATTGAGGCTGACGTTAATGTTATTACCAACCATCTGTGGCTACAGTTTGAGCCGGGTCTATTGAGCATGCAAAGTGCTCAAAATTCATCGTATGAAGATCGGTCATCAAAAGGCAGTGGATTGGGAGGTGATGGCCGAGCTTGGGAGCAAGATAGACTCGTTGGTATTATCGGAGATAATACGCCATGGAGTCGTTTATTTGAGCTGGCGTTCTTACCTTCTTACCGAGAACTGATGGTGGAGTTTTTATCCACCTTTATTATATTCGTCCTGATGAGATGGTGGAGGACGATGAGCGATCTGAGATTCGTTATGCTATGTGGACGATCTCATCAAATATCGATTGAGCAGATTGCCATTTTCTCTGGACTTTATTATGAGCCGGAGACTGTTACCCCTCTATTTATAGAGGGAATTACTGAGATTAAGGAGACCCAATTGAGAGATTGGTGGCCTCAGATTACCGGAGGTCCATTTTAGAGGACTAAGGGCAGGGTCATTGGCATTAGAGATCCTCTCATTCGTTACTTGCATCGCATGATCACCACATCCATCACGGGACGTGGCAAGAGTCGGGAGTGGTGTACCATTCCTAACTTATTTACTTATATTGTTTGCTTACGAGGACCAGGTGCAACCTGGCGAGATGTTTGGCAGAGTATTACGCTTCGTATTATCATCGCCAGGAGCGAGGAGCGGTGTATGGCGGCGCGTACATTACGATTATTGTGCGTTGTCTTACTTATCTTCCTCGCCATGCTGCTGACGGATCTCCTCCGATCGAGCCGATGAGATTAGATCGTCGTACGTTATATGGCATGCGTATTATACGCCAGTTTCCGGGTGACATACGGTTCTCTCTTTGACCCGGTGAGATCTTGCATCCGGCACCTGTTCAGCAGGTCAGCGAAGACCATCCACACCAGCAACAGGAGCATATTCCGCATGATCAGCGCCACACGACCAGCTGCCAGCACATCATCCGCCTCCTCAGCCACAGTTCCCTCCACATTTTTATAGAGATGTAAGGGTGCCTAAACGTATGGAGACATTTATGCAGGAGATTACTACGAGATTATGGGATCAGGGTCGTCGCCTTGATTAAGTTGAGGATCTTATCGATTGGCACGTTCAGCTTGAGATTGCACGAGCCCGTGCTGCTGGTATTGATCCTCCAGACTTGCCACCGCCTCGACATTACCCAAATTCACTGTAGTTTTTTATATTATTAGTTGTACTTTTATTTTGTTATGTATTTAAAAACTTCGTTATTTATTTAAATTATCATTTAATGTTTGTTTTGTTTTATATGTTTTATTTGTTAACTAAGATTTAAAATTATCAATTAATATGTTACAAAATATAACTTATACGCAAAGTGTCAACCTTAACGTACAAATTAAAGCCGACAAAAATTTTTATATTTAGAATAATATATAAAAACATCCTAACCTATACGCCGCATATGGGTCCATACGCGGCGTATAGGTTCTTCACCATTCATTGAACTTTTGCAGAAAAAATTTGGGAAACTTATACGCCGCGTATGGATCCATACACGGCGTATAGCCACCCCGACACGAGTCTGCTCTGGTCTTGTCAGAAAATACTCTATACGTCGCGTATGGACCCATACGCGGCGTATAGGGTATGTTTTATCTCGTGTCAGCGACCCTATACGTGGTGTATTGACCCATACGTGACGTATAGGATCAACGGATGTTGATTTAAAATTTATGAGTGTCCAATAAAACCACCCTAAAAAAATTGGGCCGCAAACCTACTTTACATTCCAATCATTGTTGTTGTCTGGACGTAATTCACTCTAACATCAGGATCTTTGTTTTATGGGTGGGAATAAAAGGTGTTTCAAATAAAGACTGTTTGCTCCTTAAAGTTGTTTTTGAATATATCACATTAACCTTTGTCATTCCTTTAAAATGATTTTAATTGATCGAAATTCAAGGGTGAAGGTTATTAGGTCCGGATCTTTTTCCGTCAGTAGTGTTATGTATGTGTGAGTTCGCAAGTCTAGTAGTAGGAATTATAGCTTAGGCTGTGTTTGATGTTGTCTGACCCATCTCCGACCGCTAACTGGCTGACTCGGTCAGCCGGTCAGGGTGTTTGATCTTCACGGCATTATGGTTGACCCGGTCGGTGGCTCTGACCGAGACCTAAAAAATTTGATGACTGACCTGATTCCCCCACTGCACCTCATCTCCGTCGTCTTCTTCACCGCAATCGCTGTCGTTCAGATCTTCTTCACCATTCGCTGTCGTTGTGTCTGACCCGCAATCGCTGCCATTCACCGCACCTCATCTCCGTCGTCTGATTGGAGTTGTGTCTGACCCGCAATCGTTGCCGTTTATCGCTGCCGTTCTCACCTTCACCGTTGCTCACCTTCACCGCCTCCGTCACCATCTCCGTCGTCTTCTCAAGGTAATCACTAATCACATCTTTTGTTTCTACTTCGATTGATTTGCTCAAGTCTGTGTTTGATGTTGATTTGGATGATTGGATTGGTTGAGATCGATTTATTTGCTCAGATTCAAGGGTTGTTGAGGTCGATTGTTGTGTATGTAAACCCTGATTGGATTTTTTGATTTTGCTTGACGATTTTGGATGTTGATTGGATTTGTTTGTTGATTGTTTGTTTGTTGATTCGTTAGATGTGAATGTATATGGGTATGTAGATGGGTATGTATATGTGATTTTATATGGGTATGTATATGTGTATGTATATGTATATGTATATGGTATGTAGATGTGTATGTAGATGGGTATGTATATGTATATGTATATGTATATGTATATGTATATGTATATGTATATGTGTCTGTATATGGCTATGTAGATGTGTATGTATATGTATATATTGCTTATGTGATTATCTTGAAATAACAAATTAGTTCTTGATCTAGGCATGACAGAAAGAAAAGCTAGAGTTAATTGGAAGTCGGATTGTATTGATAAAACTTTTCTCGAAGCATGTATACATGAAATAACAAACAACGGTCGTGAGGGTAGTAGCCTTAAAGCAAGCTCATGGAAAGTTGTTGCCGAAAAACTAAAAAATTATCATAATTTTATGGTTGATCATAAACAAATGAAAAATCGATATGACTACCTAAAGTCAAAGTATGGGGCATGGGTCAAACTGAAAAACAAAACGAGAAATATTTATGATTCTATAACTAACACTTTCAATATGAGTGATGAAGAATGGGAAGCGGAGGCAAAGGTATTTTTTAATATGAAATATTTTTTAATAAGATTATTGTTTGTTTAGTATCTTGATTATATCTATAAAAATTTTCAAACAGTTAAACAAGTTTGTGGAAAAGTTGAGACATGCTTCTCTTCCTTACCCTGATCTTTATACCAAACTATTTGAGGGGGTGACCGTGACTGGCATTCACAGTTAGGGGCCATCTTCTACACTTCGTCATCCGGCTGAAGAATATTTTGAACATGAGTTGGATGATGTTATGTGCAGTCAATTGGAAACAGAGCTCCCACCTGTAAGTGAAGAATCCTCTGGCCGGTCAAAACGAAAGGCAAGTTCTAAAACTAGTAAAGAAGTGCGTAGAAAAATAATAAATGACGACTTAAGAGAAGTTGGGAATGAAATTATCAATGTTGCAAAGATGTTGGTGGAAAAAATAATATTGACAATGAAATGGACGCATGCATGGATAAGCTAGAAAAAATGGAATGGGGGGAAGAAGATCCGTGATATAACACAGCTCTTTTGTTATTTGGTGAAAGTGCTGATATTAGAAAAGTTTGGTTATGTCTTAAGCCGGTGAGTTGCGAGTCGTGGGTGAGAAATGCTGGGAGAAAGTTTGGATTATTCGGTTGACTTATGTGTTTTGTATGACTTTTGATTGACAGTTGTATGCCTTGTATGATCCTATGACATTTGTATTAGCATGAACTTTCTATGACATTTGTATTAGCATGAACTTTCTATGACATTTGTATTAGCATGACATTCTATAGACATTTGAAAGTTGTATGAATTTTGTATTAACAGGACAAATATGTATACGGATGGTGAAATTTTATCTTTTTTTATACTTTCATGGTATTGGTTGAAGTTGGCCGGAAAAGGAACGAGAGGGTAGAATTGAAAGAATAAGAGATAATGTTCTGCTTTAACAGGGCGTGCATACACACATGAATTACTACATGGATCTTCTACACAATGTCAAGAAATGATGAGACTTTCACGCGAGGCTTTTGTACTATTATGTAATCATTTTACACAACGAAATTGGCTGCGAGCTAGTAGGACGATAAGCATTGAAGAGAAAATAGCTATGTTCTTACATATTATAGGGCATAATGAACGGTTGCGAGTAGTTAAACGACGATTTCAACACTCCAATCAAACGGTTCATAAATGTTTTCACGAGGTTCTAGGTGCAATGATGTGTTTTGCTAAAGAAATTATAGCCCCAACATTCAAATGAAACAACAAATACCTCGGAACGACTTCAAAGGCTAAAAGAATATTTCCTGGAGCAATAGGTGCTTTAGATGGAACTCTTGTACATGCAGTTGTGCCCACTACTCAACAAACTGTTTTAGGGGAAGAGGTAAAGGTGAATGTTATCAAATGTGTTAGGAATATGTGATTTTGATATGATATTCACATTTGTATGGGCTGGATGGGAAGGCGTAGCACATGATTCACGGGTTTTGAAAGAAGTTGCATTTAATCCGACATCTGGATTTCGATTCCCTCCACCAGGTTTATAATAAATTATATATTTTATTATTAAATATATTATTGTATTCTTCATATAATAGTTGTCACACTGTCATTTACAGATAAATATTACCTTTGCGACGCTGCATATACCAACACTCGTGGATTTATGACTCCATACGCAACACTAGGTATTGGTTAGCCGATTTCCGACAACGAAGACCGGTAACTAAGGAAGAAAGATTTAATCATGCTCATGCTTGTCTTAGAAATGTTATTGAGCGTGCTTATGGTGTATCGAAGGCAAGATTCTCAATCCTAAAGCAAATGGCTCCTTATCCATTTCCAGTGCAAAGAGACGTAGTTATTGCTTGTTTTGCAGTGCATAATTTTATAAGAAAATACAACATTCAAGATGAATTATTTACAAACTTTGAAGATAACACTATGATTACCCCTAATGGTGAAGGTGGAGGAAATGAAGGTCAAAACACACAAGGCATTGAGTGGGGTTCAGAAGGGGTTGAATATATGACTATTTTGCGTGACCAAATTGCTAATCAACTGCTTTCAGATGCTTCAAATTAGATTTGTATGCAACTCTTGTATGACATTTTGCTAATCAACTGTTTGAAATTCGATGTGTTTGTTTGGATTATGTTTGATTTATGTTAACTTGTATTTTGTATGACATTTTGAATTATTATAATTTAGCTATTTTTATTAATTACACAACACCAGTTAAATTCAAACTCGATTAAACACGGGGCAATAATGTTATTTTTATCATTCAGCAGAGTCAGTCAGCTACTAAATCAAACAGCCAAGTTTCAGTCAGATGTTGACTCAGTCAGAACCTTTTACTGGGTCAGCTTCTTACTCAGTCAGATCTAACTCAGTCAGCGCAATCAAACAGCCCCTTAGTTAGTTAGTTGTCTTGTTGTTTTGTTGGGCACTTTGGCTAGTCTAGTAATAAAAATTGGACTTAGTTAGTTGTATTGTTGGGTTGTGGTTGGGTTGGTATGACAGGTAATACACGACATGATAATTCATAACTTGATACGACACGATAACTTATCTTGTCAATTTTTAAAACACGAACACGGCACGATAAATATCGTGTCATTTTTTCAAACACTAACATGTTAAGAACAGTTTATACGAGATGACCTGTTTAGAGTTGGAGATCAATGTACGATTGTAAGGTGGCCGAATGATGATGGCATACGACTATGATGGCATGATGATGACGACGGCCGAATGATGATAATGGATGGACGATGACTACGGCGAATGATGATAATGGATGGACGATGACGACGGCCGAAGATGGATATCAACCGAAGAAGACAGTAGATGCCGAGATGGAGATCTACTTTTGAATTGTGAGATGTAGATGGTCTGTGTAACAAGTAGGAAACCGCACCGAATATTATCCGCTACTTGAGGAGAATACCCTCATCACGGGTTTAAAACGTGTCCGATAGGGGAAGGTATCCAGCCCCTTATAGACTTTCCTTCCCCTACCTAGCCGATGTGGGATGTTACATCCTCCCCGACTTGGGAGACCAGCGTCCTCGCTGGCACACCGTCCCGGCCTGCTCTTATACCAACTGTAACAAGTAGAAAACTACACTGGATATTGTCGTTACTTAGGGAGAATACCCCCATCACAGGCTTAAAACACGTTCGATATGAGAAAGTATCAAACTCCTTATAAGGAGACTTTCATTCCCCTTCCAAACGATGTGGGATGTACAGTTTGTTGTGGTTGTGACTGTGAATTGCGTATATCAAAGTCTCAATTCTCGAGTGGTCGATGGCCGGTGAATTGATTCGATGATGGATTGATGGTGACTACGAACTGGTATCTTGAGAAAAGAGGAATCTTTGATGGTCGGTTGTAAGCTGACATGGTTGTAGATCGATGGAGATGGCATGGAGGTGAGCGGCAAACCTTGTATTCACGTATGGGAGATTGAGAGTCGACGTAAAGGGTTGGGTTACTTGGTAGGATTTTGTTTTTACATTTAAATAATATTTTAAAATAAAAATTTGAAACGGGTTTAAACAAGTTAATAGGTATTTAACCTGTTTAAACACGAATCTTATCGTGTTTTAACGTGTCGATTTGTTTAAAACACGAAACTAGTTAAACCAGAACACGAAACCTTTTAATTTCGTGTTGTGTCATGTTAACAGCTCCGTGTCACAATTTGTCAGTCCTGGTTGTGGACACTCGAGATAGTCATGTATAGAACATTATAAATGGTCATATAAAGAAAATCGCCAGCATTGCAAGTCAAGTGAAAGCAGCAATTGAAGTTGCGCAGAAGCCGATTTGAAGCAGCCAGACAAGCAAAAATATTTGTAAGTTGACCCAACCCAAACATATAACCCAAGACATCACCACGGAAAAAAAATGTTACGAGTTTTATGACTTTCGACCCCTCAACCCCGTCGAATAGATGTGAATGTAATCGTTTGCTATAAACATTAGTTGTTGGGGTCTCGGATGGTTAAGCTTCTTTGAGTTTTTATTTTAATAAAATCACCGTTGAAGGATACAAGGTCAATTATCTTATATAACTATCATTAATGATTTATGTTAAATAACTAATTTTAATGGAAAATATAGCATCAAAGTGTGGAAGGCCAAGTGGTTTTATAGACTAAGAAGTCGTAAAAGATCTTTTAATGTGTTTAGACATGAGGTTGCCTAGCTTAATATTCGGGAATAAACTATAAAATTAGAATTTTCAATGTGATTTTCATCCTCAAGGTTTTATAAAAAAAATTATCATTTGAGTTCAAGAGATTAAATTTTATTGTTTACATTCAAATGTTTCACAAAAATTACTATTTGAATCCATTTAACTACTTTTAGTGAACCTCATTAATTTTTCGCGTTAAATTTCCAACATTGGGAGTATATTTGTCAAACTATTACAATGTAAAAAATCAACTCTATGTGACTGGTTTTGTATGTTCAATCTCGTTTGGTAATCACTATTATGATTTGAATCCATCTATTAAATAAAATATAATATAATATATATAATATAATAATAGCCACCTAAAATAACTTATTTCTATCTTTATTAAACATACACCACAAACAAAAATATAAATAAACAAACAAATCATATGATACAAACCATTTGAATCATAACTATAAAGACAAACATCCCAAAAGTATAAGAAAACAATAAACAACATAACATTAACATTACATGAATAATAATCATAAAATATTAATAAATGTAATTATAATTAAACTTTAAACCAAAAAATATATTATTTAACAAGACACACAAAAGTAACATGACTATCAAACAAGATACATGAACAAAACAAAACAACAAAAAACTATAATGGAGTCAAATCGTAACTATAATTACCTAAAAAGATTGAATGTATATAACTTTTTATATGGGCTGGTTTTTTATTTTCACGCATATAACTACAATGAAAAAGACTACCTTAAAGTTTTACTCGTTCAGTTTTAGTTGGTTATCATTATATTTTATTTTATTTAATAGGTGGGTTTAAGTCGCAATGATGATTGCTAAAAGAGAGTGAACGCATAAACCACTCATGTAGAGTTGATTTGTATTTTTGTAATTGTTTTAACAAACATAACCCTAATGTAGAAAACTTAATGGAAAAGGTAACGGCATTAATTAACAGTAGTTAAATAGATTCAAATGGGTAATTTTTGTGAAACATTTAGATGCAAATGAAAAAAAAATAAATTTTTAAACTCGAATGATAATTTTTATAAAATCTCATAAATGAAAAACACATTTAACTATTTAACTTTAAATTTAATGTCAAGAAAAAAAACAATATGAAAGTTTTACTTTGATTTTTTATAAAACTTAATACAACTCATTAATATTATATGGCCCATCAAAATATTTAATTCTACTTTCTTTATTGTTCCTATGGCCATCAACATAATTAAATAACTTAATTTGAAAAGGTGTTCATCTAACATAAGAAATAAGATCGACAAACATTTTTATAGGGATATATAATATTGAGAAACCCAATTTATTTTATTTTTTTTATATTTTTTTATATGAAAAGAGATAGAGACAATAAAATGTCTCAATAACATAAATGAATGTTTGTATAACTCAACCCTTTTTAAAATATTTAGTTTGAAAAAGTTATTACGTTACACACCAAATTAGATATAAACTAATACATTACTAGCTCTCCACTCCAAATCACTCAACAATCCAAAGATCAAATAGCTCCATAAATCATGATAAACAAGACTTAATTCACCAAACGACACATATAAGCATTTGCAATCAGAAATTAGAACTAAAGATTAAATTGTCCTTTAACAGAATTAAAGATTAAATGCTAATATATTAATTAGAACACACAAAATATGTATTGACCTTAAACAATTAAATAGATAGATATCATTTTTCGATTTTTTATAGAAGCTTAAATTTTGAAAAATGTAACAATAGCAGACATGTATCAACTCGAATTTATATGATCCGTCAGTTATATATGATGCCGTCCAAAAAAATTATGATAGTGGAATACCCATGGTCTTAAGGTCCAATGGTATTAGTATTGCCTATTAAGAAAATTGTATAAATTAGGTTAGATATGTAGAATTATGATGGAAAATTTGTTTTTAAAAAATTATGATAATGGAATAAGTATAATCCTCTAGTACATAATTGTAATCCTCTAATACATAATCATACAGGAATCTCAAAAACATAGGTGAAAATACTTTTCTGGTAATAGGTGGTTTAAAATTAAAAAAATAATAATTTATGAATACAAACGAACATAAACAAACGTAATTAAACAATAAAAATATACAAAGGTACATAAATATACAAAGATACATGAACACAAACGAAAAAAATTATGTTACGTTAAAATTTAAAATATACTACATAAACAAAAATATTAACACACACTTATATTTGAAATTTCGTATAAATATTTAAATAAATGTAAACAAAACGACATAAATAAACAAACATAAATAAATATACATAATAGAACAAACAAACAAAATAACAAACATAAATGAACAACGCTGAACGAACATAGACATGTCCGCGTTCATTCGTGTAATCAAATGACCAAAAAGTTTTGTCCATATTCATTCATTTATTGAATTGACGAACATAACGAACTTCTCATCAACTTGTTTACGAACTATTTTCTAAACATTTGATTTGTTTATAATAGACGATAATCTAATTAAGTCCCATTTAAAATAGGCCAACTTCTAAACCCCTTAAAATTCCCTTTAACTACCGACATGACTGAATTATATTATTTATAATCTCATTGTTCCATTCATCTTTCTTTGTGCAATATTTGTTAGACTTTAAGTGGATCCATCCACACATCATTCTGCTGTAGTATTTAGTGTTTCCTTGCGTAAAAAGTGAAACAATAGAAGCTAGTTCTCAATGGAAACTAAAGAATCATGAAAACCAAATACTATAGGCATTGTATAGGTTGTTGATCTATTGATGGACTTTAGTAAAGGGAAATCAAAACTTTCTTAAATCAAAACTTTCTTAAAAACTCGATTAAATGCTTGTTGATCTCATCAGGCTTCTCTTGGTTGATAAAGTGTGCTACACCTTTCATCACCACAACTTCCTTCAACAACGGAACATCGTTCTGAAACGCGCCATTGTGTATGTAGTCTTTCATGCCCGGCATATGGTACACCAAGTCTTCGTCCCCGATGATAAATTTTGTTGGCATGGTCACTTTCGCACCACTCCATGATGCACTTAGTTCCCAGTTCCTGTATAATCACAAGCAAAAAAGTAAATGTAACCAACAATTCTCCCGTAAAATATATTGCATTTTTGCGTCGATGTATATAAAAATAGAACATACAAACGAAGAGCTCGATAGTAGTTAACTGCACCAGAAATGCCTGTCTTTTCGAGTTTGCTAGCAAAGTATTCGACATCTTCTTCTGATAACCATGATGGCAAAGAAACTATGGCATCGTCAGGGGAATGTTGAAATCCTTTCCCTTTAGGGAAAAACCATGGTCCCGATTCTCGGAATGTCATGAACTTTTTCACAATTGTTTTAGTGTCCATTCGAGCTAACTCAGCTTCAATTTCTCCAGGCTCCTACATACATAGATGTTAAAACTAAAAACAAAAACAAACATACCTAATATAATTTCACTTACAGCAGAACTATCAGTACGTAGCAGGGTCTGCGAAGGGTGTGATAGAAACAAATTTTACATTTATCTCGGGGGATAAAAATGTTGCGTCCTCTAAGACCCTAACATGGTGTTAAAACTAAACAATGTATTATATTTACCTGAAATCTTACTACGTAATGATCCTCCCCATATGCGGCTCGCAACATGTCGACCATGTCTCCCATTGGGTTCCAAGGAATAAATGGTACACTTAGATTCACTAAACCTTTAATTCTTTCTGGCCTAAACATGCACAAATGCCAAGCAACAAATGCACCCCAATCATGACCAATCACAAACACCTTTTCGCCTTCACTTGTGATGGCATCAAGAAGCCAATTAAGTCACCCACAAGATGGTAAATGGTGAACTTGGTGTGATCGTTGATTGGTGCACCTGTTGTGTCACCGTAGCCACGGAGGTCTGTGCCACAGCTCGATAACCATGATCAGCCAAATAAACGATCTGGTGGCGCCAGGAGTACCATAGCTCAGGGAAACCATGGAGGAACAAGACTAACTGACCTTGACCCTTTTCGGCTATGTGAATGTTGAGCCCATTGACACTTATGGTCTTGTGCTCTATCCCCTCCATATTGTTTAGTGTAAACCGTGAGCCACTTTGGTTCAGGTTATATAATAAGTTCAATTAAGAACATGCCGGCAACAAAAGAACAAATATACAACTTCAGGAATTAATGTGGCCTGCAGCTTTTGGAATCAAAGGCCGCATTCGATTACATCAGCAACGAGGAAAAAAAACATAGAGGATGTTAATAACAATTAGATTATTATGGTCGTTAGGTTAATTATCAATAACAATTAAGGTTTTTAGTAATAAAATATATATAATAATCTTTAATTCAAGTGGTTGAGAGGAGATAACCCAAGATTTCATTAACATAGAGGAAGTTTTGGGTTCAACTCTCACTTGTAACAAAAAAAAAGTTTCACGTTAAGTCAGTTACCCATCAGTAATCCAATTAGCCATTTAAGAAAAATCATATAGATTCATGATTGTGAGCAGGGTCGTTCATTGTTAATTAGGGATGTGACGGAAACTTTGCCTTTAAGAGCGTCATGGGGGTGGGGGGAGTGGTCTAAGGTTGAAAGTTGAAACCTTGATAAATTTAGTATTGTATATGTGGGATTGTTGGTGTAATTTAATAGTAGGATAGATTTGTTATTCTTAAAATAAGTTAGGGCCCTCGAACAAATCAAGTGTTGGATTGTTGCAACTTAGCAATCAACGGCTTAGTAGAGGGATTCGACTCGAAATATTACGTTCAACGATAAAATAAGTAAAAGCTTTACGACAGGCCATGTCAAACTTTTGTAAGTTGCTTACTTTCATGAAATGTGAAACTACTAAACGTTTAGTTTGTACGTGTATTTCATTAGAAAGCATCGAGATATCTTGTGAAGAAGTATGAGATAGTGTTAGAAAACATACATGTTTTTCCTAGATTCTGGTCACGAGCCACTAGGGCAATATTAGTGACCCAATAACCGGGATTGTGGGTACATCTTCTATGCTATGTAGTTCATATGTATGAAGTGGGATACAAGATCCTAACTATATTTATTCTGTTTTAGTAAAATAATCATTCATAATCATGTCATATTTATAAAGAGTGTTATGGGTCAAATTTTGATGTCGTTGCTAACATTGACTTACATTGTTTTAATCGGCAATATGTGCATAAAAGAAATATATTTGGGTCCTTAATTGATGTTAATGCGTCATATTTGACTATAGCGTTGTTAAATATTAATGGGTCATATTTGGGTGTAATGAGTTATATTCCTTTTGTAGTGGTTATAATAGGTATAAATGGGACATTTTTAGTGGAGGCTTTGTATGGTGTTATATTTAGTTGTAAATGTGAGTTTAGTATGAACTAATGGGTTATATTTGGTTATAACGGGTCTTGAAGTGTCATATTTAGTTAGTGGCTTGTACAATGTTATATATGACTAATGTAGCTTAAGGATTTACTATTTAGTTATAACAGATCTGGATGGGTAATTTCGAGTTAGTGGTTGTATCATGTTATATATATTAGGTTGTCACGTGGCTTAACGGGTGTTATTACTTATTAAGCCAAAGGGTTCAAAATTGCGGATAATTCGGGTATTTGATGTTTATGTTTGTATAAGTTAGATATTGTGAATTTTTAGTTATAACCACTCGAAAAATTTGCAGCACGTAAACATTAACGGCGAATTCACACGCTCCCAGTTGTTCACGACGTGACTAAAATCTACAACCTCTTAAGAAAAGACACAATAAAACACACTTAGTTACCATTTAAATAGAAAAAGTCCTTTAATTGGTCCAAAGAACCCAAATATTAGTTCCCAACAACTGAAGATACCACTTTGCATGTATGGTTTGGTAATGGAAAATGGAAATCAAAATTTCCTTAGAAACTGGAGTAAATGTTTGTTGATCTCATCAGGCTTCTCTTGGTTAATAAAGTGAGCTACACCTTCCATCACCACAACTTCTTCCAACAATGGAACATCCTTATTAAACGCGCCATCGTGTATATAGTCTTTCATTCCCGGCATATAGTACACCAAGTCCTGGTCGCCAATGATAAATTTGTTGGCACGGTCACTTTCGCGCCACTCCATGGTGAACTTAGTTCCCAGTTCCTGTATATTCACAATATATCAAAAAAATAATCCAACAAAGGATTCTCATGTATGCATTATGTATTTTGCATCCGTATTAAAACTTACAAAAGGGCAGCCCGATAGTAGTTAACTCCACCAGTAATGCCAGCCTTCTCGAGTTTGCTAGCAAAGTATTCGACATCTTCTTCTGACAACCATGGTGGCAAGGAAACTATGGCATCATCAGGGGAATGTTTGAATCCTTTTCCTTTAGGGAAAAAGAGCGGTCCAGGTTCACGAAATGTCAAGAACTTTTTCACAATTGTTTTAGCGTCCATTCGAGCTAAATCAGCTTCAATTTCTCCAGGTTTCTATGCATGTACATGTAAAAAGCAATCAACGAAATGTAAAAAATATATATATATATATATTTATAATTGGAATACAAGTACTCGTGTTGGTATATATTATACACGCACTATATAAGTTGATTTTACCTGAAATCTGACTATATAGTGATCCTTGCCATATATGGCTTGCAACATCCCGACCAAATCTCCCATTGGGTTCCATGGAATAAACGGCACGCTTAGATTCACTAAAGCTTTGACTCTGTCGGGCCTAAACATGCACAAGTGCCACGCAACTAATGCACCCCAATCATGACCTACAACAAACACCTTTTCGCCTTCACTTGTGATAGCATCAAGAAGCCCAATCAAATCACCCACCAGATGGTAAATGTGAACTTGGTGTGATCATCCACCGGGGCACCAGTTGTGTCACCATAGCCACGGAGGTCAGGTGCCACAGCTCTATAACCATGATCAGCCAAATAGACGATCTGGTGACGCCAGGAGTACCATAGCTCAGGGAAACCATGGAGGAACAAGACTAAAGGACCTTGACCCTTTTCGGCTATGTGGATGTTGAGCCCATTGGCACTAATGGTCTTGTGTTGTATCCCCTCCATATTGTTGAGTGTGAACCATGAGACACTTTGGTTAAGGTTATATAAGTTCAATTAAGAATGTGCTGTCAACCAAAGGACAAATATATAACTTCAAGAAATAATTAAGGTATTAAGGCCTGCAGCTTTGGAGAAAGAGGCCGCATGCAATTGCATCCAAATACTTCATGTCAGAGCATCACCAACGAGATGATTAAAAAACGATTTATAAGCATATTACGCACAAAAAGCCTATGTCGTAAAAGAAGATTTTTATTGACGGAAATATCCAAGGATGATTAGTGACGTATTACTGAGTGATTACCTACATAATAGGATTACAGACAAGATTTTCATCACGCTTTTTCAAGCGTTGTTGGTGAACGTATGATTTACAACAAAATATTTCAATGGTAACTCCTTAATGTTAAAGATAATTAAGATTCCAGGTGATCTTTGTCGCTAGACCTTTTAGGTTTGACGATGGAAAATAGGTTTTCCGACGTGGTAAACCTTATGGTTTTCAAATTTCTGCAAACCTAATGGTTTTCAAATATATTTCATCGTTCTCAAATACTTAATTAACATAAATTTTTCACCAATAGATACATTATCTGTTTTTCTTTTATGTTATCTTTCTTGATTCAATTTTATTTTTGAAAAGAAAATATATGTTGAATATATGATTGTATATGGGAAAAATAAATGTGATGTTGTTATGTGGTGCTTTGATCATTTAACCTAGTGCCATTGATTATCACTACCTTAACCTCACAAATATGATACGGCTTAGATCATAATTAATGTAAAGTCGGATGATATCTATGTTTCAAAATGTAAAGCCCAAGAGCTGCAACACACGTTCATAAGTGTGGGAGCTAGGGGTGCCCACATCACACATGCCAATCACACCACATCATAAACTCAAATTTGGTAGTGGCGGTGTAGCCCCACACACACAACACTTCACGGCGAGTACATGCTGTGGCCTTACGACGTGAATGTCCCCATCAAATCCTCTAACCTATTAATAAGATCAATACTGAAATAAGATTCAATTGTAACAAAAAAAAGTTCCCAAGCCACTGTTGTACAAGCATTATCCAAAAGGTTAGAAACCTAATTATGATTTGAGGCGGAATTTGTCAAAAAGGTTACAGTAAAGTAAAATCAATTTTTTTTAAAAAAAAATTGCTTTAAAAATTTAAGATTATTAAATTAGGATTTTTTTATTAACATGGAAGCGATTTTAATTGAATTGGAGATTTTTAATTAAAAGCAACCAGTTTAAATGGTTTCACGTATACAAGATCAGTAGAGAAGGCGTGGGTGGTTTATAATTTGGTAATTAAAAAGAAACTAGTCTTGAGTCCCCCGCATTGCGGCGGGGGTGTTAACATGTGTTAAGTAGCACCAATCTTACACTATCGTTAACGAACACCAACACGGCAACATCGAAAGCTCGTATTAAAAAAGAAAGAAAAACAAAACAATAAATCTGAATGGAAAGTAGCCGTAATAATGTTAAACCACACACATGAAACTCAAAGCATTAAAAAACAATAATTATATCGATGTAGAACATGCACTTTACAATGAGGCCGTTAAATGGGAGCAAATAGTCGTAACAACGTTGAATCATACGCACACGTTATGACATGTTAACTATAAAAATTAGACCGAAATGTAAAACGTAAATTTTATAAAAGATTAAAAGTATAAGAGATTAAAGTTGAAAGTGAAAATTTATAAGGGTTAAAATGTAAAAGATGTAAAATTATGGAGTTTAAAATAAAAAGAACTTAAAAGAGTTAGATGGTTGTATTATATGCATAATAATATGTACATACAAGTTGGTACAGGTTAGTAATTAGAATATATATAATTAATTAAATTCTTTGCAATATATTGTTTACATCATTTTCTGATAACATAAGTATTTTAGCATTTAGTCTGCTAAGAGCATTTACAATTCATTCTTTATTTTTATTTATATAATTACATTCAAAAAAAATTATCTCTTATTTTTAATTTTATCATTACTTTTTCTCTCTTTTTCACTCATAATCACTAAAAATATATCAAAACCATTATATGGTTTTGAACAGTGATTTCCCAAAATACAGATTAAACAGTAAATTTACCATATCATTTACTCACAACCACTTATAAACATACCATATAATATAAAAAATACACTCATATAAATATAGGGAACCAGTTGTGAATGCTCTAATAAATGATTAACTAAATAAACAAACAACACTAAATTTCTGGTTTTAAAAAAGTAAAATATAAACTTTTGAACTAAAATGATTCTTTTTTATGATCAAATCAAGGAACAAACCACACAAGATTACGAGTTTAAAATGCATGATCTAACACAACTAAAATAAAATATAATCCATAAGATTTATTCATCTATCGTCTTTAATTCTTCATTCGAGACGATAAAACAATCTTGTGTTATGATAATAATACATGGGATAAGACCATTACCCCACAACGTACCTACTTTCCCAATTATGGCCCCTCAGTTTTGTTTCGAACATGTTCCTTGTAACGGTACAAATTAACCAACACAAATGTCAAATTCCATCAAACTGATGCTGACAATTCATTCATGTACACTCAAATAGCTACAGCAAAAACCAACGGATATATTTATCAAAATAATTCATCCGATGATTAAAGCACCACATCAAACATACCACTATACGCTAAGCGCTAATCGTAAATACTTCCGAGTAAAAGTATAAAGATAAAATTACTGATCATACAAAGACAAGAATGATACATTCGATAAAAGTAACAAGAATAATGGGTGACGTTTAACACAACCATGTAAAAACAAGAAATGGTATTAAATTAAATATTAATCTAAAGATAAGGGTTTTTGAAAATTTAGAATTTAAGTGACCAAATAAATGGGCATTCGGTAGACTGAAATGTTGTGAGTTTGATCCACGTTAAGTTCATTGAGACTAACGTATGGTATGTTAACATCACCTTTTCGTGTAGTTGTTATCGTTCCGGCTAGCGGTCGGGATGACGGTCCGCTGGTGGCCGTGCGGTGGTAGTACTGGGCGGAAGACCAGCTTCGGCCTTCCGCCCAGTACACTGGTCCGGAGAGCGAATGAGCTTCGGCGCCAGCATAGACGTGTGGGGTGCATTTGCGTTTGAAGAAATGGAGGGCCTGCTTCCACCACCGGTTACGGGTCTTCTTGATCTTCTTGAAGGATGAAGTGTGGCGTTTGCGGTGTCTTGAATCTTCCAACACCTGCAGAATTGAAATGAATATGTTGAAAACATGAGTTTGTTGTGAAATAATAATCTTGTTGTTTAGGTGATATATATATATATATATATATATATATATATATATATATTATATATATATATATATATATATATATATATATATATATATTGAAGTGTGAATTGTGAATTGTGAATTGTGAGAGACATAATGGTGAAATGTTGGACCTGAATGTAGGGGATTTGATCAGGGTTGAAGGTGAAATGATCATGAGATTGATGGTGAATGGGGAAAATGGGGGATATGTTGTTGTTGTTGGTCATGATTTTGCAATCAGAGTGATTGGGGAGTGATGGTGAGGTGAGGTTTGAGGGTTGTGCTATCAATATAAGGGAGGTGTTAAATGCAACAAAAGTCGAAATTGAATAATAATAACAATAATAATAATAATAATAATAATAATAATAATATATAATAATAATAATAATAATAATATATTATTATTATTATTAATCTTAACATTAATATTAATTATTATTTTAATAATAGTGAACTATAAGAAATCTCATTTTAGTTAATTAACTTTTTGTTTAACTAGAAGTAATTAACTTTCGATTATCACTAATTCAAATAACTAAATTAGAACAAAGAATTTTAAAAAAAGATTGATAATATTTGCTGCAATTTTATGCATATTACTGTAACATAATCCTTTTAAATCCATATTAATATATTTATTTTATTTAGGTGAAATAACACACATATATATAGGGAAGGGATCAAATAAAGAACTAATTTTTTTTGTAAAAACTCTAGGAACCAATCTCAACCACTAGTTTTTAATGGCAAAATTGTAATTAACAAAAACATATTTAAAAAATTTATAAATCAAAAAATAACATAAAAATAAAATAAAATAAAATAAAAATACAAAAATGCTCCCCAACTTTCCCTCTTTCATTAAAAAATATAAAAAATTTATAAAAAATAAAAAAAATTACCGTTATTTTAACGAAATTCGTTTTACACATGTGTAATATCGGATTTACACATGTGTAGATCCAGTACTACACATGTGTATAACTAAATTTACACATATGTAAACAACAGATGTACGAATTTTTTAGAAAAACGTATCAATATGGTAGACGTTGAAAAGATAAAGAATACTGAATTTTAAGGTGAATTTTTTTGAAAAAATGATGTCGTGAAAAAAAGTTACGAACGTTTAAAAAAAAGAAAAAAATGAGATGTGATTTGCATGTGATAAAAAATGAATGGCTAAGATTAATTTTAGAATTTTCACAGAAAAAATAGTTCTCATTTGAACCCTACTATATATACAAGACATGTCAGACTATGTATAGCAAGTGTAGGCTTTCAAAAATGGCATATGTATCTAAGATACTGAAAATACGTATCTAGCCGACGCAAGAAATATTCAACTAATATAAATAAACACCTAACATTTCACGTAGCATTCATTACATTCTTATTTAATTATTAGTTTAATCAATTCTCACATGGTAGCAAAACTAAAGATGTTCTCATTTTTGGTGTTCTTAGGAGTGTTTGCTAAATGGGATTTGAATGAAATTTAATGGAATTTGAATTTGAGTTTCATTCATAATTATGTTTGGTAAGAATGAATCTGTGAGAATTAAAATTTGAATTCTATTTTGCACGTGTTTGATTGATAAAAGAATTACAATTGGGATTAATTCAGTTTAAATTTCTTTTAATTAAAAATTTCAAAATTCTTTCAAATGTTAAAGAATTTTAATATCCTTTTAGATTTAAAGAATTTCAAATTCCACCAACCCCGCCTCCACCACCAACCGCCACCTACCACCCCGCCCACCGCTGACGTCGCACAACCCTGACGCCGATGATGGTCGCCCACTGTTTAACCCCGACCGCCGACCGCCGCCACCCCTAACCATTGACTGTCGCCGACCTCCGACACCGAACTGTGTCTCGACGACGGGCGTCATCGGTTGGTGGCGGCAGTGGGGTACGGTCAAATTTCGACAAGGGGTGCGGTTGGTGGTCACGGTCGATTGTCGGCGGTAATGACGGTGGCGGTCGATGGTATGTAACGGCAATGATCGGTGGTCATTGAGGTGATGACAGTTTGTAACGGGTGATATATTTCAAATCATTTCCAGTTCCTTGATAAATCCCAATTCCTTTGAATTTCAAATCGAACTTTGTAACAACACTATCATATCATACTAATAACTATAGTATTTCTTTTCTTGAATGCTATAACAAAACAAAAGGTGTAGATTTTTTTTTATAATATAAAGTATAGTAATAAAAGGAGTGGTTAATGTGAGATGGGTTAGGGGAAGGGAGGTGTTAAATATAAATGGTAGGGGATGCGCATTTGAGGGTATTAAATAGGCTTCACGTTTAGACAATTCAATTTTGGACTTATTGCACATGCTTCTTTCCTTACTTACAACTTTCACGTGCAACATCAGCGTCTCACAGACCAATGGGTTTCAACTTTCAAGAGGAGTGTGTTTTAAATTATATAATTAGTATTTGTTTGAGTGATTGATTAATTATAGAGAAAGATTGAACTAAAATAAGTTTTATCTTAAAAAGCTAAGAATAGACTGTATTTGTTAAAATTGTGATTTTATTCTAAATTTTGTGATGTTTGTCTTTTTGAATTTGTGTTGTCTGTTTTATATTAGCAAAATCTATTTATATTTTTTTAGTTTTGGGGTTGGTTTTACATCGATAATAAATCCAACTATACATTAAGCCGATTTCAACGACGTTAGAGTTTTTTCAATCGGAGTTTGTTCGAGCTAGTTTTGAGGTGGTTAATTTATTCTTTTGATGCTTAGGTAAAACTTAATTCTGGTTTGATCCTATTGATTATATATAGTCATATAACCAAACATTTTTATATATGAAAAATATCAAGTAAATAATAAAATGTAAGTAAATGTTTTATCATAAGTTTAGACATTGAGTATTAATATTTCATGTAAATCATGAGGCTTTTCCCCAAAAAGACGTAGATAAAAAACTTATTTATCAAAATTGTGTAGTTTAAAAATTATTTATCAAAATACTCTTTTTTACATTCTTTTCTCTCTTCTATATAATAGATTTTCATAAATGTGTTTTAATGATTTGTTTAAACTTTTTGAAATATTCTTAAAATAGAAATTTTATATAGTTTTCCAAAAATGTTATTCATCTCTTAAAAAGGTGTTATATAAAAACATTTTTTTGAATATTTAAACATTCTAGTTAATATATTTATTTTAATTTCTTCAACTTTCTTTAACTATAATGGATTAGATTGATTAAAGACCATTTTTTTCCATAACCTTTCAAACGAAAATATTTGTATTTTTTATAGCTTTTTTTAGATTGTTTAGTCGTATTGGTTGTAAAACATTTCTAAAAAATGCATTCTCTCTCAAAAAAGTTTTAACTATATTTATCATGATAAAAAAACTTATTTTTACATTCTTTGTATATATATAATTTTACGTTCTTAAATATGTAAAGACACAATTAGTTTTTTATAATTCATATATATTTTATAGTTAATGTGAGAATTCTTTAATTACCGACAAAATGAAAATGTCGTATGTAATTTAAATGAATAACTTAATAAAATTTAGTTTCACTTTTAAATGAAAATATTATCAGAAGATAACCATACATTTAAATATATTTTAGATAGTAAATTACTATTATAAATTATATTAGATTTAATCCAAACTAAAAAACAATGCACAATAATAATATTTGTTTCGTAAAAGGAAATAAAAGACTTTTCTATTTTAATATCAAAACTAAATATTTTAAAAATCATTTTTATAAACCTTTTTGAAAAAAATAAAAAAAATTTTCCTGAACAGCTAAAAAACAGTCATATTAAAGAATATTTTTAGAATTATAAATGAAAAAATTGAAAAAAAACGTTTAATAAGTCTTGTTAAAAGTATCCAATGAAAATAAGAGAGAAAACAAAAAAAGTTTAAAAAATACACTAGTTTAGTAAATAGTTTTTAAACTGCACTTTTTTTTGTAAATAAAATTCATAAAAACTCTGTAAATCACCCCCTGTTAGTGATATGATGGTGATGTCTCCTTAGCTTTTTTTCTCTCAACATGTGCCATAACTTTCTTTAAGAGGATTGTATGATGATAGGAGGAAATATTTCAATACATTTTAATAGTGTAAATAAGACAACGAACAATTTCATAATATAATGTGCATATAAATATTAAATTTACGGTATTTGTAAAAGACATTTAAAAAAAACATATATATACACACAACCCTTTGACAATCTATGAAATTTAATCAGATATGCAGAATTAAAGTTTTAATAAGTTACAACTAAATATGTTTACAAGAGGGGAAAATGAAATCTAACTTGATTCATAATACTGGTTACAAGCCTAACTACTGTCAGTTACACAATGTCAAACAGAAACAATACAAAATGCTCTCAAATACAGTAGTAATGTCACCCTGCAGAATTCAAGCCATCAGGGTCAACCAGTCTTGACCTGCGTCTCCTCTTGCCTTCCGGGGTGCACCTAGTTCCGACAACTTTCCCTACCTTTACAGACATCTGTGACGACGATGGTGAACCAGTGACTAGCCCCTGGTTCTCTTTTCCTCTTTGCAATTGACCCTTTGGTCTCTTATTGGAGGATTTGAGCTGTACCTCTGCTCTCTTTTTATCACTAAGAAGACGAACGCTAAATGGGTTTTCAGAAGTATAACAAACAAGTTCACCATTGCTCCCACCTTTGAGCAGTTCAACATTTCCATTATTCACCTGGTATAGTGTATTCAAGAAACTACTTAAAAATGGGATATGTCTAGACATTTACTTAAAAATGGATCATTCTAGTTATGTTATAATCCTACATGTGATTATGTGAAGTACTGACATGACACTAGTCTACATCAAATGCCACACATGCAACAATATGCTTATGTGAACAAAAAATAATACAAGCTTAAAAAATGATCTTTAAATCTATCTTTAAAAATAGTTATTATTTTTTTGATAAATCAGCCAAAGAATGACCTTTCTTCATTAGTTGCTACAAAGTGGTAATAAAATGTAACATAGTTGCTGAGGTGATAATAATATTAAAGTTGGTTTCTATTCTGCGCCTAATTTAGATTCGGTTGATAAATTTAAAAAAAATGAAATTTTTGACTTTATTTCATGAATTTTGCCATACTTCTAGGGCATGCAATCTCCTAAATTGTTTTACACAAAAAACTAAATTATATTTTTGATTAGATAGTTATTATAATCACAATTAAGACACTAATTATTTGCAGAAATTGTAACAAATAGAAATAATTGAAGATCATAAGCATACCAGCTGTAGAAGTGCAGAAAACGTGCGAGCAACATCATGTTTTTCTTGACCTCTGACTACATCAGTGAAAGATAAGGAATTCTCTACATCTGATTTAAGTGAAAGCTTATCCAACGTTCGTTGACCATATTCATGAATGTCAAAAGGTGGTCGTGCATCCTGTTAAAAGATAAATTCGTTGACATAAACAGTAAGTAAAAGCAATAAGTTTAAAAGTATTACTAAGTTATGGTGTGTGATAAAAACAAAAAAGAGGATGATGTTAACACACTTGTTCCTCCATGTTTTGCTCAATTCTCTGTTTCCAAGTTGAAACCCTAGCTGCCAATGCAGTCTGCTTCTCTGTCTCGGCAATAAGCAGAGAATCCTGAATTTCAAAAGGTATATATGTTAAGTCACACTCAACAATGCATTTATTTGGGAGAAAGGATTAACTTTTAAAACTGTTATTTATAGGCATCAACTTTTATACCCCAAAACAACCAATGTCAAACTTAAAGTTCAAAAGTAACTCACTTAAGAAGCTACAACATTGACACTTCCTGGATTAGAGAAGTACTATAAAAAAGATTAAAGCAGAGGTAGCAATGTGTGTGAGTTGCATATGGGTCGATACGGATCAAATCTAGTTGACATAAAAACACTTTGTCCATCTTTGTTGAAAAATTTAATGAATGAACTACGATAGCAAAGAGTCAAAGACAATCTAAATCTTTGAATGGAACAATTTGCAAGGTTGTAGACATCAAATTACACTTCAGACAACTTCAAGCCATCAGCACATTCAATTCATTCCCTTTTATGAAATTGACTCATTAATAAGAATATGAGTTGATATTGCTACCTCTAGCTAGGTCAAAGTCTGCATACAGGGTATGTGTTTCAGATAATGTAAACTGATGTATCTCTAAAAAACATATTATGCAAGAAAATGGTCCTTTATAGGCTCACCAGATGAGAACGACATAAATCTTCAAGATTCACATGAAGATTTGGGTCTTCATGCTCAAATGGCTCTTTAACATCAAATTGAGTGACTTCATCCATATGCTGCAAGATGATCACCAAGTATCAAGCAAACCTCCCACCAGTCTATATGTCTTACAATATTATATATAACAGAAAGAAACTGATTAGCTAACCTTTTCAGGGTCAAAATGGTCTTCATTCATGTTTGGCATATCATAATCCTCTGCCATGAAATCAGGGGCCCCATTGTCATATTCATCATCTTCATCATCTTTATGATTGTCAAACACGCCAATAATGTCGATATCTCCTAGAACAAGCGATCGTCGAAGCTACAAAATAAGCTTCACAGTTACATCAAAACCGTACAGAAAGTATAAACTTTTAGAATAAAAAAACACACCTTTTCGTATAACAGGGGAGATTTTGATTCTTGGTCTTTTCTGTTAATATGGTTACGTGCCTCCCAATTTCATGGAGATCTGAACTAACAGGACCGTGCAGTTTTGCAAGTGGAAATTCTTCTGTTATAGAAACTTTGGTGCTCGGTTTTGGCCAACTTTTTCTGTATGCTTTAACTGATTGAAGTAAACCAAGTAGATATTAACTAAGTTAATACAACTAATAGAAGTCACAATGTTAATGGATTTATGTTTTATCTCTAACGGGTCAAATAGATAACGTAAATTAAAAAGTAGTGAAGCTTTTTAAAGCATTTATTCAGGAAATTTGGATTATCACTGGAAGAATAATGTTCTAATCAAACTGACACACTGTATGTAATAAAAAGATTCAAAATCTATAAAAAAAGGTGGTTATGTTTGACATAATTCAATCTGTTACACAATTGATGCATTTTGACCTGATAACAAATAACACAAATCAGGCAGTCTGTGAACCTCTAGGCTCTAGCTAATAGCATGATTGATGAAAGTTTAAGCAAAGAAAATTATTAAGCAACCTTTTTTGAAGGGTTTTACTTTCAGTTTTCCTGGCTCATGTGGATTTAAAGGCTTCCATGGATCATCATCTTCATCTGAATCATCAAATGGCTCAGGTTGTGAAAACCCATCATCCATGTCAAAGTCATGGTCCATAGTAAAATCACAGCCAGGAGCATGTGAGGGTGCATTATTGTCATTAGTTTCAAAGCGATTATCAGCAAATGGAGATTGATTTTGATCTTGGTTCTGTGTCTTTCCAGCAGATAATTTATGCCTCGAACCACCAGAACGTTTTGAAGGTGACAAAAATGACTTGCGGATTTAGAGCCTGTCGAATTATTTCCTCTAAAACCACTTTTACTTTTGCTAATTGTACCATCAGCATTGCAACACAAGAATTCATTAACTGCCACTGCATCACTTGCATCTAGGAGGATAAAATCCCTGTACAGATCAGTTGTTGCTAACTGCAACAAAAGAGAACTCTTAAAAAAAGTTGGAGATGAAGTCAGTTCAATATTTTAGTATTTGTTTAACATATAAATTTACAAACCAGATAAGACTCTAACTCCCCAACATCTCCACTAACATCGAAGCAATCACCCTCGAGTACAACTAAATTTGCAGGGGGTTTTACAAAGTTGTTCAGGGGGGTATTGCTGTCATTTGAATTATCCAATGAGTTCTTGGGATCAACTGCTAAGAAGTAGCCATTTAGCAACGCTGTCTGCTAAAATTTTAAGTTAATTTTTAACTAAAAGATGGAGTTGTAGGCTACCTGGGATATCACCTAAGCACCAAAAAGAATCATCTGGTTCAGCTGGAGCCCTAACAGACCCATTTTGTTCTTCTTCTTGGTCTGGTGAATTTTCTGGTTGATCATGATGCTGACTGATTACATTTTCATACAACTAGTCAGACGCTGACTGATTATCATGTGCATAAACTGCATGAACAATGCATGTTTATTTTTTATGCCTATAGCAGCTGTTATCAACCATTTTTTTCCTAATTGAGTTATTTCAACATCATTTTTAATATAAAAACTAGTTTGTGTCACATTTTAGATGCAGGAATGACAATTAGAATGGCATTTGTGCATTGTAATATTTAACAACACTACAAGTAAAAGTAATCTGCCTTGGGCCTAAAAGCAAGGTGTTTAAAAAGTGAGGAATTTTTTAAACGTAGCGCATAGTATATAAAAACCATTTTTAGAGATTGTAGACATGCTTTAGGCTTGTTTTGAGCTTGTTTAGGCTGTTTTAGGTTGAATTCAGGCTTGTTTTGGGCTAGTGTATTTGTTGTCAGACATGTTCAAACAATTTTGGTAAAAATTTAGCCAGAACATGGTTGCATCTGCAGGCCTGAAAATGGAGTTTTTAAAGCAAGTCAGCGAGACTATGCTGCGTGCCTGGGGACCTAGGTGTGCATCATGTGGACTTTTGACAACATAATATCTAGTATATAAATGTATCATCTATACTTCTACATGTAGAATTTTGTTTTGCGGATTCTATTTTCAACGGACTTTTTTGGTATCATAGCCTTGAAACATCAACTGTATATCTGTATGAGTGTATCATAACCTTAAAACATTTTTAATTGGTTTTTAACTGCTTGATACGTCACTTGACTGCTTAGCACCACCTAAATTAAACCTTTTCAGAACACTTCTAGTTTGAACTAGAAGCAAGCTAATAATATGTTAGAAAAGACTACCTCTCTAGTCTCTCTTAATGAACTGAACGTTATATTTCTGGACTTCAACCACTCATATACCTATAAACTTAGTTAGGTACCAAGTTGAGGAAAGAGAAACCTAGGACTGTATCACATCTTGGAGTTTTGAGCCATGATGTGTCGCATAAATTAAACAATATCAATAACAAACGAAATAGATATCTAAAGAAGTTAGTAAGCGGCGAAAGGATTCTTATAACACCTTGTAATCAATATATTGTTAACTCCAAGAAGTAAGAGCCAAGAAGCTAAGGCTCAGTCTCATTAAAAAATTATGACCCTTAAGCCTTAATATAACGAAATTCAAAGCACCTTCTTATGGTCTATGCCTGTAAGTACGTAGATTGGAAACTTAAATTGATAAAAAGGATCATAAACCTAAATTCCTGGGCCCCAAGATTCCAACAACTTCCTACAGCCTTAAATACTCAAAATGTTTCAAGTGAGAAACAGGCTTAGTAGCATGAAGTTAGCAATTAGAATTTTAAAAAAAGATTAGAAAACAATAAGCTAACTAAAAAATAGACTAACTCATATATGATGTTTAACAAAACCCATTAACAAACATCAAGAGAATATGAGGATAGTCTAATTCAAACCATGAATCCTGAAGAACATATCTTTATACATCTTTCACTGCTCATACAAGGTGCCTCCATCAAACTCATATAAGGGGCCTACTAATGAAAAGATTGCACAAATAAGAAAATTGATGCAAAATAAACTTACCTCTGTTGAGATACAAACTCCAAAGCATGTAACACCAAAGAATACAAATACTCAACCTTCTTGCTGTACACCTGAACCGAACCTTGAAGCAGCAAAGCAGCTACACTTCCAACAAACGAACAACTATCATAATCAAACCCCAAAACAAAATCAAAATTTAACACCTTTTACATCCACAAATGACAAACCTTCAGCAAAATTCACAGACAGTTGCCCATCATCTTCCCCACCAGTAATCTCACCCGAACAGATCTTGAGCAAATATTCTTGAAGATTATTGGCAAGATCGACTTCCCAATTTGACTGCAGATCACGATGGGCCTGTACGGTGTGGAACTTACCACCGACGGCGTCGGAAGTGGTGGCGTCTTTATCGTTGGTGGTCATTTGCCCCTAATCAAACAGTCCATTACGATGATGTGCAAACCCTAATTCTTCAAATTGTGAAATTGAAGAAAACCCTAGATTGAAAGCAAACTTTGATTCCAATAGGTCAAATTCACATGAATTGAGATGATAAGAGATGAAGAAGATGACAACTCTGTGTGTGTGTGTGTGACTGAGTGTGAGTGTAGAAGACTCAAGAGATGAAGATGTTCAAAATGTTTTCGTTTCCCGCTTTGATTGTGGAAATTTGGGGATGAATGAAATCAGATGAATTGGGCCGTGTTAGTTGTGGATTAATGGCCCAATTAGTGTGTTTTGGAAGGTTTGAACTTTGGAGACCTAAACCGGCGAGTCCGCAACTCAACCCGGTTATCAAACTGGTTTTACTTTAGTTTGATCGGACTTGTAGGTTAGAGATTGGTTCTTAATCCTACTTGGTGATGTAGGTTTCAACCAAGTAATACTTGAACTGTAACAATTACAAACCTAATTTAAAATTGGTTATTCTCCACACACAAAACAATTTCAACCTTAATTGGTTACAAAAAAATTATTTTGACTTTTAGGGTCTTAACCTAAATCAATTTTCAACCATGTTTGCATGCCTCAGTTTAAGAGTTCAATCATTAGCTATTTAATCAAACTTAAAACCTTAAAATCAGTCCATTGAGTTTTTAGCCCTAATTTCAACCTTAATTGGTTACAAAGAAATGATTTTGACTTTTAGGGTCTTAACCTAAATCAATTTTCAACCATGTTTGTACGCCTCAGTTTAAGAGTTCAATCATTAGCCATTTAATCAAACTTAAAACCTTAAAATCAATCGATTGAGTTTTTAGCCCGTGGTGGGAGCGTAATAATGCATCAAATAGTACCACTGTGAGTGACCACCAACACCGTAAAACTTATATTAAAAATGATATAAAAACGAATAACAAAAAAAACTAACGAGAAATATATGTAATAACATAAAACTACGCACATGATATGTAAAACATTAAAAACAAAAACTAAGTCGATCGATGACCCGCACGTTGCGACAGAGCCGTTAAACGGGAGAAAATAGGCTTCACAACGTCGAACCGCATGCGCACGTTACAACGTGTTAACTCTCAAAATTCAAACCAACACGTAAATGATTTTTTTGCAAAAGATGAATAGTATATAGTGACCAAAGTAACATGTGAAGCTTTATAGGGATTAATTTATTAAAGATATAAAAATACCGGATTTAAAAAAAAAATGAAAATTATAAAAATTATACAAAAAAATATGTAAAACTCGTAATGCTTATGGTATATAATTGATGCAACTCTAACTTGATAATCTTTGTATATCAATATACAAATTTCTACTGTGTCACATGGCAACGTCTCAAGGTTATTTTTGACGCGTAACCATCTCTTCACCCTTCTTTTTCCTCCTCTTAATTTTATTCGCGCGTACCTTGATGTCGGATCCGGTAACCCACTTTAAGAAACAGATCCTATTAAAGTCAAAATCTCTATTTTGAAACCCTAATGACTTAATCTCCTAACCGAAACTCTTAACCGAACTCTTCCCACGTTTCTTTGAAGCGGTCGATCATCTCCAGACCACCATTAAACTAGAAATCTTAGAGACAACCAATCAAGATGTGTTTATCTTTGTCTTCGGCTTCAAAGGCAAACATCGCCTTCGAATGAAACTTAGTATGTTTGAATTTTTTTATTTATTTCATCACAAATCGATGTTATTTTAGGTTAGTTTAGTTTTTAATTTCGTGTAGTGGATGTTATAATACAGATGTCTCTTATACATCGATTCGATGATTAATTATATATCAGATTTTAGATCTTCCATGTATACCTTTCTGATTGATGTTTTGTAAAATGTTTTTGTTTATTTATTACTATCATGAAATCGAGGTTCCAGTATACATCTATGTTATACCTTGATGATGTCTGACTTTTTTTCTATGTATTTCATCACAAATTGATTTTATATTTGATGTGTTTAGGTTTGTAATTTCTATGATGTTTGACTTTTTTTCTATGTGATGCAATACTTAATATTATTGATCTTTTATTGCAATATTTTTAATCCGTTTATTATTACGTTAGCAAGGCTTAAATCCATTTCCCGTACATGACTAAACTTATTTGTTTCTTATTTCGAGACAAGACTTAGGACTAGTTGGCAAGTATTGATTGATTAAGTGTTGAACCAATAAAAAAACCTGAACCATTAAATGTTGAACATTAAGAGGTTTGAACTATTAAGAGGTAGTATATCGTTTAATTATTCAAAGGCAAATGTCTGACCAATTCAAATAATATGTCTTAACCATTCAGCATTAGACCTTTTAACCATTCAGTATCGGTATAATGATTAACCATTCAGAGGTAAATGTCTTAACCATTTAGACATATACTCGTGAAACAAACTGTCAGAACCATTAATGTTAAACTATTCAGACATCTGAACCATTATGAGTCTAATTAAAACACTGTCAAACAACCCTTTAATCATTTTCCCTATAAAGCTTGTGCCCTGCTTATAGAGATACAAGACATGTCAACTTTTTCGGGTACTATTAGTTGTGATTTGTGAAGCCTATGTCCCACTTACGAAGGTGCATGAGTAGGCACAAGGACCTGCTTAGCTATTAAAGCATTACTCCATAAATGAAAGGTTATTAAGCCCGTTGTTTTCATACTTCGAATCATGTCATCATTGTTATGACATAAACTCGACTGAACATGCATTTTGTAAGGATTTAACATGCATATCTGCATTCATACATATTCTATGTAATACATCATAAACCCTTGATTCAAAAGGTTCATAAAATACAAACATGTGGTAATCTATAATATAAACATTTGAAACTATGCATACAAACCCAAATCATTAGATTGCACGTAAAAAAAAGGCATGTAAACAACACCTTTGAACTTGCGAACCCTAAAAATTGAGCAACTCGTAGATTTTGAATCATGATAAGCTCAAGATCCCACTTTTTTCACATTAAAGCGCACACAAACCTTAGATCTTACCACTATGTTGAAATGCAAGCTTTGAACATAAAAGCTTTACCTTTGTGGCTAGATTAAAGTATTCTCTCTAGCTCTTTCTTTCTCTAACCCTTGCTCAACCAAATGAATAGGAAGTGGAAGATGGGTGGCAGCAACCTTTCTTTTGTAGAGGATTTTAAGGAAAACAATTATTTATCACGACCCTCATACATTACATTAATTACACGTTTGTCTCTTAAAATAAATTTCGAGTCACCCAAGCGAACTTGTTTGTTTCCCGGGGTATAACAACCGAAACGGTTAATACTACCATTATAGATTCAAGAATCCAAATTGTACTATACAAAAAAAAAAGAGAAAATGATCAAATAGTTAATGGAAATCCTTTATAGAAACGAAAGAAAGAAAGGACTGTTAAAAGTTAGTGTTATGTTATGCTTTGTACAACCAACGTTTATATTGACATTTATAGTTGAGAACGAGTTAAAACACTCTATTCTTCATTAATCATTAACCATAAGTTGAAACACCCTATTCTACATATCGTTAAATTCATTTTTAACTAAAACATCAACTTCATTATTTTTTATTTATTAATTGGTCTTGAATATTCCTCTTTGGCGATTTGAATTCATTGTCAAAAAGCAAGTCACTTGGGGGTCGAAGTGGAACGACCCATAGACAGTCTGGAGAAACACATGACATGTGGGTCTAATTCTTACCTTCTCATAATTTAATTTAATTAAATTGTCACATACTGAATTGAGAATTCTAATGGTTCATTATATAGTATTTTATATACTCGTCATCTAAAAGATCAAAATAATTTTCTATTAATTAATTTATAAAAAACATTCAAATTCATAATTTTTTGCTCTATAATTGACAAACTTACCTACTACTTCTCATTCTTTAGGCATAATCTTTATATTCTTAAAAGAAGTTTTTGGGTTGGCTGGTTTAAAATAAAAAAAATAGTTTTATTTTTTTTTTTGTTATGAATAGTTTGATTAAGTTGTAACGGGGAATAGTTTGGTTTTTGTCATGAGCACACCTACTCTCTATTTGTCGTATCGTATGTGGGGTTGAACATCACATGGAAGTCTATGGGTTTAATGTTTGTTGTCACGAATACGACCACAATTCCTTTGTGTTATTTGTTTAGAAAAACATGAATTATTGAAAATCTAAAATAAAAATAACAAAAGTCAAAGTAAGTAGGCTCAAGAGTCTAGAGCATATGTTCGCTACCTCTCAAATCTCAATCTTTTAGGGACCGGATATTTAAACGGAAAAATTACTAATATTGTAATTTGACCAACATTTTTTTTTAAATAGTCATTGACCAAAATATTTTCAAATATAGTTAACGAATCATTTGAGTAGTATTTTCAAAAAACTCATTTGGAGATACGCTGATGATACATGTCTCATATGGTATCGCCATAGACAATTCTTTTAATAATTTTATTGTCGGAAATACGACGCAGATACATCACTTATTCTGTATCGCCCAATCTTTACAGGGGCGATACACGAGATACGGTGTATCGCCGGCTCGCGATATGTAATTGTTTTTCTTAATTTTTTTAATTTTGAGCGATACATTAGCGATACCACATGTATTGGTATCGCCGGAGCCATAAAGCTGGCAATACCACATACATTGGTATCGCTAGATAGAGATATTTGGACACTTGTCATAATCTGATTCGTTGAATATTTTGGATTTTTTCAAAGTAATGGTTATTATTGTAATTTTGATTGGTCAAATGGTTATAATGGAAAATTTCCCTATTTAAAAGTCTTGAAATTGTAAATCTAACACTTTAAATTTCTATACGCGTCGAATACATGGACCCGGAAGGGGAGGTTTGTATAGTCCTATACGGGGCGTATAACATCTCTGACAGCCCCTTGTAGTCAGTGTTGAAATTTTCCTCGTAGTCAGTGTTGAAATTTGGTACACGCGTCGTATAGCCCTATATGTGTCGTTTTCCCACGTATAACCATCTGACAGCTCCCTGAACTATTATCGTTTTTAGCTTTTTCGACCCTATACGTCATGTATGATGTCATACGAAACGTATAAAGGAGTGTCGATTTATAATAATGAGATGTCTCTATATTATAACCCTATTATTTCATTAGCACACCGGTACATATACTTAGGCCCAGATAAATGATGGTGGTAAGAGTGTAGCTTTTCATTCGTCAACTTGATTATTGCTTTTCCAATTTCTAGCACACATCCTTTACAATGTACTTTTACATCAATCATATGTTACTAGACAAAAAAAGCATTAGTTTATTGAGCACACATGTATAAAAGTGGATCTAAGACTCACCTGAGTCGTAAAGAAATTTAAATTTGACGTGACGTACGATTAGGTTAAACATCTTAGAAAAAGTTATAAAAGTGTGTCTATGGGGACACGCAGAGGGTGGTTGGTTTGTCATTTGTTTGATTCGATTTACTTCGAATCCGATTTGAAAATCCGAATTCGAAATATTCGAATTTTCGGATATTTAAAAATTCGGATTCGGATTCAGATATTGATTTTCAAAAGTTTCGAATATTCGGATATCTAATTATCCGAAAACTTAAAAATATATTTTTTATTTTTTTAAATTTTAAATATATTTTTTTTGTATTGAGATATTTTAGTGTATATTTTGACTTTTATGATATGAGTTGATCTTTTATATTATTTTTATAATATTATATGTCTAATTATTGTAAAAAAACTAAAAAATAAAAAATGAATTTTGGATATCCAAATCACTATCCGTATCCGAAATTTTGGATAACCAAAATTTCGGATACGGATATGAATAATGATTTTCACTATCCACAATTTTCGTAATCTGACTTTGAACACCACTACTTAATATAGTGGTTATTTTAGACATGCCAAACATGAGGATATTTATACAAATGATGTTTCCACATCATTATAATCATTATAAGATAGTTAAAAGGGGTTTCAAACCCATAGAGCTTCAAACTATTTACGGACGTCAAATACAATTTTTCTTATATTATTGCATTAATAGAGGCTCTACACACTAGTTAACTACTATAATTAATTAAAAAATATTTTAATAAACTGATGTTTATCTACGTAACATTGTTTGATATTTTAACTAAACAAGCGTTATATTTAATCTTACACACGTGACACATTCTCCATAAACGAACAAAACTTCAAAATAAAGTAACGTTCCATTTAAGGGTCTATTTTATATTGTTCAACAATACCATTTTTAGACGAATATGGAATCCAAGTTTCAAAAACAGAAACACTACACAACCTTATAAATGCAAGAAAACCGAAACAATAATATCATCAACAACAGAAACACACATCCTAGACACCATAAACAATTAGAAGCAATGGACAAGAAGCAAATCGCCATCATCGGAGCCGGTGTCGGTGGTCTCGTCGCGTGCAAGCACTGTCTCTCCAAAGGCTTCAACCCGATCGTCTTCGACTTCGGGTCGGACGTCGGTGGTGTATGGGCTCGAACCATAAAAACCACCAGGCTCCAAATACCCAAAGCCACATATCAATTTTCTGACTACCCATGGCCCGCGTCCGTCACGGACGAATTCCCCACACAACAACAAATGATCACCTACATCCGTTCCTACGCCAACCACTTCAACCTCATGCCCCATATCAACTTCCACTCGTTAGTAAAGGGAATCAGCTACCACGGACCGTTGTCGGACTCGTGGTCGTTGTGGAACGGGACCGGAGAACCGTTTCCACCCGAGGGGAAGTGGAATGTGAAGGTTGAAAACACACAAACGGGCATCATGAACGTTTATACGGTGGATTTTGTGATTTTGTGTGTGGGGAGATTTAAAGATGTCCCCAATATGCCCAAGTTTCCCACGCGCATGGCCCCGAGGTGTTTCGGGGCCGGACCATCCACTCGCAAAAGTTTGCGGAAATGGATCATGACGCCGCCGCGGAGATGGTGAGAGGGAAGAGGGTTGTTGTTGTCGGGTTCGGGAAGTCGGGACTTGATATCGCGCGAGAGTGCGCGTCGATCAACGGTTGGTTGTAACTTTATTTTTAGTTGACAAGTATACTAGGGTTGTTGGACAAAACTATTGTTTAAATTAAAATTGGGTTGTTGATATTTTTTAGGCCCGGAACATCCGTGTACGATCGTGTACAGACGGGATCACTGGAAGCTAGGGAACTGGTTTCCGATGGGAGTCCCGTTTGTGAATTTCCTTTTCAGTCGTTTTCCGGTGCTTTTGGTTCATAAACCCGGTGAAGGTTTTCTGCTTAGTATTTTGGCCACGTTACTCTCACCGATAGTAAGTTCAAAAGAATAATTGTTATTGTTTCATGTTTTATAAACGTGGTCACTAGGTGGTTTTTGAAATAAATTTGTGGGTTCTAAATGATAGATATATGAATGTGAGTCTTTTCTTTTTTCCCGATCTATTTTCTCATATAATTTAGTTTTATACTTTTAATTTTTAATAAATTTTATATTGGAGTGTTAAAAAACATAAACTTAACTGTGTAGAAAAAAAAAATATATTACGAGTTATAAAAGAAAATTCAAATAATACAAAAATTAATTCTCGAAAAGTTTTATAAAGAAAAAAAAAGAAACTCAAATTCATCAAGTTGAATATATCATCTCTTTAGCAAAACCTTTGAATTCTATAAAGTTGGTTCATTTAATCATCAAATCAAATGTATTTGTAACTACTACAGCGTTGGGGATTCTGGAAACTTGTCGAAACACATGCGAAGATGACTCTTCCACTCTCCAAGTTTAATATGGTGCCACAACAAAGCGTGTTAAAAGATACATCATCTGGTTTGCTTTCATATATGCCTGATCCAGATAACTTCTTTAATGCGGTCAACGAAGGTAGCATCAAGTTGAAAAAATCTCCAAGTTTTACATTTTATGAAAAAGGGATCACCATAGAAGATGACAACACACAAATAGAAGCAGATATTGTTATTTTTGCCACCGGATTCAATGGTGCAGAGAAAATCAAAAATATGTTTGAATCACCAACATTTGGTCATTACATTGCAGATTCACCACGAGTCGGTCTTTACAGGTTTGTCCTTTTGATTTTTTTTAGATGTTCATGTCACCATTATGCAATTAGTCACGTTGTCTTTTTTTAATCAATCATCATATGTAATATTTATTCTTAAATATTAAAAATGAAAAAAGATAGTAAAATCCGCTCATAGATGAAACAGATCTATAGGATGTTCTAGAAACCACACGCATTTCACGTTCTACATATAAATCATTAAATTATTGTCAACCCAGCCAGGAAAAAAAAATTCTCAAATTCAAGTTATTAATAATTTTGTAATAGTGTATACTTTTTTTAATCAACCGTAGATCAATGGTTACTAGTTAGTAATAGTAACACAAGGTTAGTAATAAATATTCAATAATATTATGACTAGAACCTATGATTCATAAGAGAGACAAAACCTCTCACCTTCAAATTAATACTGTATACCTGAGTTGTGGATTCTATAAACAACATTACATGGTATTGCTTGCTTATCGATCAATAATGTGACTTCTATGTCTTAGGGAATGCATTCATCCACGTATACCGCAACTTGGCATAATTGGATTTTCTGATGGCATTTCAAGCCTTTACACCTCTGAAACGAGGTGTCGATGGCTTGCAGCACTTCTAGAAGGCGCGTTCAAACTGCCAAACATTAAAGAGATGGAGAAAGATATTGCACAATGGGATGAATATATGAAACAAGCATTAGGTGAATACCATTTCAGATCCTTCCTTGGTGCTTTTGAAATTTGGTACAATGATCAACTATGTAAAGATATGGGTGTGAATCCTATGAGAAAAAAAGGACTCTTGGCTAACTTGTTTGAAGCTCATGGTCCAGCCGACTACGCTCAAATATGAACCCAACATCATCGATGGTCCATTTGTTTTCGACCTAGTTTTTCAACAAATCAAGTATGTTTTAAGTTCAGCTCGATTCATAGATATTCTAGTATAATGAGGTTTTGTATATTTATATGGTTTTGGTATTTATATCTTATTAATAAAATGGGATTTTTAAATCAATTTTTGATACATAAAGTGAAGACAAAATTAATCATACAAATATAAGAAATATAACACTCAAAGTTTAGATCTACCATATTATGTACATAGTCCCAGTTAATGTTTAGTAAGTGCATTGTGAAGTTGAAAATAAGTTTCCTCATATTTAACTTGTTTAGGTGAGGTCGAAATTCTTGAAAGCGAAGTTATTATTCTGAACTTCTGATTTTATGATAGTTTAGTTGTTTAAAATATTTTATGCTTAACTATTGTTTTGCTCCATAATTATGTTTGTATGATACTTTTATATGGAGGTGATATGATTACTGTGGATAAATGAATATGCTCCCGACCAGATAACATAAGTATTGTGTATAATCTATTTAGTTTCGAACTCTAAAACCGAGTAGCTCTAACTTTATATGTTTTTTATATACCTAACCACGGTTAATGTTACCGTAAAAACACACGTAATGAAATTCGCAAACACACCACACCATGCTTAGTTTCTAATGCTCATCTTGATTCAAACATGTAGTCGAACACTTCAAGTCCTACAAACATACCACCGTTAAGAGCACCACATCAAACATTAAATACTTACAAACACGCCACCAATAAGTAATAACTAATAACTACTCTTAAGCAACGATATGATTATGATAGTCGCTATTTATGGAACCAGTAGATACCCTTTTTCTGACCATTAACTTCATCAGGTTCAACAAAGATACATTCCTTTGTCTCCCTCCAAACAGCCTCAAGAACAGGTGTATCATCATAATTGTAGTATTCACCCAATATGGGCTTCACAGCCTCAGTGGCCTCTAAACAATGGTAATGTGGCATCATTGGGAAAAGATGGTGAACAATGTGGGTTCGAGTAACATCATGGTAAGCATGGTTCAAGAACCCAAAGTTGCGGTCCACGGTGGCTAAAGCCCCGCGAAGCCAGTCCCACTCGGTGGAGTCGTAGTGAGGGATCGCGGGGTGTGTGTGTTGTAGATACGTGAGTATGATGAAGAAACCGCTCATGAAAAGAATGGGCATTATGTAGAGGTTGATCACCCATTGTGTGCCCATTATCGCGCTAGCACGATAAATGGCGTAACAAGTGGTAAAAACTCCGAGATCGGTTAGGAAAATGTGGAACCGCTGGCTATCGTTAAAGATAGGACTGTATGGGTAAAAGTGGCTAGTGATCCCCTTCTCGTATTTCCTACCGTAAAGGTTGAACACGAGGTACAAGGGATAGCCGAGGACGATCTTGAACACGAATATAAAAAACGCGCCCGTTGGGTTGTTGAGAATTTCGGAATACAGTTTATCGGACTTGCGTTTGGGGACCCAAACCTCATCGTGTTCGATGGAGTTGGTGTTGGCGTGGTGGGTACGGTGGCTGTATTTGAACCCAAAGTATGGGGTCAGGATCAAGGAGTGGACGATGAACCCAATGGTGTCGTTGAGCCACGGATGCTCGCTAAACGCATAATGGCCGCATTCGTGGCCGATGAGCCATAACCCCATAAGATAAGCCCCTTGGAAGAACCAATAAAGGGGCCATGCTACATATGCTAAGGGTTTAGGAAGCAGTGGAATGAAAGTATGTGCAAGATAGTATAACGCGCTGATAATAATTACATCGCGTAAAAGGGCTTGAAAGGAGCGCGCTAGAGAACGCTTGAAACAGTGTGGTGGTATTGCTTTTTTTAGATCGCTAAGCTCGAATGGTGGCTTTGAGACTGGCACGCGTTTTCGGGCGAGGGGTTTGTCGTTGGTGCTAGCGGCATTGATCATCCGGCCACTAGTCCTCATCGTTTCAATAAGTTTTAAGTGTATAAAAATCTTTACATGTGTAATGGGTAGATGTATACCTTCAGGAAAGAGCTTTTAATAGCTTGTGGTTGCTATGCTTTGTTGATTAGAACTAGTGAAGTTGTTGCCTCTTTATAGAGAAGGTAGCTTTGGTACAATATTATTGGTTTTTGTTAAAATTGTATCCTTGATATTATTTCTTTTAGAAATAATAATAATGATAGTACCTAACAGTGACCATATGAAACCCCACCTTTCAAATCTAGTGATTTAATGTGAATATTTTATATGCTTATGTAAAGTTAAGTGCTAAATTTATTGGTTGAAAATTTATTTTTCTAGAAAGGTACTTGTGTACTCTTCTACTGTTACTATCATGCCGTATCATATTTTAATTTGTCATATGTTAGAATTTAAGTACAACCTTCTTCGATTCGCTTTTAAGTAATTTAGCAAAGTGGCTATTTAAGAAGAAATATTGACAAATGGTTATTTTTAAAAAGAAAATATGTATGATTATTGAAGAATATTTTAAAGACATTTTTTCCAATGTGTTTTAAAAACAAAAACATGCAAAACATCAAATTTTGTTATTTTAATCTCTTATCTCTAATCTAGGAATGATGGTAGTTCAATCGAAGACGTAATCAAGCGACCGCCATGGCACCATTCAGGGTTGTTAGATCGAAGCCTAATCAAACAGAGTCGGTTCATAGGGTTAGGGTTGAGTTGGTTCATGATGGAGGGTAAATTATCCAATTTAAGTAAATTCCACAAGTAATCTCTCTGATTATTTTAATTATTACATAACTTACCTATATATGTGAAAAGTCTAATATGTCATTAGGCTTAACATAATAATTAATGATGTAAATGGATTGGAGTTAATTAAGACAAATTACAATCATAATTTTAAAACTTTTAAAGAAACTATTATTTGTATCAAACCCATAAAAACACAACCCTTAATAATAATTGGTGATAGAGAAAAATACAACACACGATAGATTCCAAAACAAGTGACTGAAATACAAAGGTGTCATCACTTCGTTCTATGTGACTGAAACATACATGAAGCAATATCACTTTCAACTATTCACCAAATGATTTAAGTTCACTTTAAATCTTTTACCCCATGTGACCACTACTTTTATCACGAGGATAAGTCTTACTCCGTACTGCACCCTTTACATGTCGACACCTTTTATTGATTAGTGGTCACGAGAAATCATAATGCAGTCGCATGCCGACGAAGGTGAAGAAACAAAGCAACGATGATTTGAATTCGAGTGATGAAGAGAGATCATAGGGCCGAGAATCATTCGGGCCAACTCAATAAACCAAACAAAAAAGTAGTAGTAATAATAATAAAAAGACTTGGCCTACTCAGTCCATTTTACATAAATGTTGTCTGGTCATTGTTCCTAAGTTTAAAGCTAATTCAGTCTTTGGTCTGGGTTGATCCTCACCTATGAAAACCCACATTACCCTAAACTACCCGATTAATTATATAAAAAACTATATATGAAATATATTGACGATCTATCATTGGGGTCATGTAAAAAGATAACTAATTAGTTAGAGTTAGTAGTGTATCGTATCCATGAGAAACATGCTGTTGGTATATACAATTTCGTTTGATTGTGAAACTTAAATCTTTAATATTTGATTGATTTTGAGTTAAACTACTATTAACCTAAATTGAAATTAACTATGAATACAAACAAGCATGAAAATGAGATATCTGGGACAAGTAATCACATTCAGATTTAGATTTGGCATCAATATGTGTAACCTAATTTATTTACCATGTTTGGAAAACTATATAGACGTAATGTGTTTCAAAGTTCGGTTTGAAAGACAATTGCAAGATTAACAAATCCAGTTATATTGACTTCGGGATTACTAAAAAAGAACACACCACCAAGATGTATTGACTTCATGATTCACATACGAAAAAGAATACAACACTATAATGCATTAACTTCGCAGTTTAAAATACCAAACAAGGACATTGCCAAAACTGATTTGTATTGACTTCATGGTTGGTGACTGGAAAAAGATAAAAACTAGAATGTAATCCCAACCATTAACGACTTTTGTAATCAAAGATTAACACAAACAAAGGATCCAACTCTATTTGTAAAATACTTGAAATAAAACTTGGATAATTTGAGAGTCGTAAAGATTATTTTCATGTCGAAATTATTCGGTGGTTCACTCGAATACATCAATCAGATATAACTCAAACGAGATCAAGAATTAATATATTTTGTTGTGTAATTTTCGTGAACCGGAAGGAAGAACATGATGACCAAAATATTTCGAAATCATTATTTGCAGGAAATAGTTGAAAACTTCCGAAGGCAGTTTTCATAATCAAATAATACACTTCTTATCCCTGAATTTGACATGTGAAAATTCGAGAAAACTGAATTTCATGCATTTTAGCTCGACCCCAGCCCGCTCTGCCCCTTGGACCCTGTCAGGGGTTGCCTCCCTTTGGACACCGCTCCCAGGGGCGTCGCCCCTGAATCCTAGCCAAAGGGGGCGTTGCCCATGAATCCCCGCCAAAGGGGCGTTGCCAACTTGGAAACCTCATTTGCTTACGGGGCTTCGCCCCTAATAAGGTTTTAAATTTCGAAAATTACTGTAAACTTAAACAAGTGTGCACTATGTAGTATGCACCCCCCACTTGTTTGATGGACATTATGATTAAATTAATTATTAATCAATTTAATTACACTAAAATATCAAACATTATTAACCTCACATTTTGTGACCGAAAAAGAACACATACTGGGATATTGATCAATGAAAACCGATTTGTACTATATGAGATCCATAAAACAGATTCAACAAAGACTGATCATTTTCTTAAAACAAAAGCTTTTCAAATCCAAAACCAACATCTTAGTTACAAGAAATATATTTAAATTATTCACCGGTAAAATAATAAAAAAACATGTTTAAATTCTTAAGGCACGGTTCATAAATTAGACTAAATACTTTTCAAATCCAAAACCAACATCTTAGTTATAATCACAAGAAATAAAACCAATTATGACCACAAGTTCGTTTGATCTTCTGCCTTTTAAACTGTGCACAACAATTAAAGTAGTAACTACCACCGAAAACTGCTACTGTTTATTTCTTTTATTCCTTTCACGGTTCCTAGAAGCCCAATTGTGCTTCGAATGTAGCCCATCAACAAAACCGAAGCCCATTTACTTGTTTACTTATACTACTTTTAAATGTGAACATTCACTTTGTATACGGCCCAGTTCCACACTTAAAAAGGTGTTGTCCTGTTTAGTGATGGGCAAACCGGGTATTGGGCCGGACCCGGAACCGGGTTTAAACCGGGTACGGGCCGGCCGGTTTTTTTGGACCCGGGTATTGATGAACTCGGTTCGGGTACGGGTCGGGTTGGTCATCCTTAAAACCCTACCCGGCCTACCCGGTTAGGGTCGGGTCCGGACCGGGTCGGGTCCAGAACCGGGTACAACCGGGTTTTTTTTACTATTATAATTGCTATTAATATTAATATTATTATTTCTTTTATTATTATTAATAGTATTATTATTATTATGATTGCTATTACTATTATTATTATTATTACAATTATTACTATTATTATTATTATAACAACATTAAAAAACATCTATAAGACTATAACTCATTAATTTATTATTTATTTATTAAAATAACTTAAAAAATACATTAACGAATCAATAAAAATTAATATTAAATTTTTATTTAACTAATCGACTATTTTCTTCGAGAGGCTTCATCAAATGCTAATTTTTCATCGGATATACCAGAAGATACTCCTTTCTCTACCTCTTCATCGTGTACTTTATATTCGATTGCAATTTCGTCTTCAAGATTTGTTTTGTCTTGTATACGATCCATCGCATCTAAGTGGTCTTTTAAACAAATGCACATCTCCACCGCTTCCGGAGTTAATCTTGTTCTCCGTAATGATAATACCCTGCCATTAAGAGAAAACGCAGACTCCGAAGCTACCGTAGAAGCTTGGACGCTTAGTAAATCACGGGACATAGCGGAAAGAATTGGAAATTGGGATTCCTTTCATTTCCACCAAGCCAAAATATCAAATGCAGGATAATCTTGAGTACTCATAATTGAAATAAAATTCGTCGTACTATATATACTAAGTTCGCTTGTTGGGGCGTTACCGCTTTGACGCTTAGCCGTCACATCCCGAACAACATTCAACATAGTCATAACGGGGTCTTTAAACGAAGTACTAGCACTTGAGGTTGATTCTTTTGGTGTAGTTATATTTACATTAGGTCCATATTTATTTAAATAAAAATTATAAATAATTTTCAAACTTTTTTTAAAAACTTCTTTTGCCTCGGTTGAAAAATTGGGGTTTTCGTCATGTATATCCAAATTGTCATTTATCTCGTCTATTAAACATTCTACCCCCGCAACATTTAAAAAGAGATTTAAAGCAACGGCACAAGTAAAAACGGGTGGTAACTCAATAAAATAATTTTTAAACTTGTCTTTCATTGGTTCTATCATTTCTCTAAATATACTATTTTTATTTTAAAAATTTTTAAAATTCAAAACCATGAAATATAATTGTTGAAGCATTGAATAAATAGTGAGATAATAAACTCCCGATAACTTTGTAATTGAGTTTTAAAAACCTCAAGAAATTCGGATAAATGTTCAATATTTTTCCAACCCAAATCTGGAAACAGATCGGCTTCACAATTATCCGAAAGACTATTATGAAAAGTTTTTAAAGTGCTTTTTGTTTTAAAGCACAATCAAACATATGACAAGTCAAATTCCACCTAGTAGGTACATCCCAATTAGGCCCTAAAAATCTAGATTATGTATCTTTACAAAGTTGTTTATAATCTTGATATCTTTTTCTACTTTTTTTCAAAAACGTCGTGTAACATAAATCGAAAAGCTTTTATAAAGCTATCAACAAATGGTACGGATAGACCATCTTGTACTACTAAATTAATAATATGTGCAACACAACGAGTATGAAAAAAATCACCGTTTGCAATCGGAAGATATTTTAATTTTAATTTTTCAACTGCGGTTGTGTTGTTGGAAGCGTTATCAAATGCCATTGAAAATATTTTATTTTGTAAATTAAAAGTAGTTATTACATTATCCAAAAAGTAAAATAAATATTCTCCGGTGTGTGGATATGGAAATAGATCAAATGCAATCGTACGTTTCATCATTTGCCATGAGCTGAAATCTATCCAATGAGCAGTGACGCAAAGGTACGATTCGGGCAAACCGTGTGGCGCCGACCAAACGTCACTAGTTAAGTTTACACCGGTATTTATATTTTCAAATAATACAATTAAATCATTTTTTGCTTGCTTCCATAATTTTAAACAATAACGTCTAAGTGTAGTACGACTTACGTGAGTATAACGAGGTTGAAGCGTCTCTCGAATTAAGTTGGTTAACCGAGGGTTGTCGAAGTGATTGAAAGGCAAAGCTTTTTGAATCATGAACTTTTCCATTCGATCTCGAACCTCATTAACGTTGTAATTAAAGATTCCACCGTCTCCACTCAATTGTGTTTGTTGCGAATCCGGATTATTTTTCAACGACTTACAAAACTTCTTGCTAATGTGTTTGTTTAAAGTCGTGTTAGAATCTTTAGCAAGTAAAGCTCCACAAAACTTGCAACGAGCCTTTACAGATCCGTCACTCAACTCAACCATATCTCAATTGCACCAAACATCCATGTTACGATTGTGTGGAAGAACACGAACGACGGTTGGAGAGTTCGATGAACCTTGATGTACGGAATATTGAGAGTGAGCCATATTGAGATTTGAGAATAAACGAGAGTGTTGTTTGCGTTTTTTGCGTATGTTTTTTTGTGTTTGAAACTTGGGTACCTTACCATATCAACCCACACCTATTTATACTTATTTTAGAGGCAAAAACAATAAAAAACGGTCAAATTTGGTCCCCAACGACTATATAACCGTTAAAAATGGCTAGTTTAAAAAAAAAAACGTCGAAACCGGGTCCAACCCGGGTTCAACCGGTTCGGGTCCGGTTCAGGTCCGGTTTTTTCCAAAAACCCCAAACCGGATGAATTCCAAAAACCCCAAACCGGATGAATTCCAAAAACCCCAAACCGGGTACAACCCACCGGTTTTTTCCGGATACGAACCGGATACACCCGGTATCGGGTTGTACCCGAACCCAGGTCCGATTTGGGTATACTGGGTCGGGTATGGACCGGGTTATTTTGTTCAACTCTAGTCCTGTTGAATTGAATTAAATTGAAGCAAACATAATTGAACATTGAGCTTTTAACACTTAAAGGGCGTTGCCAATAGATTTTTCATTCCTACTTTTAGAATTATGTTAAAAATTATCATTTTTTATCTTTTATTTTTAATTAAATAATATGATTTTATACATTTATCATTACATTTCTCTTTTATTCAGTAACAATTACTTTTAAACCCCATTTAAACTCGTGGAGTTGAAAATTTTATTTAAAGTTGTGGAGTTGAAAATTTTATACAACCTCCTTTTAAACCCCACCAAAAATGAAATATTTAATTTGATCCGATTTAATACATTTTCAGTTAACCTGTTTCAAAATTGAAATGAATATTCAACACCCCTATGTAATAAGTAATAACACACTAACATGTATTTAAGATGACACGTTAATCCATATATTAAATGCATTGTGTCAGAATAGTTGATATTTTTTATACTTCTCAATTATACTAACCATCATAGTTACCTTTAACATATAATAACTAATCCATACTATTACTTGTTAACGATGATTACAATGACTCTTTCTAACCTAATTACCTAACCATTGAGTATCTAGAGGGCCAAATCCACCAACCCTTATTAGCTCCTATAAATTGGGCAAATACCCCTTCATAAAACCCTCGGTTTATCTTCTCTAAAATTCGGATATTCCCAATTTAGGGTTTCTTAACCCCTTCGATTTTGTAAGTTTTCATCTCCATTGGATGTATACAGATAAGGTTTTCAACTCTTTTTATCTCCATCGTTCATCACTCAATCTTTCAAGGTAGATGTTAATTTATTGCGTTTTCATATCATCCCCAATTGATTTTGCCCTAAATTTCTCACATTTAGCCTGTTAGTTGTTGAATTTGATTATGTTTGTTCGATACTAAGTGTTACACTTTGATTTTCGATGTAGAACGTAGTTGTACTTGCAATTTCAAGACTTTGTTACTAATTGAACGTGGACATGGTTTAGTTTTGGTATTTTTGATAAAATTTGATGTCAATGTTGAAGCTTTTGATGTTATATTATGGTTTGGAGGTGTTATTAACTTTTTATATGCTGATTGTATAATTTGCAGGAATTTGTTGTTTACACAGAGGATAGAATACAGAGTAGGTCAAAAATTGGTTTTAAAGTTAGGGGAAATAAATGCTTTTAGCTTTATATGATGATTGAATCTCAGAACGGTTGTAGCAGCTGGTTGTGTGTTGAGGTCATAGTGTTTTGCTTCAGGGACTAATATAATGCCAACTGGTTCTCTTTCTAAGTTTAATATCCCTCTCGGTTTTGGCCTTCGGAAAGGCATAAAAGTGCAAATCAAAAACTCGGTTCAGCAGAGGAACCGGTTATCTGCAAAACCAGGAATAAACGTTGCCCGAAAATCAGATTTGGAATTTGGGAATTTGGGTGAAGATTTTCAAGTTGCAGGTGTTGTTAAGTTGCATTCTTGTATATTTTGGTATAATAGGAGCAGTTATTTTGCAAGAACTATGGCTACTTCCGGTTCAGTAGCTGCATCTGGGGATCTGATTGTGGATAATCTTATTTCAAGTTGTGGCAATTTGTCGAGTTTTGCTAGGCCTGCTGGTCGTTTTTTGGAAAGAAACAGGGCTTATCATGCAGCGAGTTTGGGTGTGAAGAATAAAGAACCCAATAAGAGCCATGGAGTCCATGGGTATTTTATATTTGGTGTTACTCACATGGGGAGCAACATTAATTCGTTTGGTGGGCAATTGGGAAGAAGGTACAACACCTCGTCTTCAATGTGTATTCAGACGGTGGTGTTTCAGACAGGGTACTGAAAGAATCATCGCATGATGAAACTATTACAAGTCTTGCTATTGATGTCGATGTGTAAGTATCTCTGGCATTTGTTTATTTATTTGTTATATTTCTAGACATCTCATTAGAAGCTTTAAATTGTTTATGTTAAAATCCACATCCACATGACCATATATGTTTGTGTTTTGTCAAAATGATAGTTATGAAAACATGGCAAACAGTGGAGGCTTGCAATCATTTTTTAAGTATGTGATGGTTGCCATGACATAATATTTAGACAATTACATTACATTTCTATTAACGGACATATCATTGAACTTGTGGATAAGAGGGTGCTTGGATCTGTGTTTTGGAGCTGGTTATTTAACTATTGTGACTTGAGATTGTTATGTATTATCTTTGTAGTTTGACTTTGTGTTAACAAAATTTACTTTTGATCATCAGATTGTTTAGGTTTCAATAATCTGTTTCATACCGGTTGCAACAAAACTAATGCTAAGAGAAATAAGTAAAATAACTAAATGAACCTTTTAAAATATCCAAAATCTATAGAACATCTTATTATCTTAATATTACAACCTTAAGCTACATAAACATATCCAAACACTCTCTATCACTCTCCTATTTGCAGCCTGTTTTGATTATTTAGTATTCTTCAGTTATGTTGAAAACATACATTCAATTACTTATGTATCTGCTATAAGGAGATCTATTCATACCTCCATACCTTGTAAACTCTAAATTCATTTTGGCAAATAACATCATATTATTTCATAATTGAAACATCAGGAAGAGTGTGCATGGTAGAACTCTAAAACTACTATCAGGGTCTTCTTACCTACCACACCCTGATAAGGAAGAAACTGGCGGTGAAGATGCTCACTTCATTTGTGTGGATGAACAAGTAATTGGTGTAGCGGATGGAGTCGGTGGCTGGGCAGATGTTGGTGTTAATGCCGGATTATATTCCCGTTCACTAATGTCTAATTCTGTAAAAGCAATACAAGATGAACCCAAGGATGGCATTGACCCTGCCAGGGTTCTGGCTAAAGCCCACTTAGCCACAAAAGCCAGAGGCTCATCTACCGCCTGCATCATAGCTCTAAAAGACGAGGGTCTTCACGCCATCAATTTGGGTGATAGTGGGTTTGTTGTGATCAGAGATGGGTGCACTATCTTTCACTCTCCTGTTCAACAACACGACTTCAACTTTACTTATCAGCTTGCAAATGGGAATGAAGGTGATCAACCAAGTTCTGGTCAAGTAAGTTTTCATTCTTTTTCTTGAATACAACCTTAGTTCACCCTGTTTTGAACGTGATAGTTATGGTATTTGTTTGCTGATGAATAGGTTTTTAAGATTCCTGTGGAGGCGGGTGATGTGATTGTGGTGGGGACTGATGGTTGTTTGATAATCTGTATAATAATGAAGTGACAGCGCTGGTGGTTCAAGGGGTGAGGTCAAGGGTGAGCCCTGAGGTCATGGCTAAAAATATTGCTGAGTTGGCACGTGTGAAAGCGCTTGACAGAAAACGACAGTCACCCTTTTCGGCTGCTGCTCAAGAAGCAGGTTTCCGTTATCATGGTGGTAAGCTTGATGATATAACTGTCGTGGTGTCGTTTGTCACTGGCCCAACTGGTGAGTGAATTTTTTCAGTATGTTGTAGGAGTCAAAGTTTAGTGAACTTAGATGAGACTTATTGTTTTCCTTTTCTTGAGCTGTTTTATATATATAATGGTACTGGTCATTGCTTTTAAACAATCACCACAATCTTTTGCTTTCCTTAAATATACTTCATAGTAATGATGTTACAATTAGTCATGTACAAAAAACCGGTTCGGAACCGGTTCACCAAAAAAACCCAAACCGGTTTCAAAGAAAAACCGGTTTGAACCAAACCGGTCTCGAACCCAACCTGAACCGCCGGCTTCTATACCGGTTTGCTAGCCCCGCACTCAAAACCGGTTTAAATGTTAAAAACCGGTTGAACCGGTAAGAAAAACCGGTTTGGGTAAAAAAACCGGTTTGATAGGTTCGAGTTTTTGGTGAGCCAAACCGGTTTGTAACCCGAACCGGTTTGAAGATAAACCGGTTTGACCCCACCATGAAAAAACCGGTTCGGTTTTGAACCCGAACCGGTTTGGGTATAAAAACCGATGTGTACACCTCTAGTTACAATGTGAGTTTATGGGAGATATGAGTTTGAAATAACACAACTCAGTTTGTTATACTTTATTTGGCTTATTGTTGACATCTCGTCAATTACCGGTGCTTTCATCCGACGTGTTTTACAGTTTTTCTTACATTCTTCGGTTTCCAACTAACATTGACTTTACATAACAATGTCATAGACGGGTAGTGTCAAATGTTAGTTTAACCGAAGAATGCAACTATATATATGTGTGTGCATTTACACGCATACATATATATGTATATACTAGTCTTAAAAGCCCAGTGTATTATACGGATTGGATAAGATCCTGATAGTGTGGTATATTTTAGTTTGTAAATGATAAACGAGTTAGCAAATATTGAATTGTGTTTTCAATAAAAAAATTGAAACATAGTTCTAAAAGTATGAATGAATTATTGTCTTAATTAGTAATTACCATAAAACATGTGAGTAATTTGGACGAGAAATAAAATTTTGGTATTTTATAATTATGTCAAGTGTTATTTTGAGATACATTTTTATTAGAGTAGAAAAATATGTATGTATGTATATATTTATAATACTTAATAAAAAAATATTTTTGTATGTCATTTGTTATAATTCTATAGCCTCTAAATTTTACTTTTTTGATTCTTCTTCTATTAAGTATCACATTAACTACAAATGATATTATTAAATTCTTTTTATATAAAAGAATCTCTTTTTATTAATCTAAATAAAGATCTTTCTACAAATGCATTGTAAAGAAATAAATTTTTTTATAAAATAATTCTTTTTTCAAAAAACTATCAAACTTTTAAAATACACAATATATTTTAAAACTGTGGCTTTTAAAAATTTAAATTGTTATGAAAAAAAATTAAGTAAATTTCAAAGTTATAACAAAGAAACATTAAAAATGAAACTTTTTTAAAAACGGTTTCTTTTTAAACAATTTATTTAAAAAACAAACTTTTTTTAAGAAAAACAAAAAAAAAAAAAATTAAGCAAAAGTTTACAAAATGACATTGTACTTTTATCACTCGTACGTAATATCAATTATATCTTATATCAAAAGCTCGTTTTATAAGTCATTAATATTTAATAATAATTATTTAATATTTTATTTATTCAACCGTGTAATATACGGGTATTAATTTAATATACATACATACACGCATAATAATTCTCTCAAACCCGGAAGTGTTCAAATTTATCTTATTTATGAGAAATATCATTTGATTTTGTTTAATACAAAACATCATATTCTTCAAACGATAATTGCAACTCAAACTTGAAATCATTAACCATGCATCAACCATTTTATTCAATTCCACTTCTTTGTATTTTGTCTTTTTCTCAACGCACGAGTTCTATTAAAACCGCATACAATAAGCTTATGCTTTATAACAAGTTTTACATTTAAAGAGCTTTAGCAATCCAACTAACTTATTTGCAGAATCGACATAGAGCTTAATTTTATAAATCGTTTTGTAATATGGATCTTCAATCTGAAACATAATAAAGGCTTAAAATTGTATAGCTCTATAAAACATATCATAAGTAGAGTTTCGTTTAATGGGTCAATACCCATTTTTTCTCGATAGCACAAACTTTAGTCCTATCTAGTTAAATGGGTGAGTGCCTACTATATCTAATTGCAATTTCGCATATGCTCATTATTACATCTTATGATTTTAATGTCTCTTATAATCAAATTGATAATTGATAATGTGTACCGTGCCTTTTATATGAAGATACTAACCTATTTCTAAAAAATCCATTTGCAAAATTATGATGCATTATCCGTAATTATTATCAACATCTTCTCTGTCCTCTAATCATCCATAAACTCATTAATAGTTTTCCTAATCGTGTCACCCTTGTGACTGAAAATAGGTTTTAAGTTTGTAATTCTCCTACGCAAAGTCCAATTATCATCTACAAAATGCATGGTTAAACATATATAATATGACCTTTTGACCTTTTGTCCGTTTTGTCTTGAGGTTCATGTGTAAGATAAATTTCTATTATTTGGGTTGTAGAAATCATTAAACTTTTTCTTTGCTTTCAAATTATAGTTATCACATTCCCAAGAAATTGTGAACCATGAGGGGATCTTAAACTCAAAACATACGTTGTTCATACCTAATATATGAATACCAAATAGTCTACGCTTTGTTTCATATATTTCTTGAATCTCTCGTGTTCAGTGAATGAAAAAGAGAAAGTCATTCGTCTATTATCATTTTAATCTAGTTTTTGTCGAACCAATACCCCTTTACTCAGGGCCGAAGCTGAGGGGGGGCGACAGCCCCGGGTCAAATCTTCAGAGGGGCCCAAAAATTCTAAACTTTTTTATGTATTAGATATTTAGAGTTTTTTTTTCAAAGCATATATAGAGTTGGGTTACAACATTTAAATTAAACACATTTTAAATTAAGCCCCTTTGATACCCATTCTAAATTTTACCTTTTTATGGTTTTTGCTATAAAACTTTTTGCTTAAATAATGAATTTATATAATTCTTTTCAATTTTGCGGCCCATTTTCTAGCTTGTCCGGGCCTTAAAATCCTTAGCTTCGTCCCTGCCTTTACCGTTAGTATTTGGTTTTACAGAAACATAATATCAGGGTTTAACTTAAATTGCGTTAGATGTCAACCTAATGTTGATGCTTCCATAAACTCGAGCACAATGGTTGTATGAAGCTTTTATTCCTCCCCACTTCGTGAATTGATCTAAGTTCGGTTTCCATGAAGCCAAACACATACACATTGTGTTAAACATATTTACTAAATTACTAAATCAGGGTTTAGTCGGTCTTTTGCTTTTTTGGATTTGAACCAAACTGAACCCAAAATTTTCAAATCTAAAACTAAAAACCTTATCGAAAAGGCAATTGGATGGTCAGATCAACTTGGTCTAGAATGATTATTCGGTTAGTCCATCTAGACCAATCCTAGTCACCCCTTATTTCTAAAGATATATAACAAAAAATTTGACGTATGACACAATACCATCTAAAAAAGCCTTTAAAAGCGTAATAAAGGAACACACATGGATGATAGCTAAAGAAAAATCCATACGCAATATATATGTTGTGAATGCCATTTATATAACAATAATTTCATTCTAAAGTGAATATGAAGTAATATCATACTCAAAACATGAATGGTTTCTTGATTTACTCGATATAGGAATGAGTTCACTGTTTAGTAGTTTCTGAATGATTAATAACTAGTATATTGTTTAACTATTTAAATACAAATGTCTGATCAATTCAGATAAAAGCTCTTAATTATTCAATATTAGACTTTTTAACCATTTAACATTAGTATAATGTTTAACCATTCAGAGGCAAATGTCTGAACCATTCAGACATTTGTTCGCGAAACAAACAGTTTGAATCATTAAATGTTAAACCATTCAGATATCCGAACCAATAAAAGACTGATTAAAATACCGCCGAACAAACTGTTAGTGTGCTCTTTTCATGACAGAGGTATTTTTTAAATAAGTGAGACATCCGTAAGTATATGATAGAAGAGATACGTTTATTATGTTAAAATTTATAATTCTTTACACAATACATAATTTCACTATTTAAACATGTGTCACAACAACAATCATTCTCCCAATCGTTTTCCCGAACAAGCATAATAGGACCCAGGACACACATTAACCATTTCACTTTCATAAAAGTGTAATTATATTTTCAACTTTTATTGTTGTATGTAACATACATGCCTATATATGTAAATTTTTGTACATGTTATACAGTTATATAATTTTTGTTATAAAACCCCATGTAATACACGGATATATAACCCATTTATATTAATAAACGAAAATAACTATTCGCTCATGGCTATATTCTAGCACGTCCACATCATCTCCAACTAGGCTTCATCTAGAATTGTACACATATTCTCACCACATAAAAAAATTATTTTTCGTAAATATCTTGACTACAAAATTTTCCTTACTAAATGCTAACTTAATATTTCATTAATCATAATTTCTTTCTAGAAATAAATAAAGTTTCATTAAAAGTATTCTAATAAGACTTAATTTTATTAAAATATAATTTAATTTGTAGCTAATCATTGTTGAAACTAAATTTTTTAAAAAATTTATATAAAAAGGTTTATGGATATAGGGGAGGGATCAAATGAAAACTAACTTTTTATGAGAACTCCAAGAACCAATCTCAACCACTAGTTCTCAATGACAAAATTGTAATTAACAAAAACATATTTAAAAAATTTATAAATAAAAAAATAACATAAAAATAAAAAAAATAAAAACACAAAAATATTCCCCAACTTTCCCTCTTTCATAAAAAAATATAAAATATTTATAAAAAATAAAAAATTCCCGTTTTTTTAACGAAATTCGTTTTACACATGTGTGTAATATCGGATTTACACACGTGTATAACTAGATTTACACATATGTAAACAACGGATGTACGATTTTTTTAGAAAAGTATATCAATATGGTAGGCATTGGAAAGATAAAAAATACTGAATTTTATGGTGAATTTTTTTTGAAAACATGATGTCGTGAAAAAAAGTTACGAACGTTAAAAAAAAAGGGGGAAATGACATGTGATTTGCATTTGATAAAAAATGAGTGGCTGAGATTGATTCCTAGAGTTCTTACAAAAAAAGATAGTTCTTATTTGAACTCTCCCGTATAGATATATATGAATAATAAAATCCTTTATCTCTTTATAATATTGTTTATAATTTAAATATGCTTGTTATATATAATAATTTCATTGATATGTTATCTATAACATATATTAGATTATACACATATATATGTGTGTGTATATATAATCTATTATATATTTTTTATTTCAAACCGTATAACGTACATGTATCTAACCAAGTTTTTAAATATATAAAAGCCAATTTGTTTGACGCTTGTGACGCCTTTTCACTCTATGTAAAAAAAGTTTGTTTTATTATCTTTGTATTAAAACACGGACATATAAATAAACTAATATTTTTAACATACTCCCTTGCAACTGTTACAGAAATATTGTTACATGAAAACTTGAAAAGTGAGATTAAAAGAAGTGTCACTTGTCTTTTTCCCTCATTACATTGTAACCGTCCTCTATAAATAAACAACTTCATCAATCCTCTTGCAATTCACATCTCTCTCTCTACCAACACCAAAAATGTGCGGTGGTGCAGTCATCTCCAACGCCGATCCCGTCTTCAACCGCGGCCGCAAGCTGACCGCCAACGACCTCTGGTCCGAGTTCGACACCCTCGATGACTTCGGGTGGGAGTTCAAACCACAAACTCTACGTTACACCACTGATGTTGCTACAAAGGACAAAACTACTTCAATCTCCAAAAAGTTAATCAACAAAGGTATGATCAGTTTGAAATAATTTGATTAACACCTTGTATCGAATATTCAAATAAACATTAGGTGTCAGTAGGCTAAAAGCTTAACGACGGATTCATTCATTTCTTGTTTAGATATTGCTTGAATTTGATTTTTTTTCTTTATCATATCTTTGGAATAAAGTAAAGCTACACTTTAAGCAATTTGAAACTGGAATTTTATTTTTGATTGATTTAATGACGTGTTAACTACTGGATTTGCGAATTTTGGACTAGTTACATGTTTCTTAATTTTTGTAATTTATTCGTCTAAATTAGGAAATTTGAGTTGTAAATGGAATTTGATGTTATTAATGTAATACTTTAAGGGATGCTGTTTTTGAAAAAAAAATCACAATAATGAGTTTAATTTTATTTTATAATTAGTTTTAAAGTAAAATGTTAACGAATTTGCCTGTAATATGTTTGCGTGTATAACGAAGTTGATTTTAGTATATTTGTCTTTTATAACATATGTTTACATGTTTATACGTGTTGAAGTGTGTATATGTGTTCATGCATGTAGTTAAAATTTTATTTGTAAATGATTTTATGATATTGTATATAAATCTAAAATTTTCTTTTAAAAGAAAAGTTATTTGTTGCTTCAAGGAGCCACACACGGGTGTAACATAAAAATCTTGTTTTTAAGTACAAAATCACAATTTTTGACATCATGTGAAAAGGTTATTTGGCACCATATAATTATTTAATCCATTTACAAAATCAAAAGATATTGAAATAATTTAAGAAAAATCAAATGCTTTTTGACATCCATGAGTTCCAAAATGTATACTGTTCATCATTGAAAATCTAAATAATATGATTTTGATTTAAAATTATAATTTCAAAGCATCAATTTGCAATTTAATATCATTGAATCCGCATTTGACATTGAATGAGTAACAACTTGAAATAAGATCGAATTAAATATCGTCTCAATGATTAAAATTTGTCATATCTATCTTATTTTTTTCTTATCCTTATTGATTGAGAGATTTTAATTAAATTAAACACTTTGATATCTGAAATTTCAGAGCCAGGTAAAGTTTACAAGAAACCGAATGAGAAAAATACTAAACTTAGAAAGAACAAGTTTAGAGGGATCAGACAACGACCATGGGGCAAATGGGCAGCCGAGATCCGTGACCCGCAAAAGGGGGTTCGGGTCTGGCTCGGCACGTTTCACACCGCTGAAGAAGCGGCTCGAGCCTATGATGAAGCGGCTAAGCGTATCAGGGGTGACAAGGCTAAGCTCAACTTTCATTCACCTCCCGCGAAGAAACAATGTGTCCCAACCCCAACCGAGTCAACTCAGCTGGTCATGCACGAACCGGGTCCACCGTTACCACCAGTGTTGCTGAATTATGACCAGTTTAATCAAAACCGATCTTACTACTCAAATAGCAGTGTGGCTGATGACTATGAATTCAAGGAGCAAATATCGAGCCTCGAGACCTTTTTAGGACTTGATCATGACTCGACTCAGTTTGGTGAGTTTAGTGGTGAGTCGAGTCATCTTTGGATGATGGATGACTTCCCCGTTATCGTTTGAGCTTTAGCTGAATTAATAAACCGACTGAACTCGGTGATAAAATGAAGTTATATGGTCTATATGTTAAAAGTTAGACTTATTTTTATGAAGTGGTTGTGATAAAATGATGATGCTAATGGTGCAATAAGTTGTGTTGTTGGTCGTCTATATGTGTTGTGCACGAACCAACATCGTATGGGTGCTGTTTGTGTGTTTGGATTGTGTTTTTTTCGAGCATACATAGGTGGTTTTTGTATAAATGATTTTGTGTGGAAACTTATGAAGTAATTAATATAGGATACGGTATGTGTATTTAAGGGTGAAGATACATATGCATGTCTCTTAATGTATGTATATTTGGGTTTGTGCACGGGGAACACTATTTTAACCGGTTTTAAAAACATAATATTATAATGAGTTATTGGATTTTAATAATTCTAATTTTATTTATTGGTTACGATTTATTTAAACTGAAAAGATGTTTACTGACATTTTTATCTTTAAATTTATTTTCATCCAACAAACACTTTCACTTGACCGACTAGAAAAACTAACGAGTGTTAACACTCATTTGATAATGAGTGTTGGGGGAATGTAAGCTTGAAGTTGGAAGTGGCTACAAATATTTTATAAGTTGGGATTAGTTTCGACCAATAAATAAAAGTTGAGATCAGAGTAAATTACAAATTGTGTCCTTTATTAATATATGAAATTACACCGTATGTCTTTTTTTTATAAAAATTGCACACATATTATCCTTTACACTAACCTCCGTCATAATTTAAGTCAGGTATGTGTCTCTCACTTGATGGATATTTATGTATTTTACATGCTTACAATAAGTCGAAAACATTTTTGCGTCGCTTGATTCATGTCGCCTTTATGTTATGGTGTTAAAAGTTGAATCTAAAATTTCGGATAATAGAAATCACTATCTGTATCCGTATTTGAAGTTTCGGATATCTGAAATTCAATATTGGATACGAATAGCGTATTCAGATATCTGAGCTTCTTTTTTTTCAATAATTAGATATATGTTATTATAATAATAATATAAAAACAAAACACATGAAAAAAGTCCTAACATACATTAACAAGTCCCAACCAAAATTTAAAAAAAGACGTTTAACTCTTTAAAAAATAACAAAAAGTATTTTTGAAATATTTTAAAATATCCTAAAACTTAAAATATTTTTTTGTTATTTTCTAAAGTATCAAACGTTTTATTTTTTGTTGGGACTTGTTAGTGTATATTAGGACTCTTTTGTGTATTGTTTTTATATTATTTTTATAATAACATATATCTAATTATTTTAAAAATAAAAAAGAAGAGAAGTTTGGATACCCGAATCACTATCTATATCTATATCCAAAATTTTGGACGTCTGATTTCAAATATCCGAAATTATATATACAAATATAGATACGGATAGTGGTTTTTACTATCTAAAAATTTAAGAAATCCAACTTTAAAGACCTAGCATGAATGCAACAAGAATAAAACAACGTAAAATTATTTTTGACTTATTGTAGTTATGTAAATACATAAATATCCTTCAAGTGATAGGCACATGACTGATTTAACTATAAATTTAAATAGAGGTTTGTGTAAAAGACAATATATGTGTAATTTTTATAAAAATATGACATAATTTGTAATTGTTGAAACTAAAGAACACACAATGTAATTTTATGTATTAATAAAGGACACAATTTGTAATTTACTATTTACATCATTTAAATCTAATAACCCAAGCAACCTTAGTGTAATTGGTTTAGACGCATTATTGTATCAGGTTTAGACACTTTTGTCACGCATTACTATCAACTAAAGAAACATTAAATGTTTTAAAAAATAGGCAATAAAATGCTCAAATTGAATATTGTATTTTATTTCATTTTATCTTTTTGGTACGATTTAAAAATAATAATAAAACATGTAACATTTAGAAAATCCATAGAACGAGATTTTAGTAAAAAAAAAATTAAAAAGGTTAATATTTGTGTTTGATTTCTATATATTTTCACGCATTTTAATATTATTATTTACAATCTTACCTCTACTAAATGTTAATTAAGCAATAAAACAATAAAATGTATGATTCTTTCATTCTTTACACTTGTCATAAATAAAACATTTTTTATTTGATTTGATACTAGTGGTTTTGTCCGGGCCTTATGAAAACACTCTTTTTTAAAAAAAATTATATTTTAAACATACGTATACGTCGCAACAATTTATTCAGAATTTATAAAAAAATAAATATATTCTTGTCAAAAAGAAAACACGTCATAACCGTGTATATGGAAGTGAATCTAAACCCGGGTAAAAAACACGCTACACAATCTTAAATTAAATGGTTTTGTAACAATATTCGTCCTAAAAGCTCATTACCGTTAAAAGCTTTAGTTACTTTTTCAAAAATGACAAATCTATCCTTACACCAAAAGGACCAAATATTTAATTTTCATAATTGTTTCTGTTTTCGTATTCTTTCGATCTGTTTTCTTTCCCTTACCATTTTTTCTTTTTTTCTTTCCGATCTTCACTTTTATTATTTAATTAATAAACAATAGTTTATCAATATTTTTTTTAAATATATACTTTCAAGTAAAATTTAGTTTTTATATATTTAATACTTTACAATATTATATACTAAATATTATAACTAATGCTAGGCATGAGTAATTTTTTTTTTCTAAGTTTCAAATATAATTTTACCGCATAATAATCTTTATTTATATATAATAATTTATGTATATCTAGGATCTAATATATATTTAAGTTAAATATCTATAAGTGAAAAGTTAAAAAAACTTTTAAAACAAAAAAGGGTGAGGTTATTGTACAAAAAAAACTATAAAGGGTTAGAAGTGGTATTATCTATTAGATCTTAGATTTAAAGGTTAAAAAATTCGGTGGCATAATGATAAATTATTAAAACTTTAAATGATAGACCAATGGTATTTTAGTCTTAACAATATTTTCAAGTTTTTTTTAACGTTCATAACTTTTATATATAATATTATTTTTTAAATAAACAAAAGTTTTTTAATATTCAATACACCTATAATATTGAAACATAAAAAATCAAGTTTTTTTCCACGTTATTTTAATTCATTATGTAATATTCGTCGACTCATTGTGCAATATCAGATCATAGTGTAATATTCATCAAGTCGTTGTTTAATATGCATCAGATCATTATGGCTACTGTTGACAGTATGTTATGCATTATGTTTTTTTTTAAATGATGACTTTCGAATAACACGATGCTAAGAATTATTTTTTTACGATTTTTAATTCATTGTGTAATTTTGATCAGGTCATTATGTAATTCTCATCATGCAGTTCATTGTGTTTATTGTTAATCATCGAGTCTAGTGATAGTCATTGCTTTACCTATTATGTCTTATGTTAACCATTATATTTTTTAAAATGGTGATTTTCAAGTAACACAATTTTTAAAAAATGTAATTTGTTTTACATTATTTTCCAGTTTATTATTTAATACTGACCAGGTAATTGTGTAATCCTCGAAAAACGGCTTATTATGTCCATTACTAATTATCAAGTTTAGTGTTGGTCATTGTGTTATCCATTGTGTTACGCATTGGGCATAGTGTTTTTTAAAATTATGATTTTCCAATAACATAATGTTAAAAATGTATTTATTTACACTTTTCAATTCATTATGTCTCACTGATCATATTATTTTGTAATCCTCGTCAAGCAGTGATGCATGTAAAGTATATATATGTCTAGTAATGATTTTTCACATAATTAAGTTTTATTTTAAGAAACAATTATCACTCTTAAACCAACTACACGCAATAGACAATTGCACCTATCGTACAAGAGTATAGTTTTAGGCAAGAATCAAGTATTAATCCGTGGACACAATGACTCCCAATATTAAATCATCATCACTATTTAACCAATCAATTAAGTTTAGATTTGTGAATATTATAATTAACCAAAACAATTAGCAAATTAGACTAATGAATTAAGTAGGTAAAGACGAAGATGCACAATCAAATAAGAATCCACTTGGACTTTGATTCCGCTTAGCATAAAATTAACCACTAGCACAAAGTTAAGGTGAGACTAATGTTTACACATGGTACATGGAAGTAGCCTAAACCCCCATCAATGATATCTAGACATATAACCATTTGGAAAATTAGAACGACAAACACACTATAGCCACCTAAAATTATGCATTGAAGACTAATGATATAATTATGTCAATGTTAACGATGAATTAGACTCCTGTTAGGGTTATCTAATTCTATAAAATTTTGGAAAGTTAACACGGTAAATATACGACAACCACCTCAACTTGCGTAAAATAGACAAAACTATAACTACCATTCAACTCATAAACATCAAACCACGATTACAAAAATCAATTTATAACCAATGACAAGAAAGATTCATGACATACACCATGGTGTTCTCAAACATGGGGATAAGGATGCATATTTGTCTAATTTTACTAAACCCTACTATTTATTCATCATTTCTAGTCAAATGTCAGAAAATTACATACAAAAGATGCAATATTATACATAAATCTTGTAAGAACATAATGTTTTCCAACATAGCATGCTTACAACACCCACAAGGTTGAACATTTATTCAAACTAGAACAAATACATATAATCATTAAAAAATAATCAAGTTTCATAATAACATTAACATAAACAACACCAAAAATCATGTACAAGTTGTTAAATCATGTTAAGTTTTATCTAATTCAAGTGATAATAAGAGTTTAGCCCATAAGACTTACAAAAAACACACCCAAACTCAAAAACATGGAAGAACCCATACTATATCTATAGGAATTCAAACCAACTTTGAGTGGAAATGACTCGGATGATGTTCGATCATTCTTGAAAGTGTGAAATCTTCAAACTTTGCCTTCAAAACTCTAAAAACTCTTAAAAATACTCGGAAACAGCTAAGCCTTTGAATGAGGATATTGTTTGAAAAGAAATAAAATTTATGTCGGAAATGAGGTGTATTGAGGTTATAAAGTCATTTTCTACCCAAATATGACCATATCTAAAGTGATATGATTCAGCTTTAAAAATAAATTATTTAGAGTTTGACAGCTTATATGTGCATATTCAGCTTCAATATGGTCGTATCATAAACATTTCTCATGTTAAACTTCTTCAAATCTTGAGTTTCTTCACAAAAGTCACCAAGCTTTATCCGATAACTACAAAATTCAAATAAAACACAAATAAGTGTCTAAATTATGAATTTTGTATAAAAACAACTTAGAATGCAAAGAAACATATACTGTAAACACATATATGTATTAGTATATTAAGCATATGATTGTGTCTATTGCTAATAATCAAGTTTAGTGTTGGTTATTGTGTTATCTATTGTATCTAATGTTGACCATTATGTTTTTTTTTAAATGATGATATTCGAATAACATAATAATAAGAAATGTAAATATTTCAAGTTCATTATGTATCTCTACTCAAATAACTGTGTAATTATCATCAATTCAGAAGATTACAAATGAAGTGACGGAATTACACAATTAGTTAAAAAAATGTTAAATTTTTATAATATCAACACTATATGCGTTTTAAAGTAAAAAATACTCGTTTTTATTGTGTAATTAAAAAAACATAATAATCGATAACAAGAAGCTCATATAAACAATGACAAAAATAATACATTGTGTTATTTTCACCACTATAAGCTTTGAAAAATACACTAGTGAAAATATATCATTATGTACTTTTAATTGTAAAATAAAATAATTGATAATAAATTTATATAATATATATGATATAAAATAACACAAAATGATATAAAATATAAAACACAATGATGTAAGATGTAAAATATTTGACATAATAAACTCATATTTGACACAATATACATATAATAAATAACGAGCTGACATATTTTATGCAATGACCAAAATACCATATCTAAAAAAATAATAAAATGACATGTTAAGTTCACAATTCTTCTTATATTTTTAGATTTAATTCTTATTTTCTACTATAACCTATTTATCTACAAAAGGTTAATTATGTAAAAGGTTATTTATGTTAAATGATTGATCCGGTCAAAGAAATATCTCATATTACATCTGAAATCTTTTATTTTCAATTTGAATGAATATGAAAGGTAATCTATCAATACTAAAAAAAACTTTTTATATGTTACTTGTCACAATTCTAGAACAACTAAGTTTTATTTTCCCGCTTCTCTCTCTTAAATAACACATTAATTATAAATGATATTATTTAATTTTTTTCATATTACATATATAACTTTTTTAAAACAGATATGTCTAGAAATGCAATTCGTAAAGAAATAATTTTTTATTAGATAAGAAACTTTTTCAAAACAAATTTCAAACTTTTAAAAAACATAATATATTTTAAAACTTTTGGCTTTTAAAAGTAAAATTCTTATGAAACAAAAGTAATTAAATTTCAAAGTTATAATTAAATCTAAAAATGGTTTGCTTTGAAATAATTTGTTTAAAAACCAATATTGAAAAAAAACAAAAAAAGTTAAAAAAGTTTAAAATATGATATCGTTCTTTTATCACTCGTACGTAATCTCAATCATATCTTATATTAAAAGATCGTTTTATAATTCATTAAATTTTATGAATAAATATTTGATATTTTATTTATTTAACTCGTGTAATACACGCAATACTAACCTAGTATCTTATATTATATCGTTAAAACAAGTTACTAACACTAAATAATTTAGCCAGATTTATTATCTTCCACGTTCATAATCATCAACAATATCTTCTTACTCTAATAAAATAGTAACTTGATATGCCACATGGCAACACCATAGTCATGCTCATCAAAATTTTTCTGTCTCTCTCTATTTTTAAATAATTAACTTAATTACTAATAATAATATTTAACATTATTTTACATTTAATACATTAAAAATGAGATCTATTTATTACTTTCATTTCTAAATAAACAATTTTTTTATAAAATAATTAATTTTTATAAAGCATAAAACTTTTTTACAAATACGAAATATTTTAAATTTGGTATTTTTAAAAATTCAATTAAAAAAATAATTAAATTTGGGAGTTATAATAAGGAAAATTTTAAAAATGACGTTTTTATACGGTTTGTTTTAGAACATAATGTTTATTATTTATTAAAAAATTTAAAATAAAATTTTAAAAACTTGATATTACTATTTTATTAGTTATAGTCAGTAATATCATATCTTACAATATCATTTTTATAGTTGATAAGTTTTATCATATTAATATTTTATTTATTCAATCCATGTAATAAATGAGTTTACTATAGTTAGTGAAAAATATATTTTAATATTGTTTTCTCAATTTTACTGATTTTCTTTCCTTTGTTCATTCTTTTTCTTCATATTTTATTATTCTATGATCCATTATAAAATATAATAAGCTAATAAAATATGATCATAGTTATTAAACTTAAAACCCTTTCACTGGTGCAACTAAAGCAAATTGTAAAGGAAGGATGTCATTAGCAATAAAGATTGATTAAGACTTGCGATAAGATTTGTTGTGTAGTTGCAAATTGCAATATAATATAACATCATCTGAACCATACATTGTATGTATCACATCTATGATCAAAATCTAAGAATATTATTTTGGTAGATGTTTACGCATAGCACACGCACAAACATATTTTCATATCAGTGGGGCCGACATATTTTTATATTTGTGAGAATGGCAGTGTATTGTTACGGGTCCATGTGTTTTGTTGTATGTTTTGATTCATTTATATGATCATTTATAATATTTATCTATACTAATAAATTAAAATATGTATAACACGTAAAATATGTATAACACACATGTTATGTTTTTTGTACTATCCACAAAAGCTCCACCTAAAATTTGTATATGTGTTGCTAGTAAAATAAAAGTTAACAATTTAATTACACTTTAAATGCTAATGATTCTTTATCGAGTTAATTTCGATTTTGGTCCCTGAGTTTTGTAAATAGTTTTCAGTTGAGTACCAACGTTTATTTTGTCTCCATTATTGGCCTGAGTTTTGCAAATCGTCTCTATTTTCGTCATTTTGACTAACGGTGTTAATTTTTTCCGTTAAAATTTTTTAAAATGACCAAAATACCCCAAGGGCTTAAGATTCCTTCACCACTCACCTCCCTCATCACTTCACAGAAGCTCAACAATGGCGATATCATCTTCGCCCTCTTCATCTCCTTCATCCTCTCACCCTCATTCTCCCAACCCCTCACCACCACCTTCTACCACCACTCATGCCCCCAATTCGACCATATCATGCAACAAACCACCACCGACAAACAGATCACCTCCCCCACCACCGCCCTCTCCCTCTTCTTCCACGACTGCCTCGTCGACGGCTGTGACGCCTCTGTCCTCATCTCCTTCACCCCCTTCAACAAAGTCGAACGTGACGCCGACATCAACCTCTCCCTCCCCGGCGACGGCTTCGACGTTGTCGTTCTCGCCAAAACCACCCTAGAACTCGCCTGCCCCAACGTCGTTTCATGCTCCGACATCCTCGCCGTCGCCACCCGCAACCTCGTAACCATGATGGGTGGTTCGTACTACACCGTCAAACTCGGCCGGAGAGACAGGTTGACCTCACGCGCCTCACGCGCTGACGCCATCCTCCCCAAACCTCGATGTCGATGAACAAAATCATCGACATCTTTAAGTCAATCAGGTTGTCCGTACAGGAGATGGTGGCATTAACAGGAGCTCACAGGTCGGACAGAACAATGGCGATGGATCAACGGACGAGGGCGTTTGTGGAGCTTTACGTGAGGGATTAGAAGGCGTTTTTTGAGGCGTTTGTGAGAGCGATCGAGAAATTAATCTTGTATGGGGTGAAGACCGGTGGGAACGGGAAGATTCGTTGGAGATGTGATTCGGTGAAGGCGGTGATGTGATGAAGGAGGTGAGTGGTCAAGAAATCTTAAGCCCTTGGGATATTTTGGTCATTTTAGAAAATTTTTATAGAAAAAAAGTTAACACCGTTAGTAAAAAAGACGAAAATAGAAACGATTTGCAAAATTCAGTCCAATAATGAAGACAAAATAAACGTTGATACTCAAGTGGAGACTATTTACAAAACCCAGAGACCAGAGACCAAAACGATTTGCAAAACATATTTTCATTTGATCAGTATTACTGTAATGTCATTTGTTTACTAGTGTTACACCATACTTAAGTCCTCATACTCGAACCGTTAATGTATGTATTATAGCGAGACAATTTTGAGTAGATATACTGAGTTTGACATACCCCACCCGGGCTAGTCGCGCTAGCACAAAGTTCGTCAAATGGGTGTTTAGTTGACCTAATTTCTGTTGCTGTGACCTGGTGTTCACAGTCAAGGCATTCCTTTACATTGTCAGCTTCGGTTGCGAACTAGATACACTTAGTAACTTGTTTAGTAGACTAGCTATCTACTGTTATTACTTCGTTTACCGTATTAGTATACTATTATGTTATGTTTATTAAAACTTGTGATCTCACAAACTTTATGTTAACACTTTAGCATGTTTCTTTCAGGTTCTTAAGGTGCGCACGAATGGGAACATCTCACGTTGCATTCATCATCGTAGAGTCTAATGAACAAATTTACATTTTCTACAAACTACATTTATTTGATTTGCATGTTTCTGCGCCGTTTGAATTATGAATTTATACGTTTCCGCATTTACTTTCACGTTTTCGTACTTAACTCTAATTTTTGGAAAACTTTACTTTAAACTAGAAATTGTGTTTTGTAATTGTGTTGTCGTTTAGTGTAACTAATGGCTAAGATCTTGGTATGTCACGCGCCTAACGGTATTACCCCATTTGTGAAAATTGAGGGTGTGACAATAGCTTCTGACCCAGACCCTAAGTTTAACCATTCTGACCAAGAAGAGGGGTGCTGCCTCTCTTTACGCCAAACCCCATAATCCGCCTACTCCGCCAAACCCTAACCACGCGAACCCCTCAGCGAGGTCTTCCACTAGACGGCGAACCCCTCTCCTATGGTCTCCCAACTGCATGACCCCCTCTACGAACCCCTATCTCCTCTGTCGGTCCACCGAGAGAGGAGTGTGTTGATGGTTAAGATGGTGTACATAGTGGTGGATGATGATGATGATAATGGTGTTGGGTTTTGCATATCATGAGTGGGTGTGTGAATCAATGAATTGATGGTAAAAACTGAATCTTTGATGGGTTTCAGAGGGTTACAGAAGGTGGATTAGATGCGAGGCGGTGGTGGTTGTAGTGGTGGAGGCTGATGATGGTCGGGAGGGGATGTAGAGAAGGGCTTTTGTTTTTTTGATGGTAATGGTAGTGGGTTTTGTTTTTTGATGGTTTCTTTTGTGTGTTAAAATAATTTATAAATGGAGTTTTACATAACACTAATTAAAATACAAGGGTAATTTGGTTATTTTTATCTTTCAGCGGAGTCAATCAGATACTAAATTAAAACGGCCAAGTTTCAGTGATGTAGATTCAATTAGAACTTCTAACAGGGTCAACTTCTGACTTTGTCAGATCTCACTGACTCAACGGTAATCAAACCGCCCTTATAGTCTTTATTCATACGTGATTTTGATCATATCTTATTTTTAAATATCATGTTATAATTAATAAAATCTAATTTTATATGATATTATTTATTTAAATTGTATAATACATGAGTTTACTAAAACTAGTGTTTAATATGTAAATATTTATTGAAAATGTGATTAATATTCGAATGTAATGACTTTAGAATTGTATTTACACTGAATATCTATACACAAACTATAGAATCAAAATTTGATATTTTGTACTTAATCATGAACATAAACTTACTTGCAACACTTCGAATTCAAAAAGAAAAAATAGACTTTGTTAACAAGAATATCTATGTTAACGTTTATTGATTAATTTACAAAAAGTTTAGGATTACCAAAGATATTGGTGCTTAAGATTGATCAATATTGGGGAGATATCAAATGAGAACTCATTTTTTTTGTAAGAACTCTATGAACCAATCTTAACCACTAGTTTTCAATGACAAAATAAATAAAAAATAAAACCACAAAAATGTTTCTTTCGTTTCCCTCTTTCATAAAATAAATTATAAAAATTATAAAAAATCTCATTTTTTTACAAAATTCATTTTACATATATGTAATAATGGATTTACAATGTGTAAATTCGGTATTACACATGCGTATAACTAGATTTACACATGTGTAAATAACGACCGGTTAATTTTTTTAAAAAAGTATATCAATATGATAGGCTTTGAAAATATAAAAAATACTGAAATTAATGGGGACATATTTTTGAAAAAATAATGTCGTGAAAAAAAGTTATAAACGTTTTAAAAATTTTTTGACATGTGATTTGCATGTGTATTACACATGCGTATAACTAGATTTACACATGTGTAAATAACGACCGGTTAATTTTTTAAAAAAGTATATCAATATGATAGGCTTTGAAAATATAAAAAATACTGAAATTAATGGGGACATTTTTTTGAAAAAATAATGTCGTGAAAAAAAGTTATAAATGTTTTAAAAAATTTTTGACATGTGATTTGCATGTGACTAACATGCATGGTTGATATTGGTTTTTAGAGTTTTAAAAAATGTGATTCTCAAAATAACCTTACTCTATCAATATATATTTTTAAAGAGTTAATTATAATTTTGCTCTCTAAGGTTTGATAAAATTAACGATTTTCCTCCATAATATTAAAGTCATCTATTTATTTTTAAAAATTTTATAAGTTGTTTTAGTTTCAATTTGAAAGGTTTATTATTTTTGGATTCAAGTTGAAATAAGTGATAAAATTTTGAATTAAAATTGAAACAATTTATGAAACATTTTGAGGTAAATTGATGTTTTTTAATCTTTTGAAGGAAAATAGTTTAATTTTGTTACACCTTCGGAAGGAAAACCAAATTTAATCTTTTTAAAATGTATAGGTACATAAAATATTTCTTCATGTATTGATGTTTGTTTTTATAGTTACAACATAATATTTTTATAAATTCTATGTATAATAATTTATTTATATTCAAATAATAATTCATATAATTAATACTTATATAATAATTTATATTTATTATTTACAATATTAGTGAAAATTGAATAAACTTGTTATCTGTTTATAAATAAAACGATTTTCTAACTCTTGCTAAACTCACATTTACCTTTCCTTTCTTCTCTTTTCTCTTTTTAAGTTCACCTAAATTAGTATTTAAAGACCCCCTAATGGATAATACACAAATCACATACATGTAACTCTATAATTAAACTATAACAAGAATCTACGAATATATATATATATTATATATATATATATTATATATATATATATATATAATATATATATATATATATATATATATATATATATATCTATATATATATATATATATATATATATATATATATATATATATATATATATATATATATATTAATTAATATTATGCTACATAATAAGTTGCATATAAATGACTACATATATATAAAGGAATTAGAGAAGAAAATGTATTGAATAAAATCTAAAATTGTAGCTTCAGTATGAAATATGAACAATCCTTCATCATAAAACTATTGGTTATTTATTTGTAACTCATACCATTTATGTACACGAACATACCATGACCAAGTGCTGATTTACCGACTGAAAACTTTCACACATACGAGTACCACAACCAAGTGGTGATTTACCGGTGTTAGTAATTGTCCATATATATTTTGTCAGTTACACATTGACAAAATATTTTTCAAGTTCATAATTATTTTCCTAGGGTTTTGTGGGTTTAGTTGCTATTCCATCGACTAACAATATCCATTGCTAAAAAAGTCGTCGCTAGAAAAATCTTCGGTAGACTTAACACTCTAGGAATTTGTGTGTGTATATATAATCCAGGCCGACACCATTTTATATATAGATAGACGCAAGATGGTCCTACTTTGACTCTAGCTATGAAGATTGAAGGGTTCGTTCATGCACCTTCTTGATCAAATTCCTTGATTGTATGTACGAGGTCTATATATTCAATTTATTAAATATTCTTATGGACAACTTGAGTTAAAATTTAATCAAGTGGATTACCTACTATAATCATTCTTTAGATTCACACCTGGCATAATGATACATTCCTATGGACAACTTGAGCTAAAATTTAATTAAGTGATTACGACGACCCTTTCCCACCAACAAGATTACTTATCATACAACCTCTCTTATTTATGTATTTATTTATTTTAAAACCCGCTATAAAACAATTTTGAAAGAATAAAAATTAAAATAAAGATATTTTATCCTGTAGTGATGACCAGTAGTTTCCATAAAGTTCTTAAATTATGCTTAATTTTCCAAACATCCCGCCAATGCGCCAATCTATATAGCGGGATTATTGTTAGCATAAGGTTTGACTGGTTAATTTCTGGCTAGCTCTACAGTGACGACATGTGGTTTATTGAAATCAACCGCATCCAAATTGGTGATAAATACAATGATTTTGTGGAACTCTAACAACGATTTTAATATTATAAACTCAAACAAAGACTTAAACCAAGAAATTACAATACCCTACCTATCTATTTATATTAAAACTATAACTAACACTCCTAATCAGACTCAAACTAAAAAAGAAACTCAAACAAATAGTAAAATATTCTAAATATTATCTTAATCAAATTACACTTTGAATAAATAAGCTAATATTTATCATGTCATAAGCCAAACTATGTCGCAGAGTAATATATTGGATAATAAGAGCTTTGTTCCATATTGAAAACACTTTTAAAAATATCATTCTAGTTCATTACATTCTAAAATGTAGTCACAACATAGAATTTAACAAATTTGATAACCAAATTCTGATTTTTAAATCCACACCAATATCCACTACGAGAATTAAACTTGTATAAGTTGTATATCATTGGGCCACAGGAACCCACTAAACTTTTGCAAGAATCATGATCCCCAAAGAGAAGAAGCTCTAAAATACGTGAGGATACAAAATACTTAATTTAAAGTATATAAGAATTAAGAAACAAGTCCTCAAACGCGAGGATAGTAGATTCTTAATCAGGGCCGGTCCCGAGAAATTCCAAAAGACATTGGGTTCGGGGCGAGAACAAAAAATAGCCCCCTGTAAAACGACGTATAAAAATGTCTAAACCGAACAACTTGCATATAAAAAAATTATAATACGACGATAATTGTTATAACAATAAACAAAACTAAAGCATTCTATCAAAATAACCTAATTTAGTTAAACGAATCGGGAAGTTCTCTTAGCGTTTTTTAAAACAAAGTTCTCTATCAAGTTTTCATATTAATTGAGTTCATATTGGGTAAATAGTATTGAGCTAAACTATTTAAAATGTTAATGAGTTTTAAGGTAAGGTTTAATAGGTTAAAATAATTAAAATATTATTAAGTCTTTCTAGTGAGTTTATTAATAGTTTATAGCTTTTTTTAAACACACACACACACACACACACACACACACACACACACACACATATATATATATATATATATATATATATTATATATATATCTGTGTGTGTGTGTGTGTGTAGGGGAGGGATCAAATAAAAACCATGTTTATAATTAGAAACCGTAAAAACCACCACTACCAAATCACATAATTTATAATTGATTTAACTTTCTAATTGTTTAAAGTATATTTAAGTAAAATTCAATCATATATTTCAAAGCCATTATATATTTTTCATATAAACTCCAAGTTTCGTCGATGATGACAAAAGGACTTACGTATATGTAACTTGTAGGAGCTGCATGTATGTAACTCTTAGTTATACACTTGGTAACACGTATTTACATATACGTAACCCCTAGTTTTTATAGTTTTTAATTATAAATATGGTTTTAATTTGATCCCATTATAAAAGTTCCAGGCCCCTAAGAAGATCGGGCCCTGAACGATCACCCACCCTGTCCCCGCTCAGGGTGTTCAGGGCCGACCGTGTTCTTAATTCAACCTTAAGAGAAACAATTACTTAATTATGCGAAGATAGTACATTCTTAATTCATAATCCTTAATATTAAGATCAATAGATTCTATATTAGCTACAAATTTGAGGTCCCCTAAGTAAAAAATTAATTAGTAGTCACTACTAAAAAGAAAGCATTTTTCTTGAACCAATTATACATAATTATATTACGTTTGAACCTTATCCAAATTAGAAGATCAATTCCTCTATCTATGAAACATTGAAGTGCACATTCGGTTTCATACGCGTTGGGGTTGGTGTGAACTGGTTTAGTTATGGAATCGGGTGTTATTTTTTATCTTAATATAATAAATAGGTTCTAGTTACATAACTTTTTATTATTATTCTAAATTAGAAAATACAAAAAGAAAGAAAAACATAAAATCCATAGACATCTAAAAAAACATGAACATTACAATGCATTTTAGTTTTTTTATTCATCGTTCGAGCTTTCTCTCTCTTGGAGGCGAATTCTTCATGAGTATGTGGTATGTCATTCCTTGTAATTCATCTCCATCATGTAGTAGTTGTTCGAAAAATATTGGTTTGTTTGTTATATATTTTAGAGTAATTAAATTTACTAATGATCAATTTAATTATAATATTCATTAAATAAGTCAGAGGGTGTGTAGTGTACATTTATTGAGTTTATTATGAAATTTGAAATCTAAAACTTTTTTAGGCGTGAAACCCCTAAGCAATGGGGATTCCAAAGGGGACAAACGCCCTTTTGATTGGGCATTTGGGGGTAGCACTTCTAGGAGCAAGATCCAAGGGGTAGAGCTTCTGACTGGTTGAAAATTTTTTATTTTGATAAACATTGCTTTATAAAAAATGCATGAAAATTTGTTTTTCTTGAAATTTCACATGTGAAATTTGAGGGCTAAATTCATCCATTCCTTGCAAATGTTGATTTCGTAACAATTTTGGTCATTCAGCATGTTCTCTGTTCATGAATTCTCACACACATATCATATTTGTTCTTGTAATTAAGTTTTATCTGATTGAAAATTTGATGTAAATTAAAATAGTTTCAATCTGATAATATTTCGCCAACTTAATTTATCATGATTTTTCTCTACAAGCCATGTTCAAATGATTCTTCAAACAAAAGCACATTTTCACCGTTATTGGAGTGAACCCTTTTCTTCTTAACGTTATAACTGTGTCAGTAACACAAAAAGAGGATTCTAGAACCTCCTAGACGTTTGGACGGTTAGTAGATCATAAGTTATAACGAAATAAACCAGAGATTGAGATTTCTTTCCATTTTATAATGTCAAAACATCAAAAGTTATGACATCTCGTGGGGCGATAGTGAATAATAAATTTGTTCACATATACTTCCCGAGCTTGTTACTTGCGGTGCTACTGAACCCATAAACGGTTATAACGGCTAGTCTTGTCCCAATGACAATAACCGGTTATGGAATCGGTTATCGAAAATCAGTTTTGGGTCGTATCCATTACTGTCACAAAATGATGTAACAGGTCAGGAATTGACAGCTTTAATTAGGTAGTGACGGTGTGCGCTCAAACCTTGGTTTTGACCATTGACAAATACGGTTTGTGATGGGGTATAGGTCCACACCCAGTGTTTTCCCACCTCTATATGATCATATGTTTACATTTTACTATTTTAGGAACTTTTATTGGGCCATTTTGAAGTACTACGAGGTAACGAGGCTAAAGTTCAGGTTTGTTTTATATAGATGGGCTTTCAGTAAACTCTCTACTCTTTAGTCCATCATCATTTAACTTTTTTGGCCCATTATTGAACAAACATTTAATTTAACTAAAAGGGTATCCACACAATACGACGGAGTGTCATTTTACATCTGGTACGTGCAATTAATAATTTATTATTTTTGTAGTATTTTTACAAAATTCTATTATATTTTTTTAAATTAATATTTAAAACACCAAACAAATAAATTATGCATATCTACTTGTACATATATGCATTAACTTATACTATCTCACAAAATACATATTTGTTCAGTAAAAAGTTTATAGCAAAACATTTAAAAAACACAGGTTAAGTTATAGTCTCAAAATATTTTTAAATGTAATAGATTAAAAGATATAGCTGAAATCTTAAAACATATTATGTTTTTTTTGTTTATGGGTAGATAATATAAAATTTTATGTAAGTGTTAGTAAGTGTAAGGTTATTATGTAACAAATTATAAAAGGGTGATTTATAAATAATGTTATAAATACTATTTTACCCTTAAAAATGAGTGTATCTCATGCGTTGAATATAATAAGTGTTCTTAATTTTATGGTATCTTAAAATATCCCTCTATTATGCTTTATATATAGTATATATGCTAGGTTAGTACCCCGTATATTACATAGATTGAATAAATAAAATATTAAATAATTAGTAATTAAAATTTATAAATTATAAAACCATAGTTGAAGATAAAATATGATTATAATTACGTATAAATAGCTACTTTAAGTAAATAAACAATAATGTATTTTTCTTAAACTTTTATTTTATAATAAAATAGTGGTTTTTTAACTATTTTGTTTTAAAAAATGAAATTTTTATATAAAAAGTTTGTTGTATTCTATATTTAGAAAACTTTTATTTCTAAAAAAGTGTGTTTTTAATATAAAACTAGGTTTTTAATTTATTAAATTATATAATTTTTTAATTTAAAAATGATACAAGTAATATTATTAGTATTCACTATTATTATTAATAATAGGAAAAATAAAAAGTTTAGTATGAAGATGCTTACAATTGTGTCATATATCATCTTTTATTTATTTATTATAGATAGATCTATAGATACATAGATAGATAACAAATTGATATATGGATATTCAAAAAAATATATCATTTATTAAACGAATTATAGGTAATTATAAACAAAAATAGTTATAGTATGATATTTTAATATAAGATATGATTAAAATTATAAATACTAATAGTTTAAGAAATAAAACAATTATACTATTTTTAAACTCTCTTGTCCAAATAGTTTAATTATTTAAACATTGGTTTTAAGATTTTTTATAAAAAAATATTTTAAAAAAATCTTGTTTAATAAAAACTCTGGTTTGTAATTATTCCGGTTGTTTTAATTAAAATGCTTTTAAAAAATTTGGTCTTTTTATATTTTTTATAAAGGACCAATTTAAAATATTTTGTTTTAAAAGGTTTAGTGTTTTAGAAAATTTCATTTTATATAAAAGTTTGTTATTTTATTATTTCATTATTAGTAAAAAAATTAATTTTTATTATGTTAGTATATTTTATTTTTACAAAGATAGCTAGGTATAAAAATTGTATATGAGAGAGAGAAATGTAATAATTAAATAAATTAATTTTTAATAAGAGAGATAAAGTTTAGTGTTTAAATCGATATATAATACCAAAAAAATAATTTCGGAGGACGCTTGGCACATATTTAGGCCTTCTAATTTTGTTTTTTTCCACTTCTCTCTCATCTTAAATAATTATTTAAATTTAAAAATATTAAATAACTTTACTTCTTTTATGAATTAATTTATAATTAATTAAGAAGGATATCTTTTTATTAATGTTATTTCTAGAAAACAATTTTTTATAAAATGAGAATTTTTTTCTAAAACATCTATTTTTTTAAAATATAAAATATATTAACATTGATGTTTTTAAAAGTAAATTTTATTAAAACTAGACATAATTAAAATTAAGAGTTATAATAAGAAATTTTAAAAAATGACATTTGTTAATATTGTTTGTTTTGAAATTTTTTTAACACTTTTTGGAAAAAAGTTTAAAAATTAATATTATTATTTAATTACTTATAGTTATTACTCGTACGTAAGTTTAATCATATATTTATTTTACTTAAGTTAATATTAAATAAATAATAATTAACAACTAATCAGATATATTATGAACATTCATAGCCGATCCGACCTGATTCAATGATATATCTATATATCCGATAACGTGGTCAAAATAATTCTAAAGTGATATCATTATTGCATATTACTTTTTGGTATATATGATTTAAATCTTAATTTTTTCATACTAGTATTATCACACCTACTGAATATCTAGCTAACGATTTCACCTGTCAAAATGATTTCTTTAAAATCTAAAAGGAGTCGATTTACTTTAGCTTTATATTTCGCTATGGTAATATGTAAAAGTTAAGGTCAATCTCTATTAGGAATATGTTTGTACATAAAAGAGTATGTTTTTACGTATTGTCAGCTTTATGTCGTCTGTCACAAGTTAAGAGTAAAGATAGATTGAAACTCTTAGTTTTAAATAATAAGACAAACCTACTAATATTACTACAAATGTAGTTTATAAGGAGGTTTTAGCTCATTTGTGATCTTATTATCGAAATTTGTTATCTCTTATTTAATATATAAACACTTGTTTTTTTATGTTTTTATGTTATTTAGTAGTTAACTCCCCCTTCCGTGTAATACACGGATAACTAAAGCTAGTTACTATATATACCATTTTGGAAGGAAAATTATGTTAGAATTTCTATAAAAAATAACATGTGACAAAAATATGAGTTAAGAGAATAACAGATAGTAAGTTAAGAGAATAACACATGACAAAATAATCTTTCTTTTATTAGGTACAATAGATGTATACTAATTATCAACTTAAGGTTGTAATGATTGTTGTAATTTAAGCATTAAAAGTTATACATATTATTTGTTTTTTCCTTAATTTTTTTTATTTTCAACCCACTTTATACATATTTTACAATTTAACCCTACAACTTTTACTTTGATTTCTAAATTAAAAAGTTAACATATCATAACATGCGCGTGTGGTTCAACGTTGTTAAGTCTGTTTTTCTTTTTTAACGATCATGTCGCAACATGCGGGTCCTAGATCATCTTGGTTATTATTTTTAATATTTTATGTTTTTACGTCTACTTTTTGTTTGATTTTATTTTTTTATTTATTTTAATATGATTTTTCGGTGTTGGTGGTCACTGACGATGATATGACGTTGTTGCTATTTGACATAGTTTTACGCTCCCGTCACAACGTAAGGGTGGATACTAGTTTTTTTATAATTTCCTCAAACCTCCACCTCTAAGAGTAAATCATCTATATTCAGATTAAAAATAATTAAACCAATTTCTAAAATTTGAGAGTTTAACGTATAACCTTTAAAGATAAACAAATTATAGTGATATTAATTGTGAAATTGAAAATAATTTAGCTAAAAGATTAATTTGTTAATGGCCTTAAATTTAGTGAACAAATTTTTTGGCTCACGTGACATCTCCTTCCTAGTGGTTAAGGGATGTATCTTACAATTAGGGTTATGTTTTTAAATTCTACATAATACATGTTATGATGGTTTTGATTTTAGAAATTTAAAAGTTTCTGTTAAAAAGTAAACAAACATATTGGATGAAATAAAAACATTATCATTCACTTTGGTGGACAATCGTGGATACAAAATAACATGTAATTGGGAAAGGTGATTGTCGAAACCTACTGATGGTGTAGCTAAAATGGTGTATCAGTTTTGTAATCTTTGTTTTTTATCCTTATGGAAGTTTTAAGATAATCTTGGCATTGTAATTTGTTTCTCTTCGGATTATCTAGTGTGCTAGTTCCCCACTAGCTTCCTTGAATAAAATTTATTCATTGTTTTCGTTCAAAAAAATAATTTTTATTTTTATGTATTAATGCCTACTACTAGAAAAAGGATTTCTCAGACAAGCAAATCCTCTCGGTAGATCATGACAAAGAAAGTAACAAAACCTTTTCTCTTAAAAGAAGAGAAAATTACAAAAATGGTCCTTGTGATTTGCTTATATTACAAGTTTGTTCTCTAGATTTTAAAATTACAAATTTAGTCCAAACATATTGGAATTAGTCGCAAATTTAGTCCCCACCATTAGTGTCTATTAGTTTTTAACGGTTTATGGATTGAATTTGTAATATGATCAAACCATAGTGACCAATTGTGTAATTTTATCTAAAAATAAATACAAATCGAAAAAAACATAAAAAAGTTAAAACAAATCGGTGTTGGTGGTCAATGACGATGATATGACGTTGTTGCTATTTACCTTAGTTTAACGCCCCTGCCACAACGTGGGGGCTGAATACTAGTTTTTTTTTTTTTATAATTCCTCAAACCTTCACCTCTAAAAGTAAATCATCTATATTCAAATTAAAAATAATTAAACCAATTTCTAAAATTTGAGAGTTTAACATATAACCTTTAAAGATAAACAAATTATAGTGATATTAACTTTAGTAAACCCGTGTATTACACGAGTTGAATAAATAAAATATTAAATATAAAAAAATTATTAATTATAAAACGATATTTTAAAATATACGATTAACATTACGTATGAATAAAATTATAAGCAATACAAACTTATATCAATTTTGTATCAAATTTTTGTATGAGAAAACCTCGGATATGTACATGAGTTTAAGATTAAAATAAATAACCTAACGTGACCATTAAAAAAATAAAATATTGACTAACCTCGTCTCGAGTAATTGTAAATGACAAAAAACGTAAAATATAATGTTGTAAGTAAAAATTGCTTGAAATTTACTAAAGAAAGATTCTCATAGAAAGAACGGTCTATGATGTTTTTCGGTACTAATTATAACATATAATCATGCACATATATAGTTGGATTTACTATTAAACTTACGCTCACATGATAATACAACTAAGCATGGACAATACAAAAATCAATTCAAAGTTTTAGATTCCAAATTAAAAAATGACTACTTTATATCTTAATAGACTTGATTAAATAGTTTTATAGTAACAAAAAATATTATAATAAAACTGAATAAAAAACAAAAAAAAACATTATCTAATAAATTAAAGAAACCACTTATAAATAAAATATTTCTAGCAAAATAAGACCATGTTTCAAAAATTAGTTAAAAGCATCTTAAATTTTGGAAAATAATGATTTTGTTGATGGTAACAAATAAAAAAAGATAAAGAGACGATAATGAAATAAAAGACAATTGAAAATATTGATGTCTAAATTACCGTTTTTAATTGTATTTTATTTTAATTTCTAAAATCAATTCTTTGTTTTTACTAATAGTAGTTTCTATAGGAAAAACATATAAAACATTATAATTGATGTGTTTTTAAGTGGTACTATACAATCTTAAAGTAAACATTTATTTTAGAATTATAATTTATGACTTATTCTGTCTTTCAAAAAATAAAGATTTGAGAAGAAGATAATTTTAAAAATTAATCAATAGAGCTTGTTAAGAGTAAAAGTAAAAGATATATGTTATTTAGTTTAGAATGGAAGGGTTTTAATTTATATCTTATTAATTTTGGAAACAAAATATGTATTTAAAAATTTTAATACAAAAATAGTAGATTTAATTTTTTGGGCGGGAAAAATATTTATTATTAAATGTCAAGTTGACATGTGACATTAGATAGATTTACAAAGTAACATGTGGCAATCATAATTACCCTTTTATTAGAATAGTAGAATAAGATTAATTGTGAAATTGAAAAGAATTTAGCTAAAAGATTAATTTGTTAATGTCCCTAAATTTAGTGAACAAATTTTTTTTGGCTCACGTGACATCTCCATCCTAGTGGTTAAGGGATGTATCTTACTATTAGGGTTGTGTTTTTAAATTCGACATAATACACGTTATGTTGTTTTTTATTTTAGAAATTTAGAAGTTGTTGTTGGTAAACAAATCATTCACTTGGATGGACACGTGGATACAAGATAAAACGCGATCGGGAAAGGTGGTTGTCGAAACCTACTAATGGTGTAGCTAAAATGGTATAGTAGTTTTGTAATCTTTGTTTTTTATTCTGATGGAAGTTTTAAGCTAATCTTGACGTTGTAATTTGTTTCTCTCGATGTATCTGGTGTGCTAGTTCCCCGCTAGCTTCCTTAAATAAAACTTATTTATTGTTATCGTTAAAAAAATGATTTTTCTTTTTATGTATTTAGTGCCTACTACTAGAAAAAGGATTTCTCTGGCAAGCAAATAGTCTCAATAGATCATGACGAAAAAGTAACAAAACCTTTTCTCTAAAAAAGAGAGAAAATTACAAAAATGATCCCTGTGATTTGCTCATATTACAAATTTGTTCTCTAAATTTTAAAATTTACAATTTTAGTCCAAACATTTAGGAATTAATTGCAAATTTTGTACTCACCGTTAGTGTCTATTAGTTTTTAACGATCTGGGGATTGAATTCGTAATATGATCAAATCATTGGGACCAATTGTGTAATTTTATCTAAAAATAAAAACAAATCGAAAAAAATCATAAAAAAGTTAAAAATTAAATAAAACTTAAATCAATATCAAACTAATGATTAGTCACTAAAATTCCAAAGAACTTGTTAATCCTACAAATTTAATATATTTAACAGGTATATAAGTGTTTATGTGTTTTTTTTTTAAATTTTAGTTTTCTACTCAAATCTGAGTACTTGGAAAAAATAATTATGAATACAAATTGGATGTTTTTAACCAACTATTCAAACTTTTACCTACGGTTCAAATTTTTGTTTACAGAAAATTTGAATTGATTTTATTTTTTTTGTGAAAACTAGTACTGTATGAATTGATTATTTGGAAAAGTATTTTTTAATTAGTATTAATACTTGTGTTTTTTTAAATTTAATCCGTTTTTTTGAAAGATAAGATTTTTATTAATAATTGTTAATTCGAAGTCAATAATCATTAAAAATAAACAATAATCATTAAAAATAAACACTTTAACCTAGTAAACATGTATAATATATTAAATTAGCACAAAACTTACAAGTTAATTGACTAAATCCGGACTAAAAGGTTTTTTTTATGAATTTTTCACTTCTATTTTAGAGAAAATTACACAATTGGTCCCTATGGTTTGATCATATTACAGATTTAGTCCCCAATTGTTAGAAACTAATGAGAACTAATAGTGGAAACTAAATTTGCTACAAATTTCAAATGTTTGAACTGAGTTTAAAATTTCTAAATTTAAAGACTAAACTTATAATATAATCAAACTACATAGACCACTTTTGTAATTTTCTCTATGAAAAAAAGATTATTATTGCCCTTCAACAATGTGTCGGTAAAAATCGAGGGAACGAGGGATCACCAACTTAAAAAGAAACCCCCAAAAAACACAAAAAAAGACGGAGCTTAAAGACCAATAGCTGTATTAGATTCAGATAAGATTTCGTGTCAAACTTTTTCAATCATTTAAATGAGACGAGATATCCATAAATTATAAAACTAAACATGTCCACCAAAAAAAACCACAAGTTAACCGAGACAGACTCATTTAACTAAATAACTTTAACTCGAATCCAATTCATTCTTCTTTACACTAAACTTAAACCCAAAAATTGAGTTACCATGATTTCAAGTTTCCATATGTCATTATTAAGAATTTAATACACACCCACAATTCCACAATTCCACATCCTACCTACAATTTATCATATATTAGATACACTTTATTAATTAGAAAATGTGTATGTTACAAAGACATGCATGGACCCAATTAACTTGCACCAAATACATTAAAACATCTCACATTAACAACTGATGCAAATCACATACATCTCTATCATGTCTTCATCTCTCCACAAACTTTTTGTGTCACATGAACCAAAACTACTTAAAATACCAATAAACACCTTTGTTCTCACTGTTCTCATCTGGCTCAACATAGATACACTCCACAGTGTCTCTCCATAACGCCTTTAGCATCGGCGTATCGTCCCACTTGTAGTAGTCGCCCAACATTGGCTTCACCGCGTCTCGCGCTTCACTCGCGTGATAATGCGGGATGGTCGGGAACAAATGGTGAATCACGTGGTTTTCGGGTCCGTCATGAAAAACCCAATTCATCAACGACCCGAAGTCTCTATCGATTGTGGACAACGCCCCGCGGATCCAGTCCCACTCTGTCGCGTCGTAGTGCGCGATAGACGGGTGAGTGTGGTTTAGGTACGTTAAAGTAATAAAAAAACCACTCATGACGAATAAAGGTAGCCCATACAAGAAAAGTACTGTTTTTACGCCTTGTGCGAGCACAAGGCGGTAAAAAACATAGAGAACTGTAATGATTCCTATGTCGGAAAGTACAACTTGACCGCGTTCGCGGTCATTAAATATTGCACTTTGCGGTAAGTAGTGGTTCGCGAACCCTTCGTAGTCGCGTCCGTAGGTGTTGAAGAACAAGTACAAAGGTAACCCGAGGGTCGTCCGTAGGAAAAGGGTGAACACGTTCCCGGGTCCATTATTTAGGAACTCGGTGAAGAACGTGTCGGATTTACGTTTGGGGATATACACCTCGTCGTACTCAAGCGAGTTCGTGTGCGCGTGGTGGCTACGATGACTATATTTGAACGAGAAGTACGGGGTTAATGTGACCGAGTGGATAAAGAAACCGAACGCGTCATCGATCCATTGGTACTCGCTAAAGGCGTTGTGACCGCATTCGTGGCCGAGGAGCCAAAACCCCATTAGAATGCATCCTTGGGCTAGCCAGTATACGGGCCACGCGACGTAAGTCAAGGGTCCGGGGAGGAGCGGGATATAATTAGCTGCAATATAGTATAAAGCGTATATTATGATAAGGTCGCGGACAAAGGAGCCTATAGAGCGTGTGAGAGAACGTTTGAAACAGTGTGGTGGTATGGCTTTCTTTAGATCGCCGAGCCCGAAGGGGGTTTTCTCGACGGGAACGCGTTTGAGGACGTCTTTCGGCGTTTTTGACGCGTTCATTTGGCCACCGGCTCCCATGGTTCGAACCCTATACTTGTTGGTGAAGTGTTGGAATAATATAGAGGATGTGGTATGATTTATAGTGGTCATATTGGGTACACTTTGAACTACCTCACGTGCCAACTGCCGGCTTATTTGACTACTTACTTTTTTTAAATCACTTACATGTTTTCGATAATGATTTTAGAGATATATTTTTTTAACACTAATCTCTAGATTTATAAAAGAGTAAATAACGGTTTCATCTTACATGATTTGATCATATCTGTCAATTTTATTTAAAAAGGTTTTTTCTTGATTTGAAAAAGTTATCATTTTCATTCAAAAACATGAATTTTGTGAATGAGATTTTATGAGCAACATATAAACATAAATTAATATTTTGTTTTTATATGAAAAATTATATAAATATTTTATTAACGATAAATATTTAACATTTAAAATAATGAAGCCAACAATTTTGGATGAAAATAATAACTTTTACAAAACTTATGTAGCCAAATACAAAAAAAAATATTTTTGAATAAAAATGACAAATGAAAACAAACCCACAGAAAAAAAACGACAATTCACCCTCTATAAAATAAATACCTAAAAACATAGTAATTCGTAGCGTTTAGCCTTTAATCCTTTTTGTTGTGAGACATGTTACTTAACGAGTGATTTTTTTACATATCATCTTCAAAAGAAACTAAACATGTTATTCTTTTATGTGTATTAAAATCGCATTCAAGTATCATCTTTTTCTCGTTTAAAAATATTATAACCAAATAATTGACCGGATGACAGAACACACACGACAGCTCACTGGCCATGTTTTTGGCTTTATCTCCCAACTAACTTTATTTCACGTCTTTTTATATGATGGATAGTTGATAGTTGGATGCCATATATAGTTTTTGGAGTATAGCATTGTACTTGCTAAAACCATTATGTTTATTTTTGAACGGGACTAAAACCATTATGTATATGATATTACTCGCATTTATCTTATTTAGTTATAAAATTTTGAAAGAATTTCTATAAGTTTGAAGAAGGTAACTACATTAATAAATCAGCATTAGCATGATTAAACTTATAAATCGATTGTGGCTTTGTTTCTATTGGAAGTCAAGACGTGCTGAAATTTTTTCTTATTGATAGAATAAGATGGTGGATTATCATTAGTGAGGTTAGTGTGCATAATTTTTCATAGTTTAAGCATGAATGATTAGTCTATGTATAAACTAGGATCATATTTTATTCCTGAACTGAAATAAACAATCAAATCAAACTTATAAGTTTAAAGGGTATACCTGAGGCTGCTTGACACTAACGAATGATTTTTAGCCTGGAAAACACCTCACCCAAATCCTATGTTCTAGAGAGTTTGAATGGGACTTGTGATTTTAGCTGGAACTCGTCTTTTTAATTTATAGGCTACATCAACCATAGTCACAAATTGTAATACTTAAGGGTTACGGTTTGTAACATTAATTGGGGGTATTTACTGAACGCGTTGCACTTACAAACCGTAAGGACAAGGACTATGGTTTGTAACCCTATCCGTGTCATGCTTCCACGTGTCGACACCTTATTCTCGTTATCACCCTACGTGTCACCGAACAAGGTAGTCCTCAGCCAATTAGATACGGGTTGTAACACCCAATGTTATGGCCCGTCACACCCAGCTAGAAACTTTGTCCCTTGGACCCTGCTATCACAGGCACTGCTCCAAACCCACTTTTGCTTGTGGGTTTTATGATTGAGGTATTACAATTTGTGAGTTTTATAATTAGGGTGTTACAATTTGTATGAGTAGTTTGCGTCGTTGCTATAATCTTGTTGTGTTTGTTATACTAAAATACTATGATTAACCAATATGTACCCGTATAATTTCAATAAAGATGATAAAGGATGTTCAAGATTGAACTCTTCACCAACATTGATAAAAGGAGATACAAAATTTTACAATTTGAATGGTCAATCTAATCTTGTACAATTGATGGTTAAAACATGAAAGACATATTATGTACATTGGTGTACTGTCTATTGAATTTGGATCACGTATTACCTGTCACTATATTTGTTTTTCGGTAATGAAGATGCTTTAAAATATGTCTCTAGATGCTTTAGTAACTAAATTTCAAAAAGTGAAACCCGTAGATAACAAATATAGAGATATTGCATTTCATATATATATATATATGTATATATGTATATATATATATATATGTATATATATATATATATATAATTACGATTGAAGTTTTGTTATTATATATTTTCTAAATTTAACTGGATTTGAATATTTTTTGTGTGACCTGAATCGAGCCGACTCGAATTGAACTATAAAAGTTTAATTATTTAGTTATTGTCAAGGTTCCATAAAATTTTCCAACCCATAAAAATTCTTCAGTCAGCTACTACGTCCTAATTGTTTTAGATTATTTTTACTAGAGGTTGTTTAATGAATAACTATTTCTTTGAAGTCAAATGATATTTCCTTATCTTGTTATTTGTACCAAAAATTACGTAAAATACAAGTGATGACAGGGCATGCGATATTTTATAAACATGTTTAACACATAATCAATTTTATATGTGAACTATTAATTAAAAGAGAATTCCACAATTATTTTTTAGGGATTGCACGTATTGCAACTTCAATTTCAATTTTCAAAAGATAATAGATGCGGGCTTGACTTTTGCATAGTTTGAATACCGGTAGTCCCTGACGTTGACGGCGTTAACAGAGGTTAACGTTTTTTGTTAAGCCAATGTAAAATTATCAAAATACTCCTAAATTTAAAAATATTAATAATAAAAATACAAACTAATAAATCCTAACCTATCCCACCCCACCCCACCCTCTCCATCTTCTACTTCTTTACTACCACTCACAATCACCGTTATTGCAGGTCACTACCACCACCAACGGAACCAATCACCACCACAACTCATAATTACATCACCACAACTCACTACCAATAAATCCTAACCACACCCCCTCCATCATCTTCTTCATATTCATCACCCATCCTATACCATTACATCTCCATCACCATCATGCAACTCCACCAACCTTCATCATCACCATCATATTCCATCACTTACTCCAACATAAAACCGACAACCTTTTATACACTATTCATTACCATGGTCTAATTTAACTATCACTGAAAACCCATTTGTTACACCATCCCCAGAAACCACAGATTTGGTTATGTCTTGTGGTTACGCAATGGTGATATCATAAGATGGGGGAGACAAAGGTGACAATGTTGTATGGAATGATGGAGTTTGAAGAGACACTACATTAAGGCATTAGATTTGTAATGATGGAGGGTAAAGTTGGAGAAAATATGTCACTCTACTTAAATCTCATATCGGCCGTGAACAGTAGATATTTCTAGTTCATAAGTATGTCTAGTCTTTAATATCACCAACAAGTTTTGGGCGTATTGGTTGTGGATGAGAAAAGAACTTCATAGTTTGGCGCGCTCAAATGTTAGCAATCTAGGGATGGGTGACCTCTTTGGGAAGTTTTCACCCCTGGCAACCAAACATAAACTCGTGAGCAAACTAGACAATATTGGTGGTATGAGGAGCCGGATGTTACAAAATGGTATCATAGGCACTCATGTGCCATTCGGGATGGTAGGACAAACCTCATCAAGGATTGTGAGTTCTAGGGCTCATTGATAACAATAAGTACAGGGGGCGGTGGTTGTGACACCCCACGTAAATCTCACATCAACCGTGAACAGGAAAGATTCATAGTTCGTAAGTAATATCTGGCCTCTAATATCATCAAAGTGTTTTGGGTGCATTAGCTGTGAATTAAAAAAGAACTTCATAGTTAAGCGTACTCAAGTGGTAGCAGTCTAGTGATGAATGAATTCCCCGGTAAGTTTTAACTAGACAAACAAAAGCAAATCCGTGAGCTACTCATGTGCAAAACAAACAATATGGGTGACATGAGTAGCCGGATGTTACAGACCAAAGTAAGAAAAGAAGGAGATGATGAATGGTAGGTTGATTTGTGGTCATCGAAGATTTGGACCATGGTCAAAGATTGGTGGTCACCAAAGATCAGGATGGTTGTCGAAGATTGGTGGTAACCGGAGATAGTTGTTGGAGGTGTTGAATGGTGAGGGTGAAATGGGAAAAAAGATGAAATGGTTAGTTGGTGGGTATTATCATTAATTAGGAACATCTATTTTATTGTATTTAAAAATTATTTATTTATTCAAAAGAGTATGCTGGTAATTTCACATTGATATAACAAAGATGTTTACACTTTGTTAGTGTCAAGGATTGTTAGCATTTAATTCTTGTATAATTTAGACCCGCATTTGTAATTTTAAAAAATAAGAACTGAAATTGCAATACTAACCCAGGAACTGTCCATGTAATTTACTTTAATTAAAACTATATAAATACCTAAACATATTAAATGAAAGATAATCAGATGTAGTGAGTGAGAAAAAAACAATTAAAAGATCATTTTATGTATGACATTAAAAGTAATAAGTATTACTATACTTAAAAAATGAAATGAGGGAATAGTGTCAATTGCATGGTAGCTGGCTATTGGTTAATTTTTTTATGAAATGTCAAACATGAAATAGATTTAAATATTATTATTTTGAATATACCTACAGACCCCTTTGGTCTGGTGGTAAGATGGATGTTTTCAACATTTTAGCCAAGGTTCGAATTTTGTAAGGAACATTTTCTTTTTAGTTCTTTTTTTTCTGTTTTTGATTATCTTTTGTGTTTTTTTCCGAGCTCAAGCACATGTTATTGTAAACATTAGTATAAAAAATCGAATTGGGTCAGTCAGGGTTTTATTACGTAACATTTGTTTTTCATATTTTGTGCTTTGTTTTACTTTTCTTTTATGGGTTTTGGATGATTATGTCACTTTTATAACGGAGTACGTTTTAAGGTTTGAATGCAGAGTAAAGTTTGTAGAAGCGTGATTCTTGCTTTTCTAGATGTTCGTGTGTTTTACGTTGGAATGAAAATCGTTGTAACGCTAGCCTTTGCAGTGTGTTTGGCATCCGTGTTTTGATATTTGGGATCATAACGGAAGTTCACGCGCAACGCGCGGGGGAGATATCTAGTTTATATAGTTCTTGCAATTCACTATTTAAAATTGATTATATGTTAAATACTATTTATCTAGCGAAGTATTTCGATTCTAAACATGTAGTTATCTACTTTTCTTAAAGTGGTCATGGGTAATTTACCCGCTCATCAAATGTAAGGGTTCGATTCCGTCGTTCAATTACATATATACTAATTATCAATATGCATAAAAGGTTGTATAATATGTTATGTTGATTGTACTTATCTTTTGTTCTCTATTTTGTTAATTCTAAACATTTATGTTTTTAACTCAATACTTTATATCTTTTACAATTTTTCCCCGATATTGTTTTACTTTCAATTTTAGTACCAATGCTTTCATATTTTACAAATTGTTCATTTTACATTACGGTCGAAATTTTACGAGTTAACACGTCGTAACTTGCATCTGTGGTTTAACAATTTATGCTTATTTTTCCCCGTTTAACGGGCCCTGTCGCATCGCGCTGATTCTAGATCGACTTACTTATTATTATATGCTTTACATTTTGCATGTGTGTTTTAACGTTTTTACGTCTGCTTTTTGTTTGGTTTATTTTTATTTTTTTGATACAAGCTTTTTTGATGTTGGTGATCAATAAACGTGGTGTGCCATTGATGTTACTTGGTACAACTTACGCCTCTCGATGTAACGCTAATGACTTAATACTAGTTTAAATCTATTTCCAAAAATAATATTGTGTAAATTTTATTATTTATATGGAATCCATTTATAGTGCACAAATGATGAACAATTAATATATTGATCATAACTTTATGGTTTGTCATAACAATTATTAGTATTTTATCCCTTATTTGATTTTCGTGTTTTTCAATAACCATTAGCCTTTTGTCATCTACTCTAGTTTTTCTTTTAATAATTAGTTACAGTAATTTTTATAAGGGAAGTTCACAAGGCAATGGTCGTTGTAACAACAAGATTGGTGTCGCGAGAGATATTTTAAGTTTTCTTTTTCAAATTCGAGTATCACCTGATGATGAGATCCAATCAAATACATAGTTTTTTTTTTATTCTTAAAAGTGGAAATAAAAAAAGTAATTTTGTTTTGGTTTTTTAGAATATAATATATATAATTATTTATCTGTATTCTGTTTTACAATATTATATGACCAATAAAAAGCTTAAATACAAAAATGGGTTTGTTAAGGCTTGGACATGGACGGGTTAAGTTTAGTCAAAATTAGACAAAACTATTTTTATAAAGCACATTATTGTATCTATTTGGCTAGATGATCAATCCATTAGACAATGTTGTATTGAAGATGTGTTTTATTATACGATTTACATTTATTAATAAAACAATAATTTTAGCGACACGTGTTTTTTTGTGTCTTTATTCTTTTGATTTCCCATAAAAAATATATCTATATTGATTCTTAGTTATAATTCATTTGAATAAGATAAACTATTGTTATAATTGCAAAAGAAGTTTTTTTTCCTTAAATAATGTATATAAAATAAATTATTTAACCAAAACAATTTTTTAAGTAATGCTATTGGTTATTTTTTAAGTAAGCATTATTGTTTTTTAACCAAAACAATTTTTTAAGTAAGCATTATTGTTATTTTCTACTATAATGCTATTGGTTAAATTTAGTTTTCATTTTAAAATGATAGTATATAAAAAGAGTCAAGTACAAAGGTTAATAAAATTATAAAACTATTTAACTCATATGTCGTAATTAAAAACAAAAAGTTTTTCTAAAACTTATGCTTGTTTTTTAATTTACTTAGATTTAATTTAAATTCGTCTTTTCATATAGAAAACTTGATTTTTTTCACTACAATTTTATTTCAATTACACACAAAAGTAAGCACATTTATTTTTTAAATCTTTTTAAAAACATATATTTTTTGAAAATTTTTTAAGTAGCTTAAAAGATGTAATAAGAAAAACTATTTTTAACAAAAAATAAATTCTTTAAAAATATTTTATATAAAAATCATGACGAAACAAAAAAACTTAATAGTTTATTTTTATTTTATTTTACGAACTATAAATGTAATTCTCATTTACCAAGGCATGCATGTTGCTAATATACTTCTAACAACAACAAGAAAAAGTAACGAGTTACACTGTCTTGTGAGCCACTTGGGACGAACTCGTTAAAAACTCTAACCAAGCTTAGTTTAAATAAGTTTGAACTCATTTTACGACTCATTTAATAAATGATTTTGAGCTTGAGATTCATATGTTGAGATTGATAATTTTAATGAAATTAAATATCATTATTAAAAACAGAAATATTATTATCCAATAATGTTTTAATAAAAAAATTAACTTTCCAAAAAAAAACCATTTTGGTAAATATTTTTGAAAACACTTATTTTGTTAAATATTTTTCTACCAACATTACTTTGAAAAAAACTCTTTACAAAGAAGATTTGTGATGATTTCAAAATAAAATCTTCAAATAGATTGCAAGTTATAGTTGGTTGTTTTTCCACCCAAAAACAAGTTGACTATATCCATACCAAACAAGTAATATAATTAATTTTTACAGGTTGTATTATACTAAAATTATTAATTGAAACGTATTAGATTTTTGCTTATTCAAAAAAGCAATTAAAGGTTTCCTAATTCACTCGTCCTATGCAAATGAGAAAAAACCCCATACGCATCTTATATTCGAGAAAGGTCTCAAATAATCAATTTAGATTTTGGATTTTCCCAAATCATGATATCGCTTCTCAAAGAAAAAATGAATCATTTTATATCCTTTTTAATTTACAAGCACATCATGGTTTCGACTTTACCCCAAAACACGTTATGTTTCAAGTTCAAATCATAATATCACTTCATTTGTTTTTTTTAAGTTCCTTCTAATTACATTATGGTTTTAAAATTTGTTATCTGACCCATGACATCGAGCCGTTTTCCATCTCTCACATGCCTCTTCATGGGAGGGGCATTTATGTCTTTTCTCCCACAACAAATATCACAAAAAACTAACATTTCTATCTCTCTTGCATTTAACTTCTAAAAACCCTTCCGCTCTCAACTCGCCTTAGAGGTTTAAATCTTCGACTGACTACTTCATCATATACACTTTATCAACAACATTTTAACATTTTCTTAGCTCAATAAATTTGGTCTTTGATCATAAGAAGAGTAATGTTTGTAGGTCTTTGGTTCCATTGAGCTCCTAATGAAGATCTTGATCTGGTTAAATTTATGACGAGCTTATGGTGATTATTAGTTTTAGTTTTCTACATTGCTCTCAGGTGAACTCATTGAATATGTTTATTTACAAGTTTCATGCAATCTGATTTCATAGAAAAATCCTACTATATTTACATTGGAAATCCACCATGGGAGAGAATTTACATCGGTCCACAAAGAAGTTATGACAAAGGTTGACGAGGTTGAAGAACTGTTGAAATCAAAACCTATTTGAATGAAGATCAACTAATTTTATTTGAAAGGAGTTTGAATAACATTGGAAATCCACAAAGAAGTTTGAATAACATTTGAAATGATCCTATAATTTAGTCCTTAGATCAAAGGATTTACAAAGTTGTGAAGATCCTCCGGTGAGATTCTCTTATTAGAGGATTATATTCAAGACTTGAACAACCTCCGAAAAGATCCCTTGATGTCATCCCTTAATGGTTGTCAGTGAGAGATCAACTAATGGCATCCTTTACTAAGAGCATGTGATGAAAACAATATTAACAGAATCTATGGTCTTTACAAGGCAAATCCTTTAATCTTAGCAACTTATTAGAGAAAAACTACAATCATGAATTCCTCTGTTGTTTACTCAACCTCTAATGCACTAAAGCGGTTACATAGAGTTTGGCCTATTGTGCACATCAGCTAAATGCCTAAATAACAAATTGAATGATTTTGGTAGATCCTTTGTATTGTGCGTCTAAGATTTTGCCTGTTGGTCAAATTAGCAGTTGTGTGTGAAAGAATATTGTGTGTAATCATCATAGTTGAGAGCATTGTTTTAGAGGGTGATATGAGGAGTTTTTCTTCATTGTTATTGTAATCAAACTTGCTCTTTAAACAATCATTTGATGTATTTTGTTTGTATGAGCGTAGTTACTGTTACATTGCCATTATTTGTGTATGGCTTATCTGGTTCTTATTAGTTATATTAATTTTGGTTAGATTAATTGATCCAACCAAGGTAAGGTTGATTTTGTTTACATGTTTGATTACAACAAACTTATAGTTATTAAGGTTAATGATATGGTATAAGATCTTGCTTATGATATATAAAAGAGATTATATACTATAATTTTAAGATGTCTTAAAAGGATGAATTTTGGTTTAAGACCCTTAGAAAATGATAGCGAGGTCCTTAACCTATTATAATATGTGAAGGTTTACATTATACACATATATAGTCACTGCTATTATTATTATTATTATTAAGAAATCCATTACTTTACTAATTTATTTTTTAAAATTCAGAGTTGTCAAAATCATAATATTACAAGTACTCTGAGCATTAGATTTAGTTTTCTTATTTATTACTCACAAATTTTATATATATTATAACTAGATTTAAGGCAATTTTATATTTCTCCTGTAACTTTTAACAAATAATGTTTTGTGAATTGTATATTTTTTATCTACATTTTAATATAAATTTTATTTGAAACCGGGTAGGTAACTTATTAGTTTATTATTTTTCTTTACTTTTAGAATATATATATATATATTTTATAAACTTTCTAATATGCCTCGGTTTATTTCTATACACATTTCAATGTGTTTTTTTTAGATAGTGAGATTTACTTTCTTTACATTTAATTAGGAGTAATATTTATACCAACTCAAATATATCATCATAATGTTTTTATTTTTATCTATGTTTTCATGTAGATTTTATTTAAAACCGAGCCTTCCAAATATTTTCCTCATCAACCCCCTCGTCTCGACACGCGAGTTAACATATGTTAGCGAAAATGAATAGCAAATACGATATGCCATCAAAGCAATCGGCTACCTTCTTTGATACCTTAAAAAATCTACAACCATATTAAAGTTCTCAAAAAGACATCTTAATGGTAAAAAAACTATACTTCTCAATCAATGTTATAAGTTTAAATCCAGTATAATATATATTTGTGATAATTTTAAAATATATAGTAGACATAGAGTAAAATCCGTCATTGTTAATTAACATTAACATATAATAACTATATATCCTAAACTCCAGTAAAAAGAGCATCTTATGATTCTATCTCTTGCTATCAAGTCAAAAAAAGAAAAAAAAAGCTTTCTTACGTTCCCGCAGTATTTTGAGTCTTTATAACTATAACCTTACACTCTTGCCATAAACTTTATTTTTGTGTTAGTTGAAGCTAACTAACATCTTCTTGTCCAGAATAATAATACCACACTACCATTTGTTAATAAACAAATGAAAGTAGCACACAAACTTTAACCACAACTACATATAAAGAGGCAACACACATCTTTAGTTTCACCACACCACAACCACCACTAGCTAAGACCCCACTCGATCGACCTTAGTGACACGATGGGGGCCGGTGGACGAATGAACGTTGCTAGTGCCGACGACGACAAGCCCCTCGCCCACAAACGTGTGCCCGTCTCAAAACCTCCATTCGAACTTAGCGACCTAAAAAAAGCAATACCACCACACTGCTTCAAGCGTTCACTTATCCGCTCTTTTGCAGCCGTTTTTCGTGATTTTATCATCATTGGTGCCTTATACTATCTCGCGGATACTTTCATCCCCATGCTTCCTAAGCCCCTAGCGTATGTAGCGTGGCCCGTTTATTGGTTCTTCCAAGGGGCTTATCTTATGGGCTTGTGGGTCATCGGCCACGAATGTGGCCATCATGGGTTCAGCGACTATCCGTGGCTCAATGACACCATTGGGTTCATCGTACACTCGCTGATCCTCACCCCATATTTTGGGTTCAAATATAGCCATCGCACCCACCACGCCAACACCAACTCCATCGAATACGACGAGGTTTGGATCCCCAAACGCAAATCCGATAAACTTTACTCCGAAATCCTCAACAACCCAACGGTGCGTTTCTTGTATTCGTGTTCAAGATCGTCCTCGGCTTTCCCTTGTACTTCGTGTTCAACCTCTACGGTAGGAAATACGAGAAGGGCATCACTAGCCACTTTTACCCATACAGTCCTATCTTCAACGACAGCGAGCGGTTCCAGATTTTCCTAACCGATCTCGGCGTTTTCGCCACTTGTTACGCCATCTATCGCGCTGCAGCCATCATGGGGACACAATGGGTGATCAACATCTACGGAATGCCCATTCTTTTCATGAGTGGCTTCTTCATCTTACTCACATATCTCCACCACACGCACCCGTCCATCCCTCACTACGACTCCACCGAGTGGGACTGGCTGCGCGGGGCCTTAGCCACCGTGGACCGCAACTTCGGATTCTTGAACCATGCTTTCCATGACGTGACTCGAACCCACACCGTTCACCATCTTTTCCCCACAATTCCGCATTATCATACGTTTGAGGCTAGGGAGGCTGTGAAGCCTATATTGGGTGAATACTACAAGTATGATGATACACCTATTCTTGAGGCTGTTTGGAGGGAGACTAAAGATTGTATCTTTATTGAGCCTGAAGAAGTTAATGGACAGAAGAAGGGTATATACTGGTTTCATAAATAGAGACTATGATATATCGTTTGCTTATGTCTGTTGTACGTCTTTTAATATATGATAATAAGGGTTATGGGGTTGCTACAAGTGGTATGTTTGTAAGTAGTTAATGTTTGATCATTGATGTGTTTCGATCTCTTGTGTTTGTGTTTATGTTTTTAAATTAAATGGTAGTCAAATGACTCAAAGCGTTTTCCTTTAAATGTTTGGATCAACAATGGACATATATACATATAGTCGTATTTAAGTGAAACATAACGTAATTTTGGTTGTTAGCATTGAAAAAGATTCAAAAGAATCGCTCACGTAAATCATCGATAAGCATAACCATTACCGATATACTACCAAAGGATGCTACAAAAACCTTAAAAATAATACATATGTGTTTAATCTGTTGATCATAGTTACTCACGAATCACCTATAGGAAAAGAAAACACCCTAAAAAAGGTAAACAAATAGATTTTTCCTCGTTCGTCAACAATCCGTCAATCGTTATCAACGGCTATGCGGATAAATTTTGAATAAAATTTCACTCTAGGTCTTTTTGCCGTTGTCACGTAAGTTTAGATTTACGACGTACTGTATATCCGTCTCAAGTGTTAAAAAGATGACTTTCATATGAGATTTTATTCCGGCCATGCTTTACATATACTCTAATCTAAGGATATCTGATGATTTTGTTAAAAATATGGGCATATTTTATCAATTCAATTACTAATATGTGTTGGTTGTTTTTGATTAGTTTGTTTTATTTTGTAGTGTTTTTGAATGAGAAAGTAAAATTGAGGGACTGTTGGGGACAACGAAAAAACTTAGGAAGCTGATGGAAATCATCGAGGGCTATAAAGAAAAGTTGTGTAGTTTGTTATAACGAGATTGATATACTCATTTAAATAAACCCGATCACCGTAACTGTATCTGGAGGTCTTGATCTGATGGATCTTCACTCTTCATCTTAATTTGGCTCTTCTTCATCTTCACCAACTCTAGGGTTTCATCTTTCATCCTTATCACATTGCTAGTTTTATCACATTCTTTATCGTTTTTTCTGATTCTTTTTTCGCCCTCTTGTATTTTGACTTGTTAGTTATTTCTAGGATTTGGTCTTGTTTCACTCTAGAAATCCCCTGTTTTCTTGTAGTTTGTTTACATCGGTGTAGATCCAGTTTATGAATAATCACAGATTCACTATTGAATCTGTAAGTTGTTTGCATTAGTGTTGTTTTTTATTTTTTTAATTCAGTCCAATTCATGTTTTTGATAGATCTCCTAAGAGATCTTTAAATTTAATCTTTAATTGTATGTTTTGGTATCCTATGTTTCTTAAACCTAAACAAAAGGTGTTTTGGACGGATTGGCTACGGAAGACAAGATAACTCTATAGTTAAACGTGTATATAAATTTTAGAGTAAAAATGTCATTTTCATCATTGACGTTATATTGAATTGGCATTTCAATCCAAAAACTTTTTTTTGTCATTTCAGTAACTGTGGTTTACCAATGTTGTTATTTCTATCAACTACACTAACTCCGTTAAGTTATCCGTTAAATATGATTGTATTTTAGTCTTTTTAACACCCTTATTGTCCAATTAAAACAAAGTCAATCAATAAAATATTCAATTAAAACTAAAAAGAAAAATATGAGCAACTACTGAGACCGGACCCTTTAATTTAAAAGTTTTGATTAACGCTAACTAGTTTAGAAACTCGCCTACTACACATGTTGTATGAAAATTAAATAATAATTATTTAGTAATATTAAAATTTAAAAAATAATTTTTTGAGAAAAAATATGCTTAAAGTTACATATAATTAACAATTAAGTAATTAAATAATAACACTAATTTTTCAAATTTTAGTCTTTAAAGAAGTTTTGCTGTTAAAAAATATTGATTTTTTAAATCTCCAAAAAATTATTAAAATATGTGTATTAAAAAACCTTATATTTCATATAATTTGGTTTTTAAAATGTTTGTTAATATTTTCTTATTAGGTTTGTGTCGTATCATAAAACACCAAATTAAGTTTTTTAATACAAATATTTTAATACTTTTTTTAAAGAGTTAAAATGTCAATATTTTTTTAAAAGCAAAACTTTTTTAAAGACGAAAGTTTGAAAAGTTATTGTTACTTTTTAATTACTTAATGGTTAATTATATGTAACTTTAAGCATATTTTATCTCAAAAAATTATTTTTTACTTTTTAATAGTACTAAATAATTATTATTTGTAACACCCCGAAAAATCAAAACGAGTCATTAAGGATAATGGACTTAATTATTGGGTATTTAATAAGGTAAGAAAATGGTCATGGGCTAAATTAGGCTTATTGGGTAGTAACCTATGGGATTGAAGGCCCATAATCAGCTCATAATCAGCCCATAAGCAACAAAGTCACCCTCCATGTGCATCATTTGCAACCCTAGCCACCAAATTCGTAGAGAGAGAAAGTAGAGAGAGAAAGTAAAAAAAACTCAAGATTTAAAGCTTCAAAGGTCAAGGGATTGAAGATCTGGGTGTTGGAGCATCAAAACATAAGAAAGGAGCAACAAATCCAGGTAAGAATCGACCTCTAAACCCTTCTGTAGATCAAACCCGGATTCTAGGGTTTTGGGTTTTGAAAAGTTGCAAAGAATCGCATAAATGTCACATTTTTACGTATTAAAACATGTATAAAGCTTAGATTTAGCCTCATGGATGATAAACTAAAAGATTGGACGTAAAAAGTTATGATTTTGGGTTAAAAATAAACTGGTACGTGATTTTTATGCGATCTGCGAAACTGTATATGCATCCAGCGAATTTGCATATTCAACCAGTGAAACTACGAGGACTTCCTGCGAAACTATAGTTTCGCAGACATGGTATTCCAACGAAATTTGGGCGAAACTGGAAGCGAAACTGGCAGCGAAGATGCCAGCGAAACTGCCAGCGAAGGTGCTAGCGAAACTAGCAGCGAAACTGCTGGCGAAACTAGCAGCGAAACTGCTGGTGAAACTAGCAGCGAAAGTGTTGGCGAATCTACCTGTGAAATTGCTGATCTTGCAGCGAAATTAGCAGTGAATTTAGGCAGAAATTAACCCTTTTAAGTTCAACTCATCTGCAGGTTGTGTAGTGTGATCCTAGCCTAGAAAGCTTAGTTTAGAAGTTGGTCTCGGTAACCAGGTGAGTTCTAGATCCCCTATTTATAAGTTTTTCCATGTTATGGGGCTATTATGCATACTAAATTTACGTTTTTAAATGACCAAAATTTTAAGGGGTTATAACAGGAAGAACGATTTTTCTATAAGTAAAAGTGTTATATAAATGTTTAAATATAAAAAATTTGCGCGCTGACCTGGCAGCCCGGCCCCAGCCAGGGGCATTGCCCCTTGGACCCCACTAGGGGCTGCTACCACTAGGACCCCGCTGTTAGGGACTGTCACCCCCGAATCCCTGCTGTCCCGCGGTGGGTCGGTTATGTTTTTATGATAATTAGTACTTGGCATGTTGTGTACTTAATAAGTTAAGTATTATGTATATTAAAGAGGAAGATAATATTAATGAAAAGCAAAACTTAATGAATGTTACCCCCGAGCCCATTTGATGATGAAAAGTTTTGCAAGCACTATGATAGACTTCACTAGTCTAATGTATGATGATGGATCTGTATTCATGAGCGGGCTATGTGCCTTGCAGTGTGGATCAACTGTCGGGGGTTAGCTACCGTTTTCATGTGTACCGACAGGGATCGGCATTTGTTGTCGATCAACATGGAGCTCTTGCTTTGTGCAATCTCGTTTATGATGAGAGTGAAAGATAATGAAAGAACGAAAGATAAAGAACATGCTTATTATGACGCAAAAATGTTATGTATTATGATGTATGTGTTGTCGCTATATGAAGGATAAAGTTTATATTTTCTTATATTATTTAAAACTAGAACTCGCTCAACGCATCTGACTTTTATGTATAATAATTGGCAGGTAATTGTTGATGCTGAGGATGACATCGGTTGGAGGCTACTTGGATGGATATGGATGGCATTCTTGTTTATGAAATCTTTTATTGTAATATAAAGGAAAAAGTACTATGTTTTATTTAAAATTAAATGACAAATGTATAAGTACAATATGATTTCCAAGTTTTAAATGAATGTCTATTTAATTCCACTGCAATGTTTTGTTATTAAAATGATTTTAAGCTATGATTCACCAACTGTGAGGTTTCCCGGGAACGGGGTCTTACATTATTTAATTTTTTTCATACAACACGTGCAGTAGACGCCTAGACGGGTTTTTCAACTAGTTAGCGTTAATCAAAACTTTTAAACTGAAGTGTCCGGTCTCACTAGTTGCTTTATATTTTTCTTCTAGTTTTAATTGAATATTTTATTGATTAATTTTGTTTTAATTGGACAATTAAGGTTTTAAAAAGATTAAAATAGATTCATATTTAACGGAGTTAGTGGAGTGGATGAAAATGACAATATTTGATAAACCATAATGATTGAAATGACAAAAAAAAAGTTTTTTGGATTGAAATAATAAATTTAACAAAACGTCATATATGAAAATGACATTTTACTCTAAATTTTTAGAAAGTTGATTTCGTACTAACTCCAAGACCTAGAAATGTGTGAATTTAACTGTTTTTAACTTAATTACAATTAAGCAAACAATTTGTTTATTAACTAGATATTAGTTTTTAAAATTTTTACAGGTTTTAAGATGATATGAAAAGAGATTAGAGTAAGAAAATATGATAACTAATAGTGATTTGCGTGGATGTTAGGTAGCTTATCTTTCGTCACTCTTTGGTCATTCAATTGAGAGTTTTCTACTTTATAAACTGACAGGCACTAATGAAATAAATTGTCATGTGGTTTGTCAAAAGCAACATTTTAGACGTCTAACTTTAAAAAGTTGTATGCGTGAAGTATGTACTTATTCTGCAACATCTTTGAGGACTAACATCAACCTTAGAAATTCGTTCAATATGTAAAATAGTTATTTTATTAAGCTACATGAACTATTTGTGTAACGTACTCTGCACAAAATAATCATAGCAAATTAGTAAATGAAAAAAAACATGGAACTTTAGTTTGGTGTTACAAATGATAACGGCAGATCCCAAACATACAACTACAAAAGTTAGTGTTAAACTCTCAAGATGTTTATCATGATCGTCCCAACAGGACATCTCGTGGTAGGGTGTAAGCATAGGTGGTTAGTGGAAGAGTATATTACAGGACAAGGAATAAGCTTTTATGCGACGATATATAGTCGCCATAACCTATTGTGACGAAGCTTAGTCACAACTGTTTCGTTGCCACTCCGTCGATTAGGTTTATTCCATCACTTTACTTGTCGTCACTATAGATAACCCTATAATGACGAATTATTGTTGTAACAATTTTGTCATTAAAACATTTCTATGATTAAAAATCATCTTTAGTTTCGTAGTCGCTATAGGTAATTGTTAAAAAAATTAATTAACACCTATAAGGACTAAATTTCAATATAATAGGTATTAGTTTACTTTTTAAAATAATTTTCTAGATTTTAATAACAATAATCTACAAATATATTATTAACCATATCTAACCTTACATAATACTATAATTTCAAGAAAATTTAAACATCAATAAAAATCAAATGAGTTGAAAATAAAAATTGAAGGAGAACAAAATCAAAGAATATAACAACCTAAATCAAATGATGGACTATTCATCACCTACCAATATGTTTATATAACTATACACAAGAGTACAGTATGTTTAGGTGAAGAAAAGCTTCAACTCGTCCGATATAGTTTCACTTAGTCAAAAGATAGCTTCGACTCGTCATTCGCGAAGGAGGGGGATTGCTGAAGCAGAAGGTCTTAGGGCTTTGAAGTATTGATTAAAAGATCTGGGAACTAAAAACGTTGTTTAGAGTTATAGCCGCTAAATTTCGTTGCTATAGTAGGTTGGATAAAAGATTTTTTTTAGTTTATCTTAACATATGCTTTATAAAAAACAAAAACAAAATATTTTGATATTTAGAGACACAATTTTGTCGCTATAGCGGTTAAGTTATATTACTATAGGGTCTTGAAATTAAAAAAGAATCTGAAAAAATGTAGTGACTAGGTTTCGTCGCAATAATTGGAGTTATAGAGATTAGGGGTGTCAAATTCGGATATCTGAAAATTTCGAATAGTGGATTTCACTATCTGAATCTGAATCCGAAATTTCGGATATCTATTAAAATATCCAAATTCCAAAAAATACTGTATTATTTAATAAATTTTATAAAAAATAATATTTTTTATTAAAAAGTTTTTGGATATCCGAAGTTTTATAAAAACATGTAAAATTTTCTAATTATTATTTATTATTTTATAATTTTTATAAAAATTATTTCAAATATCAGACTATCCAAAAATTTTCAAAATCACTATTCAAAATTTTTAAAATCATTATCTGAATCAATATTTTCGGATTTTCATATATTTCGGATTCGGTTTCGGATTTAGATATATTAACACCCCTAATAGAGACGACATCAGTTGCTGATAAAGATATATTTTCTTGTAGTAAATTAAGGGTTGTTCTAAAAAACGTAATTTATCGTCATCAGAAACGGATACGAATAAATATTTTAAATTTACTCTGATTATAATTTTCAAACGAATGCAAAGAAATATTATTGATGAAATGATTATTCAAAATTTTTAATTAACATCATTTAATTTACTTCTAATATACTCCTAATGCCTTTGAATTGAAAGATTCACCTTAGATTATTGAAATACATTATTTAAAGATTCACCTCAGATTATTGAAGTAGATTATTTACAATCAGGATAATATAATTTAGACAATGCCTGAGAATAAAAACTAACGCTATCGACCAAATTTGACCACCAAAGTAATAATAGAGAGATTGAATTTTCGGGTGAAAGTTGACCCGTACAAGCCAACAAACACTGAGTGGTTGAACACCAAAAATCTAAAAGAGTAAAACATCCTCAAACTCAGCTCCGATCCATGCCTACATGCGATCTCTCAAATAAAAACATAGATATTTTTCTAAAACATTAAGAAGAATTATTTTTTATACTCGAATCATTATCATCGTCTAGGGTGCACAATGCGGTTGTAGTTCTAGGAAGCTAAGTTGACATAAACCCACGTTTGAGAACACGACCGCCCAATGCCCCATGCAAAAATCTAGCTTCGACCCGTGAACATTGCCCCCTCTCCATGAGCTTCGACTTGAGGAAAAGATGAGTTCGATGTGACTCCAGGCAACCTTGTTTTACGTCACACCATTTTACTTAAAACATGTTATTAAAGTAGAATTAAGTATGAGTTCACGGTACCACAAAAAGATTGAATGAGTATATTTTGGTTTTACGTTAAAGATGAATATATTGTTAGCAACTTATAAAATCATATCTTTAAGGTTTTCCTTTAAAATTAGCAACAATGCATGCTCTCGTTATCAAAATTAATATTTAATTTATTGATCACTCAACTTCAAGTAGGAGAATCCAGAATGTTATTACCTATTTAATTGTACATAATTATTATAACTTTATTATAGGGATGCATCTTAAGTAGCCTCATGTCATTAAAAACATTTTTAAAACGCTTATCATTTTCACGTACTACTTTTTATTTAACAACTACATCTAGATTTTCCATTAAAAAGTAAAATCATCACAATTACATCCCGCACAGGGGCGGAGCATCAATAGGGCCAGGGGGCCGCCGCCCCTCCTATTTTTTCGTCCGTAGTGTTAAATTTTAGTCCGAAAATGTAAATTTTTGTCCTGATAGTGTAAATTTTTATATAAATATCGAGTTCGCCCCCCTAAAAAAATTAATTTCGCCCCTACCCCCCTTACGAGATAGTTCAAGCTCCGCCACTGATCCCGCAGAACTAAAACCTTTAACTATTTAATTAAAAAGTTAAACCATTATTATCAGGTTATATAAATATGTCTTAGAGTTATATTAGAAGAGTTATGTGTGAAGAGCTTCAGGTTTCTAAATTTAAGCCTTCGTAAAAGTCCTATCCAAATATCTTAAACGGTTTTTCACTTAAAAAATAATTGTAATATCTTAATAATCCACATAAAAACAAATACAGTCTCTTAATCAGTTTTTTAATTAATCAGTTTTTTAATAGTTCAGATGTCTGAATGATTAATACTTAAAGGTTTAGCACTTAATGGTTCAAACTGTTTGTTTTGCAATCACATGTCTGAATGGTTAAAACATTTACCTCTGAATGGTTAAGCATTATACTAATACTAAATGGTTAAAAGGTCTAATTCTGAATGGTTAATACATCTTATCTGAATTGGTCAAACATTTGTATTTGAATAGTTAAGTGATATACTAGCTCTTAATGATTTAAGACTTTTAATAATTCAGCACTTTATAATTCAGACTTTTTATTAATTTAACATTTAATCATTCAAAAATTATCAAACAACCCCTTACTCAAACATCCCTTAACTTAATCTTAAACAGGTTCAAATCTTAATTTACTATATAAACATTATTCTAAAGAAAGTTGTAATAGAATAAAAAAACTATAAGACCTTAATTAATTTTATTAAAAATATCTAAGAACTTGATCATAACATTCTAAGGTCTTATCTTAATGTTAAATTATTGACGCATGACACCCAAGTTGACTGTTTTAACTAAATATCTGCCACATGTTTTTGGCTTGACTGTAGTAAACTATATAGTATATAGCATAAACTATAAAGACTCTTGGTAAAAAAAACAAAAGCAGCAGCCAGAATTGAAAGTTGAAACACCAACTCTTCAAGTATAAATACCCCAACACACAATTCACTTCTATTCACCACACAACCATCTAAATTCTAAAGTTGCCTTTCACAACTATACTCTTTCTCAGCTAGAAACAATGGGTGCCGGAGGACGTATGAACGACGTCGTTAACACCGACAAACCCCAAGCGCATAAGCGCGTGCCAGTCTCCAAACCACCATTCGAGCTTAGCGACCTTAAAAAAGCCATACCACCACACTGCTTTAAGCGTTCTCTTGTACGCTCTTTTGCAGCCCTTTTTCGTGATTTTATCATCATCGGTGCCTTATACTACCTTGCGGATACTTTCATCCCCATGCTTCCCAAACCCTTAGCGTATGTAGCGTGGCCCGTTTATTGGTTCTTCCAAGGCGCTTATCTTATGGGCTTGTGGGTTATCGGCCACGAATGTGGCCACCATGGGTTTAGCGAGTATCCGTGGCTCAATGACACCATTGGGTTCATCGTCCACTCGCTGATCCTCACCCCATATTTTGGGTTCAAATACAGCCACCGTACCCACCATGCTAACACGAATTCCATCGAATACGACGAGGTTTGGATCCCCAAACGCAAGTCGGATAAACTATATTCCGAAATCCTCAACAACCCAACAGGAGCATTTATCGTGTTCGTGTTCAAGATCGTTCTCGGCTTTCCCTTGTACTTCTTGTTTAACCTTTACGGTCGGAAATACGAGAAGGGGATCACTAGCCACTTCTACCCATACAGTCCTATCTTCAACGACAGCGAGCGGTTCCAGATTTTCCTAACCGATCTCGGCGTTTTCGCCACTTGCTACGCCATTTATCGCGCCGCAGCCATCATGGGGACACAATGGGTGATCAACATCTACGGAATGCCCATTCTTTTCATGAGTGGTTTCTTCATCTTACTCACATATCTACACCACACGCACCCCGCGATCCCTCACTACGACTCCACCGAGTGGGACTGGCTCCGCGGGGCTTTAGCCACCGTGGACCGAAACTTTGGATTCTTGAACCATGCTTTCCATGATGTCACTCGAACCCACACCCTTCACCATCTTTTCCCCACAATCCCACATTATCATACTTTTGAGGCCAGAGAAGCTGTGAAGCCTATATTGGGTGAATACTACAAGTATGATGATACACCTATTCTTGAGGCTGTTGGAGAGAGACTAAAGATTGCATTTTTATTGAACCTGAGGAGGTGAATGGAGAGAAAAAGGGTATCTATTGGTTTTATAAATAGAAAGAGTATGGTTAATTTACTTGCTGTAAGAATGGCTAAAAGTTATTTACTGCAAACATATGTATTTGTATCTTGAATCAACAAGATATTGAACTTTTTCCTGTTGTCAACACATGTCGTTATATCTGATTGTAGGACTATCTTTCTCGTCTTTTCTTTTCTTGCATTATGCAAAACTTAACATGGTCGTTCATTTCTTGCAAGACTTTTTATCATTTTCTGTCGGTACTAGAAAGACTTAAATCATTTTCTTGTACAAGACATGACTTATCGCTCTCTTGTCTATTAGACGAGACTTGGTCATTTTCCTTTCTTGTCCTCAAATAAAACTTAATCATTTACTTTTCATGTTTTTAGACAAGACTTATATATTCATTACTATTTACGGTATTAATAAGCCCCTTTCTTGCCTAGACAGCAAGACTTATCATAACATAACACATTGGTTTATATATATATTTGTACTTTCATATATACCCTTTACATAACTTCAATCTCTTTTCTTACTTATAGTACGAATTATCACATTTTTATCCACCATTTACCCTTTCTTGTATGTGTATAAAATTTAACTATACCCGTGTTTTTGTACTTTGGCATCATACTATTCATACTATCACTTATCATGTACTTAGATTACATAAGTGTAATCCTAGAGTAGGGGGTAGTTGCGGAGGTGCATGGAGTTACGAAGGTTTTGTTGAGTTGGGAGCCTATGTCTGGTGACGATTGCATAAATCAGTTGCGAAGGTTACGCGCAACTTAACTTGTCTAAGGCAACTCACATACGGAGGTAAGGTTATATTAAAGTTATCCTATCGGTTACAAAGGTTCATTTACAGTTACAAGGAGTACGTCATACCTTATTATTATTCATATAGTTTTAAGATACAAAGAACTCTCTCTCTCTTCTTTTTTTCTTTGCTTTCTTGCGGCCAAAATAACACAAAAGAAGGTGGGTTGACGACCACCTTTCCTAGTATAGCTTCTTTTTAGGGTTTAGTTATCCTTTTAACACCATTGGGTCCTTCACGTTTTCTTTACTAAACATCCACATGAATCGTCCGTCAATTAAACCATCAATTTGAGTTTGGTAGCCTTTTATACCATTCCATTAGTTGATACGGGGAACATATTAAGCCTTCTACAACTATGGTTAACCATAGGCGGTAAAAAAGATCACCAATGCGAGAATCGTTTTGACCTAAATCATCATCGACAATTTATACATGAAACAACAACTAGGATTAACATCCCAAAGTGATTACTCTAATAAAACAAGTAAACCTAACTACAAATTTTTAAATCTATGCTTAATCAATATAAATAATTATGATCACACTCATATAATTATGACTGTTTTTTACTTTTTGTAAGTGTGTATGATTTTTTTTAAAAGTTATACACATTTTCTCAAGAAGTATGGAAAAATGTGTGTAAACAATGTATTTATTGCAAAGAATGAAAAGTTATACAACTAATGTCACTTTAATAACTAGTTACATCATCAGATAACTAATAGTATTGATCAGGTGGCATCATTTGACTTCTGTCTTGGTGTTTTAGGAGGGTCAGAAATCATAATACTCCAAAATTGGGGTTGTTGTGACTTGTATACGCATGTGACTTGGTCGAATAATTAAATTTAGTCATAATTATATTTTATGAATCGCTTCGATTCTAAAGTTTTTTATGGTTTCCAAACATTTTTAGCCCTAAACTACTTTTGTATATTTTATTATTTTAAAAAAATTATCAAACAATACATTTATTCACGATATTGCTATATTTTTCAAAACTTAAAATTTTTGTTAAATGTTGATATAATGTTGATTACAATGGTGTACTTAAACTAATTAATTAAGGACTTCGAACACAAACTGACCCACCCATACATGCATATGTGTTTGGTATGTTAGTGAGGTAGTTACGGAACAAATCAAGTGTCACCAACCATGTGTCACTAAAACAGAACTCTCTCACTACAAGAAATATGAGTCATTGACACAAGAGCTTTACAAACCTGTTTTTTAACCCAATCCGGTTCGGATATAAAACCAAACTGGTTTTTTTTGTTGTGAGGTCAAAGTGGGTTTTTTTTTCAAACTGGGTTACAAACCGGTTTGGCTCACTGGACACTCAAACCTATCAAACCGATTTGGACGAGTTTGAAACCAGTTTTTTTAATAAACCGGTTTTGAGAGTGGGGTTACCAAACCGACATATAAACCGGTGGTTCGGGACCGGTTTGGACCGAACCAGTTTTTGTTGGAATCCGGTTCTAGTTTTTTTTTGCTGAACAAGTTTTTTTGCCCATGTCTAATAGAGGTGACAAAAGTCATCATTATAGCTTATATAAGTTGTCCATGTAACCTATACATGTAGTCGCTAACATGTTGTCGCTAAAAGCCAACTATTTCATTGCGAAAAATGTCATTGCTAAAATGTAGACATATAGCGACGACTAGTGGCCCTAAAATATTGTCAGGAAGAAGTTAGAAGACGAAAAGTATAACTTGTCGTTGATATAGCCTTTATTTCTTGTAGTGATTGGTAGTGAATTCTTGTAGTTGCTTAATGATAAATTATAATTCAACAATGGTCTGCCCATGACTCCACCAGTATATTAAGCACTACCAAAAAGTGATATATTAAGATGGTATTTAAAAATAAAATATTTTTAAAGACCATTTAGGTTTAAACCTAAGTGAAAATAGTTTAGAGGATATTAATATAAGATATACTTTTCAAAAAAATTATATATGAAGATAGTTTCTTTGATTGTTTTGCTTTTGGTCGCAAAAGTCAGGCTATCATCTTGTTGACACAGACTACTATTTCGTAGATGTTGTAATCAATCACAAAGGAACATGGTTTTATTCCATGACCTCTACTCCCGTACAAAAGCTCCTAAATATATGACTCTTAGATGATGAGAACAAACGAACATGCTACCTTGATCTACAAGAAACATGCATCTAAAGTTCTTCCATAAATAAAATGGCTGGAAAGAGGAACAACACAAAAGCAACAAGCAAAGGTTGATTAGAAAAGATGTGTCACACAGGACATCTTAATAGTAATATGCATCCATTTATTCAAGAAGTTGAGTGTTTAAGTCCTACAATATATAAGTGGTTAATATAAATAGATTATGAGCTTTTTTTTTTAATAATATAGAAAATTAGAAAAAAATTAATTGAATCGCCAATTCAAATCCAGGTAGCTATAAAGTTCCAAGATAAAGATTTTGAGTTAGGCGATTTGTACTCAAGTTAGTGAAACGCCTTTTTTAGGCCGCTAAAACGAATTCCTTATCAAAAACACCAATCCCTGGGCAAGATTTTTCGATGAAAACTCAGCGGTTACCAGCTAGTAATGTGTTTGAACCCCAACGGTATCATCATTAACTAATTATTTAAGAATTAATTTTTTTTATTATTTGACCCTATGTATATACAACATTCAAACTCATAATTTTTCACACACAAAGAAAATCACTTTCTCACCTAAAACTCTTTTCAAATTTCTGTCATTTGATGCAATGAAATTTAATCTTCGACCATTTTCATATGAGTCTTTAAGTTCCGAAGATAAAAATATCAAGACGAGTAGACGTAGCTTTGAAGAACCACTAGCACTATATTTTTATGTTAATAATATGTTGCCTTTTTATCTTTTATCTTTGTATTTTCTTCATTATTTTTATAAACTAATGAAAGTATATTTCAAATTACTATTGTATTACAATTGTGTTAAATTTATAAATTTTAATAAATAAATTAAGGTGATGTGTATGTGACAAAAATTAGGAAAATGGGAAATGAATACAAGAAAAATCCGTGGAAAATGAGGAAAATAAGAGAACATTTTATATGCCGCTAATTTGACATTCGAAGAAAATGAGATGAATAAAAATATTTCCACAAACTAAAAAACATCAACCAAAAGTTGGTTGAATATTAATCCCAAAATCTCCATTTCCAAATAAATAATTCTTCTTCTTAAAAGTATTTGAGATTGGCTGGAAATACGAACCAACAAGTTGATTTTGGAAAGCCGGTGAATTATCTAATAATTATTAACAAGAACGATAAATTTCCACTCTTTTAGCATGGTGTCGTGTGGTCTACAAAGATACCTTTATAGTTTTTATATTGTTGAAAGAACTTTATTACTTAACTAGGCTAAACTCCCGTGTAATACACGGGTTCAATCAAAAAATATTATTATTATTAAAAAATATGCGTAAGTTATAATATTGTTGATAATATTTTGTATATCAACGTTATGTATGATTTTTTATATTAGCTATATCTAACATTAGTAGGTTTTTTTTAATATTTATACGTCTAAATAGTGTATAATTTGTAATGAAATAGTTTTATAAATAATAACTTTAAGTAATATACAAATTAAATTGAACATGAAAAACAATATTTCAAATTCATAAACATCCAAAAATTTATTTATATACAATATTTGATGTGTTGTTGGTTATTTTTCCATTATTATCTAATATTAGTAGTTTTAACATCTATTTACTTTTAACTTGAAATAATACAACATAAAGCAGATCATGATCCTTATTAAAAAAACAAACCAACTTTGGATAGCGATTGTCCATGACTTTTATTTATTGTCATTTCAAAATACACTGATACAGACGTTGTCTTCTTTGAAATTTAAAATATATCCTTATGTTTGAATATGTCAAAGTCAATCGTGGATTAAAAGTGTGGTTTTCAATATTACTTGTAGATGCATCAAAACCATTTGTACATATCAAACGAATTCCAATCAAACATAATAATAATAATAATAATAATAATAATAATAATAATAATAATATAATAATAATAATAATAATAATTGTAACATCCGCTATTTTTCCAAGTTAAAACTCAATTTTTAAGTTCTATTATAAAATTATAATAATTTTATTGGATCAAATATATTAAATGTTTTTATTATTATTATTATGCATTGTTCATAATCCAAACAACTTGTAATAACTTATTTAGAAATAACCCTTTTCATAAAGTTATAAAGACTTATTAATAATGGTTTGTTAAATAACTAAATAGAAAAATGTAATTTATTAAAATTTATTAAGTTATAAAATAACTTTTAATAAGCTTATAAAGTTTTATTAATAGTCATGAATTTTTATAAATAATCATAAAGTTTACAAGTTTTATGAAAGTAAAAAAAAGATTAATAAATATTTAATTTGATTTATCAGTTAAATTTGTTTTTATAAGTCAATGGTTAAATTGTAATTTCTGAAACTTAATATAAAAGTTACAAACATAAAATAACAAGGATGGATACTTTAGAGACCAAATTGTAAATTCCCAAACCAAACTCCCTTCTTCCCGTCGGCTTCCCGTCTTCGGCCACCATCTCCGGCGACCACCAAACCACCCAAAACGCTCATTTAAAATGCAATTAAACCACACTCTAACCTTTTGCGTCAGTTTCGAATCAATTACACACATTAATTTGGATTAAAACTCCCGTTAATCAAAGTTTAATCGAAACCGAAACACACCTTGAATATATTAACCGTACGACATGTAACAGCCATAATCGGGACTTGATAATCATGGGAAAACTTTAGAATCGTTTCATTTGAACTTTCTGTAACACAAATTTCCATCTAAACTTGCCCGCACATTACCATCGAACATCATCTTCATTGTGAACCAGTAACTTAGTCGATCTCCGGCTTCTGAGCATTTTAAATCCAAATTGAGTGAGGGCTATTACTCAGCATCACCATCCGAAGCTTCATACAAGTTTAATTTGGTTATCAACCTCATTTGCATCTCGAATTGACTTCAACTCAGTTGTGGCAATCCTTTACAAAATCTTCATCGATCTGAATATAATCACGTAAGTTTTCCACATCATTATACTCGATTTTATAAGGGCAATTAAAGCCCTAACATTCCATACCTTAACATTAAACATTTGGGGTTCAATTGAAATCAAATCGAATTAGGGTTCGTGAGCATTTTAGGGGAATAAGCAGTTTATGTTTTTAAATTTTCAAAAGGACTATTTAACAGATTTGGGCTTTAGCCCAACCGGTTACCACTTCACCCTTGAATGCAGGAGGTCTCGGGTTCGAACCCGGCCTCCTGCATTTATTTTTTTAAGCCATTTTTGAATATTTTAAACTCCATAAATTATACTAATATGTTATTGAATCAAAGTAAAAAATATTTGTTAATTAAAACATTTCATAAATTATTAAATTAATTTTTAAGGTTTTTTAAAGAAACTTATAATTTTAAATTAATTACTTTATAAAAGATAACAAAGGTTATAGAAATATTATTAATTATTTTTATGTAATTTAAATGTTATAACCTATTATGGTTCAAATGTAGATTATTCTAAAACATTATAAATCTGTATGTCAAATTTATAATTATTCAAATAGTTATTTAAATAATTATTTAAATAATTAGTTATTCATCTATTCATTTAACCATGTTATATATAATAGTTAATAAATTTATTCTTTATACTTTTATTTAAATTCTTAAAACTTATAAAACAATATAATTTGTTATTATACATTATTCTCATTTTTTAGGTTTTGTATTACAAGTCCTTCATAATAAATCCCTTAAAGGTTCAAAACTTTATAAAATTATTTTAAACGATTCTAAAGTCATTTAAATAAGTATTCAATTAATTCTCTTGATCAAATTTTAAATAATTAATTATTAAATTAATTATTTCTTTTCACACACATCATATTTAATCTTTATTAATAAATTAATTAGTGAACCTTTCACCATCATTCTTATTTTATTCTATTATTCAAATTAATTATTATAACCCTTAAATTTCCAAATGAAACCCTAATTTATTTTACTCTTAAATCATATATTATCCTAATCCTAAGACACCAACTCTTAGGTTGAATCGTAAAGGAATCATTTGAACCATCTTATATTCTCATCGTTATCTTAAGTGCAACTTATAGCATGTGAGTTTTCCAGGTGAGTATTTCTATACCCATTTTTCATATTTTCACACTTTGGGGTGAAACATGTTACCTTATAATCGTTGCATTTGTAAAACGTTTAATTCTAGTAAACTTATGACAATTCACTTGTATGTTGTGGTTAGTTGATCTTTGTAGCTACCATGTAATGTCGATTATATGTACAATCATTAACTATTGCTAGTCTTGCGACGTCATAGATCTATGGGCCTGACAAGCCTGCTTGGTTGATCTAAGTACACTTAGCTAATCATATATACTTGTAAACGTTTGAGACTTGTAAAACTGTCAAGTTTTGATTGTGCATTCTGTCTTACATCCCTAGTTACTTTGTTTACTAATCTATGACATGAATTGTCATCTATATATTTATGTATTAAAACTATTAAAAACTCATCAACTTTCAAAGTTGACCCTTTATTTTTAACATGTTTCAGGTTTACTAGTTATGGATCCTCTTCGTGCTCATATAAGACTTGGACTTAGTTTAACTTAACATGTTATTTCTTTGTTTGGTGCTTTTGTATTGTATGGACTTATTTGTCTTGTAATATTCAATGATTAATGATATTTAATATTATTTCAACTTAGTTAGTTCCATGTGCTATGAACAATCGTTTCACATTCGTCTGCCCTGATGATTCCGCCGTCGGTAGGGGTGTGACAATAGTAATAATAGTAATAACAATTATAATAATAATAATATGACAATACACATAAAAAGAAATAAAGAAGTTTAAAAAGTAAAAACAGATGAACTGTTGAAGTAGATCAACTTAAAAAATTAAAGTAAAATAATATTAATAGAAAAACACAATTGTAGACAATGATAGGTTAAATCATAATCGCCGAGGATGAAAACTCAAATATAACAAAAAATTAATACATTTTTTGAAGAAAACTTGATAAAACCGAAGCCAAAATGAGAACGTATATGAAGCCTGTCGAATGCGACATCATCGGATTTTATAAAGACAAATCATAAGGGTCGTAAACCTAGGATGGTTGTGAAATATTTTAAAATCGGGTATGATTTTATTTTCAAAAATAGATACCCATGAATTCATTTAAACTAAAGAGGAGTCGATTAAAAAATTTTGTAACTTTCGTCGATTTCATAGATGAAGAAAATAATAAATGATTTGTATAGTTTTATTGATAAATTATTTGAAAAAAGAAAAAATATCGGGCATGTTTAATTTCCAAATAAAAATGTGCTCTAATTTAGGGTTAAAATTTCAAATTTTCCATAAATATCTCTTGTATAAAAGTTAACTTTTAGTCAAATGAACCTAGACTAACACTAAAAACAAATACATATTTAAACGGAAATCAAAAAAGTTAAAGGATTAAAAAAATAACACGTGGCATTAAAGTTATTGTTTTATTAATAATAATAGATATGTCATATGATACTTCTGACACAATTAATTGGTTGGGTTTATTTAAGCCATTCTTTACACATGGAACGTACATACGAAAGGTTTGAAGATCTCCGAAAGGAATGATTGCACATGTATTAAATCATTGCATAAAGTATTGCCATCTAGTTCAACTTCTTGGTTTTATTATCTTTATAGATCTCAAAACATTTATTATCTTTATAGATCTCTTTGTTGTTGAAAAATATAAAAAGGGATGTGAGTAGTGTACTTCTTTTGCATGGTATATCATCAAAATTTTAGCTAGGGTTAAAAGAATGATAAAGTTGTTGTCATATCACATGATCATCACAAGTTCAAGTCATGAGAATAGGTTTTTACATAAATATAGTGTAAGGATTTATGTATAGTTAGGCTTAAATTGACCCAACATCCTTCTGGACTTTGTTCAGGAGTCTCGAGGTATTAAATTTGTCTTTTAACGTTATAATTTTAAGTTCGACTAAGTTAACTATGCATCAATTAACTATTTTGTTTGTTTTAACTTCAATGAAACAAGTGATAAAAATCACATCCATTGGAAAAATATTACAAAGTTCTTTAAGCGTTCTTACTCATCCCATCTCCGAACTCAGCCACATATTATATAAGTTTTTAGGTGTTTTAACATATTTAGTTTCTTCCTAATTTCAAAGATAGGAGCAACTTGGTCAACGCATAATTATTTTTCTTTTCCTTTACTGTAATTCATGTAACATATAATATGTTTTTCTCTATTAAGTTGTAATATTTAATACTTTTAAAAAATCTAAATTAATGGTTTTGCTTAACTTTTTACGACATTTGGATATTAACTTATTAAAAGCAGATATATTTTTAAAATGAACTATCCTTTTATATCGATGACATAAAAAAACTATTTAATTTATTATAAAAACAACTCGGTTATCCTTAAATTAATATTTGATACATTGACAAGAAATAACAAAACAAAAATGTGTATTTTTGTTTTCTAGAAAAATTGAAATGCATATTATTAGTTATTAAACCTAAATGTTAAGTGAAATATCGAAAAATAAAGAAAAGAGAAATTCAATTACTTTTTAGATGAGTAATAGCAAACTTCCATACTCATACCAGCAAATCACCAAGAAATCAAATAGATTTAATTTTAAAAAAACTCCTAGAAACTTTTACCAATTCTAACTCACCTTAAAATCTGGAAAAATTATAACATATGTTTCTGAGTATTTATAACCTCCAGTATCTTAATTATTAGGATACTTGGGGCAATCTCGAGTAACCCCTTCGGGTCTTTTGGGTTAGGCGGTAACACTGCAACCCATGGGCGAAGGATACAAGGGGCCGGAAAGGCCCCCGCCCCCTTTCTTTTTTCCGTCAGTAGTGTTTATTATCGATCCGGTAGTGTAAATTCTTAGCCTAATATTATCATAATGTTTTGAAAATTGTTTGCTACCACATTTAAATTTTAATTAAATGCCAGTGTAGAAAATACCAATATTTGACGTTCTGAAAAAAAAAAACATTTACATCGATAAGGGGAGAAACTTATCATGTATCATAAGGGAAAACCAAAATAGGACCGATTCTTTTACACAAAACAGTGATTTTACTCGTTTTTAAACATATTAATTACTTTTCAATCATTTTTAAGAATATAATCATTAATAAAATAACTAAAATATGATTTACATGTATTATAATTATTTTATGCATATAAGCTAGATTCTATGAGAAAAAAAAAATCTCACACCTCATGGGCACCTTTAAATATTCTCTTCTCAGTACTAATAAATGCCACAAGTTCATTATTTGTTATCTCCACAATCCGTTTCAACAATGGAGGTAACGTCTAAAAACCCATCTCCAATTATGAAATCTTACTCCTAAAAATCACATTAATCTGATCAAGTTTATAAGATTTACATACGATAATGCTTGCAGGAATCGCGAGTTACGGAGATTAATGTTCGAATCGACTGTAATGGGTGCGTTCAAAAGATCAAGAAGGCTCTACAATGTATTAATGGTAAGTAACTCAATTGTATTCATCTAGTTTTATCAGTTCTACCTCGTTCTTTGGTTGATGATCACGTGTTTGTTAATGTTTTCAGGCATAAACGATATCTATATCGACATTCCACAACAAAAACTGACTATAATCGGGTCAGCGGATCCTGAAAAGATTGTCAAGGCCATCAAGAAAACAAGGAAACTTGCAACTATTTCTTCAGAAACACAACCATTTCCGCCTAATGAACCACCGTTAGACGGTTGCGACCCGCCTTCTGGCCCTTTAACCCCACCCCCGACCGAAACAGTTCCATCACCAGAACCAATCGAACCACCAAAAGAACCAGAAAATCCACCTCAAGCACCAACACCAAAACCATCAGCTCAAGAATCACCACAAAGTTCTGGATCAAAAGAAGCAGAGGAGGTTCGCGTTGTCCGCCATTACCCACCTGACCATGGTCACAGACGCAGTCATGAACGAGCGCCGGTGGACCATTACTCGAGTTCACCTAGTCCTGTATACAAACACGAGCCCCAACAATTAGTCCGTGTGATGCATAGTTATAACACATACAAGCCTACACCTTATGTCACTGATTACAAATATATCCATTCACCTTCAAATTACACACATTACAACCGTCCTGAACCACCACCACAACAAACCCATCGTACCAGACCAGAACCACCACCACAACAAACATATAGTACCAGACCAGAACCACCACTGCAACAAACGGAACCACCACCACCACAAACATATAGTACTAGACCAGAACCACCACCACAACAAAAGTATTGTACTAGACTAGAACCACCACTACCACAAAAGCAGTGTACTAGACCAGAACCACCACCACAACAAACACATTACACCAGAACCGAACCACCACAACATCACACATATTATAACAGACCAGAGCCACCTCCACAACAAACACATTATACCATAACCGAACCACCACAACATCACAGACATTATAACAGACCAAAACCACCTCCACAACAAACACATTATACTAGGCCCGAACCACCACAACATTACAGTAGAACAGAACCACCTCCACAACAAACACATTATACCAGAACCGAACCACCACAACATCACACACATTATAACATATCAGAACCACCTCCACAACAAACACATTATACCAGGCCCGAACCACCGCAACATTACACACATTACAACAGACCAGAACCAACACAATACACACATTACCATAGACCCGAACCGCCATTACAGCAAAATTACCGCAGTGATTACCACAGCAGTGGGCATGGTAATATTACCTCTATATTCAGTGATGAAAATCCAAATGCGTGTACAGTTGTCTAACTTATCTTTTTGGGTCAAAGGTTGGAGAAAAGTTAATGGAGAATAAACAGCTGATTAACATGTGAAAGATGATGATTATTATCATTATGATGATGAATGTGATGGGAAGAATATGATTCGTTGCTTGTGAGTGGAGGAAGAATCTATGCTAAATTTTGTGGATGAGGGGGCTGATACAATTATTATTGTGAATTGTGATAAATATGCATACGTGTTTATTGGATTAAGGCAGATTAACAAAGCCTGTCGTAATTTATATCTGATCAAGTGTATAAAAGATTTAAAGGAAATGTATTAATATTTTAATTAAGTATTTGGGTTAAATTCGATTTTGCTCCCAAGATTTATAAAAATTATTATTTTTCCTTCATAAGTTTAAAATATAAATTTCCATCCAAAAATTTTATTATTATTTTATTAGTTTCAGACTAAAAAGTTTCATATTTGGCGGTAAATCAAGAGAGAAAGAGAGTGTAAAGGTAAAATATATTTTTTGGTCATAGTTATTTGCGGATTCAAAAACTATTTTCATAAAGTTAATATTTTATATGCTCTAGTTACATTAAAGCGGACAAAAATTTCCAGTCCCGGTTGGTTCGGATCAAATCAGGTTGGTCACGTAATTAAAATACGATACAAAATGGTTTAACACGCAACTAAAATACGATACAAAATGTTGTAAAAACACTTGTCGTTACAATTGATAAAACTAGTAATAACTTATATAAACAACAGACCAACAGATATTCAATATGTTTTTTTTTTGTTTTCATCATTTAATTCTTTTGACAATATCACTTACCTTATTTATGTTGGCAAACTTTATATCATTTTTCATATTAACCATGTACTTAGTGACACAACTAGAAACTTTTAATGTAGGGTCACGATAATATATAAATTAATAAAAAATATTTTTACACTAAATTAAATACATAAACAAAGTAAAGATATATATAAAAGATTCATGTAAGAAATTAATTATTACTAAGTATTTCACATATCACGAATCAAAGTTTTAATACAGTACCTATAAGGTTCTATATGCATTGATTAAATTATTTGTAAGAAAAAGGAAAAAATATGACCTTACCACATATACCTTTCTTGTAACTAATTCTAAAACATATAAAATCTAAATTAACCTAGAAATAAATAGAAAATGTACTCTTATCTTGTTCAATCAATCTGGTATCCTTGCTCTAATTTTTGTTGTAAGTTTTGTAGTTTTCATTATAAAAAAAACCTTCTGATGAATAACTTAATTTTTTTCTATCAAAATCAAAATCACATGAGGGGGCATAAGTATAAAATTTTACGAACAAATATAAGCTAGTACACCCAACTACCCAATTGTGATCCATGGGCTAGTTTCAAGTTTAGACCATAAAACCCAATGAACATTACACACAAATGATCCATTGAGGCTCGGTAAAATACATTTAATATAAACTAATTACCAACTCAATTATGTGTATAGTACTGTATTTTTAGTATTAAAAGTTGAACATATATTTTTTTATTTTTATTTTAAATCCAATACTTTTACATACTATTTAACCTCTATAATTATCAATTTTCAACTTTGGCCCCATATACATTTAGTTTTTACAAATTTTTCGTTTTAAATTTCGGTTTAAATCTTAAGAGTTAACATATTGATAACATATGCGTGTGATCAAAGTTGTTACACCTAGTTTTTTCATTTAACGGCCCCGTCGCAACATGCGGGTCCTAAATCGACTAAGTTATTACTTTTAATGTTTCACATTACTACGTTACTTTCTGTTCAGTATTTTTTTCTTTTTTTTTCTTTTTTAATATGCGTTTTTCCGGTGTTAATGGCCGGTGACAATATTGTAACATTTATATATTACTAATTACCAACTTTGTTAAGTTTAAAAAGTTGTCCAATATGCATAATAAGTTGTACTCATCATTGTCTTTTTTTTAATCCTTAACTTTTTTTCTTATCTTAACCCAATACTTTTATATTTTTACAATTTGGCCCCAATTTGTATACTTTCAACTTTGGTCTCTTTTATTTTCATATATTATAACTTTTTTTTATTTTTAGGTTCGGTCTAAAATTTGCAAGTTAAATCACCATAGCGTACATGTGTGGTTCAACGTTTTTACGTTTATATTTTCCCTGTTTAGCGACCCCGTCGTAACACGCTGGTTCTAGATTGGCTTACTTATTATTTTATGTGTTATACGTTTCGCCTACATTGTTTAATATTTTTACACCTACTTTTCGTTCGTTTTTATTTTTATTTTTTTACTACGAGCTTTTTAAATGTTAATGATCATTGACGGTGTGTCATTTGTGCTATTTGATATGTATACGCACTTGCTGCAACGCGAAAGCTTAAGACTAGTTGGTACTATTTGTCATGATTTTATGTCACGTCGCAACGCGGAAGCTTAGTACTAGTTACAACCAAACAGAACCTTTAACCAATGCTTTATTTTAAATCGCTCTCTAGTAATGGTTTTTCTTCATTTTCTCCGTCCCCACGTGTAATAATTCTCGACCTCAAGATTGTAAAAAATATTAACATTTTAAACACATGTGCATATCACAAGCAATTATCCAATATCAACCATCATTTAACGGGGAAAAAATGAAGAAAAATTGTCTATTTAACTTTTGATAGACTTGATTTTTATAGTTTTCAACGAAGAAAACTAAACTTTAATTTATTTTAAATATTTTTAAAACTCGAACTCACAACCTTTGATTGAGATGAGAATACTATTTACCACTATACCAACCCAACCTAAGAAATTATGGAATTAGACATGCAGTTTTAGCATAACTTAGGGACAAAACTCTAATCGATTGTAAGAAAATTGTGTTGTAATTAGATTATAAATCGGCAAATTCATGCTACAAGTAAATTATTCACGTGTAGCTAAACATATCCCCCTCTAATGAACGTACCTTTTGAGGGAGAAAATGATTATCAAACAAGTAGTTCAACCATTCCAATGTATACTGATCCTAATCACAACAACAATTCAACTACTATTGCATAACTGCAACATCTATTTCTTCTAAATTAATTGGCATATTTTCAATAACTGATACCTAACCATGAAGACTATGCACCAATCTTAGCTGTCATGATTGTTCACTTTCTACAGTTAATTATGAAGTCAATTGACAGATGATTCAAGAATATCAACTTCAGTAATTTCAAGAACTTTGTACACTACAACTTAATTAACATAAACTTCAATCAATTAATTAAATGATCAAGAAAGAGTTTGCTAACTATGATTTAAGCTTGATCGATGATCTATTCGATTTACATTCAAATACTGGCGAATCACATTTCACTTTCACATGCTGCTCCTGACTATCAAATTTGAATCTTTTCTTCAACCATTTTGAGTTCTTGAGCTCGTTGCATCTCGAAACTCGAAAGTGAGGATACTCATGGTTTCCATAGTTATTTGGGTCAAAAACTGGTATCTCTTTATCAAAAACATCAACTTTTGCATTGGCTTTCAAACACTTTTCTATCACTCTTGCTTCTTCCATAAATCTTGCTTTAACTTCTTTCAATCTTGCGGATATCTTCTTCGATCTTGATCTATCTGATGAACAAGATGACCCTTTTCCTTTGGTTCTAGACTGCTGTGTTTTGTTGCACTCCCTGCAGAGATATTTCCATCTTTTGACATCAAAGTCTAGTCGTTTCGCTTCATCTGAGAGACATGTATATGCCTGTAACATTCAATGACTTATAAAAATACAACATTTGGTTTTGTGATCATGTAATTTTACTACAATGGATCGAAAAACAGACCTCGGATACCAGCTTGAAGGCGAATTCAGCCATCGGATGTTTGTTCTTATCAGGGTGAAGTAGTAAAGCTGCAGAAGAACAACTGAATCAGACCCATATTTAGATTGTAAACCTCAACAAGAAAACATGGTTCCAATTACAAAATACATGTAAAATTAGTATTCATATATGTTCTTTATATATTATTATTTTTTTGCAGTAGGCAATTTTTGCATGGATGGTTTGTAGGTGTAAAGTATAAAGATTTCGGTTTTTAGGTGTTCCGTTATTCAAACTAGCAGATGTTGTGTGGTGTGTTCTGTTAGTTAGACTAACCAAAGTCGACTTCTGCCACGTAGGCAACAACGGGACATTTAAAAACCAATATACTTTCGGTTTTCACCTAGAAACCATTAACCCATTACTAAACGGACTACTTCGAAACATTTCTCGAAATGCATATTAAAAGCAAGGACAAACAGTCATTCTACAAATTTTTGATCTAAATAAAAGAAATGAAATGTACCATATTTATGATACTTTTTCCTGATTACATCAAGACTCACATTATCCTCAACCTGTTAGAAAAAAAAACACCCAATCAAACAAAACATTAGAATCACAATAATCAAAAGGAAAACACAAAAGAATTGGATACGAAATTATTATATGTAGGCTTACTTGAAGAATAATGTACCAATCGATGAAAGGGTCGGAGTTGAACGTGTGACGATGGAGACATGATGTTGCATTGTTTGATATGTCACAAATGTGTTTGATCAAATGGAGTTTTGAATCTGATTGAGATTCTACCATGGGATTAATTTGCAACAATGGTGGTGTATTGGTTTTGGGTTTTGAAATTTTGGTAAAAAGATTGATATTTAAAAAAAGGGAAAACAAGAGTTAGAAGATGGAGCAGTTGGGACTTGAGAAAAACGAGGGCACCCTTTGCGGAGATTTGAATCAAATTTTGGGACTTGCGAGGGTAGACTTTTTATTATTATTATTATTTGAAGTTATACGTCTGTTGCTCAATTACTATCATACATTCACACTTGATTTGTATCTATTTTAGCCTCGACTTAAGTTGTGTGTTTTTTTCATTTCGTCAACATTCATTATTGTGAACGAAATCGAGTCGAAATAAAGCATAAATTTTAATAATTATGTTACTGAGATTTTTATTGGTAATAAAAATGAAAGTTGATATTTTTACCGGTCAAATCGATGGTATGAATTTTTATAGAATCCAATTTGTATTTTTTTAAAGTTTATTAAAACGTAAGGTATATCTATGAGCCTGTATTAAATATGTGTACGCTTGTGTAAGGACCAGTATATGCCATTATACTTCCATTTTAAACTTGTGTATGCATGTCGTATAAGAACTTGTATGTGCACGCATATTGAAGGTGCAACTCCGTAAAATTTTCAAATTTACAGGGTATATATGAAATTTTCCTTTAAATAAGTATATAGGTGAGGTATATGATTAGTACAACCTTTAATTAAATTAGTTATAATTGACCACGAATTTTGAAAATTTTATGTTGTTATGTTGTACGTTCACACTAAACCCTTAACCAATACTACATCTACATAATCAAAACTGTTATCAATGAATATATCTATACTATATATAAAACATACGAAACAAATATTTTAAGTTATCATAAAATTAAGAGCACTTCTTATATTCAATACATAAAGTACAACCACTTAGGGTAAAATAGTATTTATAACATTATTTATACATTACTCTTTATAATTAGTTCCATAATAACCTTACACTTACTAACACTTGAATACAATTTTATATTATCTATCCATAAACCAAAAAAACTTAATATGTTTTAAGATTTTCAACTATACCTTTTAATCAATCACATTTAAAAACATTTTGAGACTACAACTTAACCCGTGTATATTTTTAAACGATTTGGTTTAAACTTTTTGCTGAAATGATATGTATTTTGTGAGACACAATAAGTTAATGCATATATACAAATCATCATGCAAAACTCATTTATTTGGTGTTTTAAAACATAGTTTAAAAAAATAATAAACTTTAGTAAAATTACTACAAGAATAACAACATATTAAATATAAGTGTCAAATGTAAAATGTCTTCCCGCCGCATTGCGCAAACACCATTCTAGTATTTAGTTATGAACTTTTCTACAACGTTGGTTTACAAGTGATAAACACCATTCTCAAAATAGTAACTACTAATAAATTATGTGTCGTCCTCTTTAACCTCTATCTAGTTATGAACTTTTCATGTGAAACAACAGTTGTTAGCAAACATATCATTTCGTCCTTTTGAACCTCCGACTACCACTATTTTTCATTTTAATCCCTAAGATACTATTTGCCGATCCAATATTGTAATTTTCACTAGGCAGTAACGGAGCTTGAACATTTACGTAGGGAACGTGAACGGACTTTTAAAGCTTTTAAAATAATACTCTATGAATATGACGGGCCGAATACCCAAAGCCGATAATTCTTGGCCCAATCCAAAAGTATGGGCCTTATCTCTTTAGGTTAACATAGGGTTTTTATTTCATAGAGAACCCTTTATTTTTGTCTTCAAGAACTAGGGCTTCAATCTCCTTCTTTCGGCCGTCGTCTGTCGATCTCCAAAATGGTAAACTCTCATCCATTTTTCTCAATTGAATCATTTGAATACGTTGTCTTGGATCTCGTATCGTATTTCTCAGATTAAGAGTTATTAGGGTCGTAAAGCTGCATTTGATTGACATACAAGCACCATATGATCTTCAGTACTGAAACCATGCTTTTGAAACAATTATAGCTTATAATTGATACCGATATACGTTGTGTTTGGTTTGTTATTGTATGATCAGCCGAAGCAAATTCACGAGATCAAGGATTTTCTTCTTACTGCAAGAAGGAAGGATGCTCGTTCAGTGAAAATCAAAAGGAGCAAAGATGTTGTTAAGTTCAAGGTTCGGTGCTCAAAGTACCTCTACACATTGTGTGTGTTTGATGCTGAAAAGGCCAATAAGTTGAAGCAATCTCTTCCCCCAGGTTTATTTGAAATAATAATATGATTTTGATATGGTTTTTGTTTACTATGATGTGCTTATTGTTTGTATATGATGCAGGTTTGAGCGTACAAGACCTTTAAATGTTATCTGATTCTATAAGCTGAAGTGATTAAATTTCATTGCTTGAGTTTTGTTTTATCAGAAAGTTGTTATCTTTATATGGTGTTAGGCTTTGTATGGACTTGTTGCCGATTTTGTTATGAGACTTTTTGGTTCAGAAGTTAATCATTAATCTTTACAAGCACTGTGTTTTTGGCAAACTTTGTATGAGTTTTTATGAAATTAGATGTGCTCATTGCTTGATTATTGAGGGAAATGAGTTTGTAGTAGTGATCATCTTGTTTTTTTAAGCATTTAGATTGGCCACTGATACTGTGAAGTTATAGATAGTTAGGTGTTGGCAATTGTTGCGATGCTGGTGGTGTGTAGTGGAACTCTCAGTGGTCGTTGCGACAGTGGTTAGTTTGGCATAGGTGGTGCCAATAGCGGTGTATTGTTGTTGTGGATTAAGGTGGTGCCAATGGCAGTGTGTTGGAGGGGGTGGTGGTGGTGGTCATAACACTGGCGGCGTGGTGTTGCTATTTAAGCTTTTGACTTGGTTGATCACGCAGTATTAGATATTAGTATTCACTAAAAGACGCACTTTGTCATCTTTACATTACTGTCACACATTAGTTGTCTACGGCTTTTAAGGTGTAGTCTTGCTTTCGTCAAGAGTTTCGTATATTGTCTGTGTGTGCTGTGTGCATGCACGTTGCAAGTTACATGAGCCAAAATCAACCAGTGACTACCGGTGAAAAGAATCCTTGTAGGGGTTTTTTGGTCACTGGACTCAGAGGCTGGTCCGGGTTTTTACCCATCAGTTGCCCCTTTACTCAAACATTTTTTAACTGAAAATATCTTTTAGAATTCGATTTCACGTCTAAAACATAAAATTTCAATTACAGTAAATCAGTTTAAATAAATAACTTAATCAAACACCTCAAACCCAATATAAAGACAAAATATATTATCGTTTTATTTGATTAATATTACACGGATCAAGATATATAATTTATTACAGATATTACAAGTAAACCAACTAAATAAATTTTATTCTTTAAATGTCCAAGACGGTGCTGAAATAATCAAGGTCAATACCAATATGTATTTTTCAGAATTAATAAATCAAAAACCAAATAATCATACAACTTTGATTGTATAAAATACAAGTCAAAATCATATCTTACCTGAATCTTGACTTTGACAAGCTGAAAAAGTCATACTTATGAAGTTGGGATGCTTTGCTCATTTCTAAAGAAATTATCAGGATCAACTCTAGCTTTCACTCTTGTTAACCTTTTGTAATTTGTCTCTTTGAAATACTTGTGCCCATAAACCATACCTTCAGCAGATGCATTCTTACCATGGTTATTAACACCAATATCTAAATCCCTATAGTTCAAAAATGCTTCTCTAGGGTTCTTAGATACAAATGGAGTCATGTAATCATACATCATTCTTGAGTACATCAAGTATCGATCTCGCGCTTCAATACTGCGCTCTTCCCACAACACTAGGTACTGAATCTTTGCTATGTTCCCCGATCGATGCGGGAAAGGCTTAGCGAATTCGGATATCTCACTCATCCTTCCGCCATATGGGTTGAAATCCACCATCAGGTTCACGAGCTCTTTCATCCTTTCGAATATGAACTCGAAACCCTGTTTGGAAATAGGGCTTTTCAAGTAATCAGACTTGTTCTTGAACGGGCCGATTCCACTTTCAAGCCTACGGTTTAGAAGCGTCGTAATCGGAGTTCCAATAGGGAACGCATCGTAGAAAAGCACAGACTCGATCCAACTCATTTCAATACAATCCGACTCTTGTAACCCTAATTCGGGGAAATCTTTGTTCAATAATGCAACAAGATTCCTTGAGTTTCCGAGGTACAACGCTAGAAACGTACCACGAATAACCTTTTCACCCTTCGTATTATTTACGATATCCAGAGTCATTCGAAGGAAAATATCATCATCTAGCTTATCCGCAACTTGCGTCCATCGTTGCGCGATGTCACTAAGATTCTGTTCCGATGTTCTGTTGATGTTAAACACCGTCACGACCTGCGGAACACGAACCAAGTTGATCTTATAAGCTAGAACCACCCCGAAACTAACTCCGCCCCCGCCAGTGATGGCCCAAAACAAGTCTTCACCCATGGTCCTACGGTTCAAAACCTTACCATTCACATCAATTAACAAAGCATCAAGAACATTATCAACAGATAAACCATATTTCCTCATCATGGTCCCATACCCACCACCACTAATATGACCACCAACACCAACCGTAGGGCAAATACCCGCAGGAAACCCATGGGTGTTACTCTTCTCAGCTATATGATAATACACTTCACCGAGGGTCGCACCGGCTTGGACCCATGCGGTTTCTTGATCGATATCAACGTCAATCGACCGAAAGTTGAACATATCGACGATGAAGAAGAGTTGGTTCGTGTTTGTAACGTAGGAAAGACCTTCAAGGTCATGTCCACCGCTTCTAGTTTTCATTAGCAATCGGCTTTGTTTGCCGCATACGATAGCTGACTGAATGTGGGAAACATGCTCAGCGGTGATGATCAAAACGGGCTTTGGTGTTGTTGATTCGTTGAATCGAAGGTTTCGGATGTAAGATTGCAAGACGGAGGGGAAAGATGAGTTCGCCGGAGTGTAAATCGCTCCGGTTATCGGAAAAGAAGGGTCCGATCGGGTGATTAGGCATTGAATGAAGTTATCTGTGATTGAAGTTGAAGTTGTAGAAGATATTTGGGTTGAGAGGAAGATAACAAGTAGAGTTAAAAGTGAAATATGGTTGTTGAAAGAAGCTAATATTATCGTCATTTTGGTGATATTATGTGCATGGTTTTAGGTTTGGTTGATACATGCAATTTATAGACAATGGAAAGTCGTATATTTTTATTTGGTTGTTGAAATTTGAAAATGTCAAACTAGAGTTTTATTAAAAGTTTATAATATTAATTTGAGACTTTGAGTTATTATTACACATGTGTTATTCTAGAAATGTATTTATTTTGGATGTGATGTTCACATGAAAACCTAGATATGTTGGTACTCGACTGAAAATAGAAAATAGAAAGTTGAATACTTGTTATAAGTTTCTATCAATAGCAGTTTGTCCTTTAACAATGAAGTAATTATTCCCCCAAGATTATCTAATTTACATATTATTATTAATATTACTGAAAATAGAAAATAGAAATTTTTATATTCGAGTTAGTGATTACGTCATGCCACCAAAGGAGTAATTCATAGATGTTTGTGTGGTAAGCGTAACGGTATGAGCGGTGATTGTGAGAGTGGTGACAAGTGGATAGATTTTGTTCTAGAGCAGAATGAGCGAGATGGGATGGAGTTCTGGAACTAGAAGCTAAAGTGAGGTTGACGGTGAACGAGAGCAGGCTAGATGATTCTAAGTCAAGCCTACAAGGATTGAATAAGGACACGTTGAATGTTGTGATGATCGACTTATAGCGTGTCAGGAGGCATTAGAGTATGATGATGCTAGACTTCGAGTGAGATATCAAGGGATGAACTTGGTGTGTAAACATTCCGAGATAGAGATTCTATAGCAACACATGTGGAGTATATTATATAGAGATAATGAGTAGTGACACTATTACAAGTGTCGGATGCATTTCGTCTTTCGTCTATTTTTCGTTTAGTGCGCCCTTATAGACATTGATGATTAGAGTTTCAATACGATGTTTGAGACAATTTAGGACTTTGTTTATGTGAGATATGAATTGATGATTGGTTTCAGTGGTGATTTAAAGTTAATTTTAATTTTACAGTTGTTTTTACTTTAAATTTATTATAAAAATAAAAGATGAAATATGTAATTTACTCTATTTACTATTTCAACAAAATGCATCTGGATATGATACATAATGCACAGAATTAGTTAGCACAAGGCACAATGTCCACCATGTAGAATGTGACTTTTGTTTGAATTTTTCTAAATGTTCAACGATGTTAATTAGAAATTTAGTTTTACTCAGCATTTTAATTTTACCATCACTTATAAAATATCACGAGAAAAATCTACACGGATATCAAGAGTTCAAATTCTATTAGTGTAACGTAGTAACTTAGAAGCCGTTAAAAAATATTAGAAAGTCGAGATGGATTTATAAGTTGTTTTAATTCTTTTTACTTTTATATGTAAACTCTTTTCATTTGTTATTAAATAAGAACGATGATCAATAGTGAATCCATTGATCAGATTGATACGCAGCAAAACTAGATTGTAGTCATTGGACCACAAGTTTTTTTTCCCCTCAAAATTTGATGTCCGTATAAATGATTTAATTCAATGGGTTACACCCAAAAGAGTGGTTGGCATGATGGTGGAAGCACGTGAGGGTTAGGGGTGTTCAAAAAATTTGATATCTGAAACTATCTGAAATCCGATCTGTATTTGAATCCGAATAAATTGATTCCGAATCCTTATTTGGTACGGATCTCATCCGAATCCGAATTTCTTATTCGGATTTCGGATATTACAATTTTTTTATTCGGGTTATTTGGATTATTCGGATATCCGAATAAGACTTCAACTATATTTCTAGCCTAGAACTCATTACTCAACTATCTATTATGTTTTCAACTCAATACACATGAATATTTACACATTCTAGTCATAATTTTAAATAATTATACAATAATCGACCGTCGTTCTAAATTAGATATTCTAATCTTCGTGTTTCATACAATTACTATTATGTTTTAATTTTGAATTTGCATACAATTCATTTTTTTAGTTTTATATCTTTTATTGTGATTTCCAATTTATAAAACATTAAAAATTAAAAAATTAGCAAAAAAAACAAAAAAATAATGAATTTGTTATTTGGTTTATTCAGATAAATTCGGATTATTCGGATATTATCCGAATCCGATCCGAATTGAATTCGGATAGATTCGGATCGGATAGAAAATTCCTTATTCGGATCGGATTGGATTTCGGATAATGTTCTGCAATTTTCAAATCCGAATAATCCGTTATCCGATCCGATAAACATCTCTACTTGGGTTTAAGTTTTGAATTACTGAATCTTATTTTTGTTATTTATATATCTATTCTTTTAGTTTTGTTTTCTCTATTTTCTTTTCCTTTTTTCTATGCGTTTTAATTTGTTTTACATTTTGATTTAGAGATATAGTATGTTATTTCCTATTATTTTCATGTTACGAATTTTAACAATAATATTCAAATAATGTTCTATCAATATCTGAAATATATACAACTAGAAATTACAACTATAAGTGTGAAAATTAATTACAAACACTAACATGTCGCGCGGGCAATAAACTCTGATTAGAATTGAAATCCTAAATCAAAAAACACCAGCGAGAAATAATTTTGGGTAAATAATAAATACTCAGCAAAACAATAAAAAGATTTTTGATCGTAGATAATTTGCATCAGTTTCTTTGAATCTTAAAAGAAAGATTTAGATAAATTTCAAAGCATAGACATTTAAAGATTTAAAGAAGGAATAGATAGCAATGGTTATGAAAGATTGATCCATACAACTTGGTTGGGGTTTAAGGTTCCTTTGGATGCAAATATAAACTTTTCAAAAAGGTCTAGGGGATTAAGATGTAATTTTATTTGAATTTAAAAACATGAAATGGATGAATTTAGTAAGGGTCAAAATATAACAATTTAGTGGACTTTTGTGAAGTTATTATACATTGGATTAAGCCATAAAGAAAAGTCGGTTGAGCTTGTAGGGAAAGAAAAGGGGCGACGGCTGGAAATTGAAGGTGGTTAGTTCGATCAAGGTCGAAGACAAAGAGAGATTTTTTACGGCTTGGAGCAATTTCAAAGACATACAAAGGCTCGGGTTTAGCAAATACACATCGGTCTTACTGTTGAGTTTTCTAGTTTTCAAACATGTGTTTCCAACATGATGATTGGTTAGACTTCGGGTAATCATCTAGGTTAGATGAAACTCACGCGGTGTTGATGATTTAAACCTTACATTATAGTGACTTTATTTTGGTTTAAGTTCTCTTTTTAGTTTTACTATCCATGATCCTAAGTGCTTGTTTATGATATAAGGTTCAAATCAACCTAGGTAATTAGGGTAAGTCATATATCGAATCCACGATAAACATATGGTCAATATTATAGCAACAGAGAGTTTGAATGTAAAAAAGTTATTTTTTTTCACAATCAATGGTATAGAAAGAATGGTAATAATAACTAATGAATATGATTATAGTCTTCGCTTTGATTTTTCTAGTGTTTGAGATAATACACAAATATTTGAAATAATGCAGGAGAACTACATGGATCTCTACAACTACTTTGACTAATTAATGAATACGATTAAATTGAATGATAAAAATAATTATGACTCGGTCATTTATGTTTATCCGTAATATGCTCGCGCAAGATGGAGACTTCATTGGAGACACCAATCTTGGAACGAATCTTTAAAAAAGGAACCCGACTAAGAGGTTTGGTGAGAGCATTCCCCATTAAACTTTGGAGTTGATGTGAAAAACTTTTAGTGCATCATTAGAGACCTTCTCATGAACAAAATGATAATCTAAAGCCACATGCTTCATACGAGACACATGCTTCATACGAGAGTGATAGATTGGATTAGCACAGAGATATGTAGCACCCGTGTTGTCACAAAATAGGGTAAATGGTTGATTTAGGTGAATGCCAAGTTGAGATAACAAGTGTTGAACCCATGATATATCTACGGCTGCATTGGCGAATGCCGTGTACTCAGCCTCAGTCGAGGAGCAAGACATCGATTTTTGTCTTAATTAGGCTCATGCATCTGTATTCTAGTTGGGACCGCACCTCCAATCAACCCTCCGGAGGAAACCCATTGTTAAAAAAATCTCCGGCTCAACTTTGAGCATTTTGCTCATAGTGAGATTTAAACCATAACCTTCTAGTATTTACATGTCATGAGTACTTTAACTTAATCAGTTTGGTTAGTTGTCAAGAGCTTTCATCAATAGTACGAGAAAAACTACTTTGACTAATTAATGAATACAATTAAATTGAATGATAATAATAATTATGACTTGGTCATCCTTGTTTATCTTAGTAAATGATACAAAATTTGTTTTATTATTTAACTAACTTACTAAACTAAAATATTGTCTTGTTAACTGTAAAAGGATGCAGATGATATCAATTAAACTAAGCAAATGCTTAAAAACAAAACTAAAAGATGATCATAACTAGGTTTCAGATATGTGAAGAAACATTGTGCCACGTAGGTTCTATCAAATTAGATATCTCATAGACAAACTAGTTTGTTATTCATGTTAAACGTGACTACCAATTAGATGAGGGGTCTATGTAAATTAGATAGTGAAATCAACAAAAGTCAAACCTGATAGTATCACTAATAAACATTAGTTATGACAATACCTTAACAATCATCAATAACTGTTAATGTAAATACTAATAATTTATAACAATAAAAAATATTTAAACAATCAAAATTTAGGTCGACTATATTATTAACATTACACCCAGTGATGATCACAGAGAACTAACTGCTCATATTTATAATCAGATCATTTAATCTTGATGCGCTTGATTGCTTATTGTTACTTGCCAGCAGCCAAAAGGCTGCAACTTTCTTCTTTGCGCAAAACTGTTGTCGAATGTGTAGTCTCCTGTCTCCCCAAAAAGTTAAAGTCGAACACGCTTTTAAAAATTCTGTAAGCCCATAGGCCCATATATTAGTGTAGCATTTTCTTTTGTGAGATGGGCTGCGATCCAATCTATTAATTCCCACAAATCCATATAAGCTTATGACATCAATTAATTCATTGCAATTGTGAGCCTGTTTCTTTTAACAACAAATCCAAAGCATGATTATGTGGGCTTCAACTTGCATGAAATTTCTTTTCGAGTTTTCAAAACACTAGAAACATTAATCTACTTTTAAAATTTTTATAAGTTGTGTTAACTTTAATCCAAAAGTTTAATTATTGTTCATTTAAAATGGAATATCTAATGATTTTTTTATACTGAAATAGAAACAAGTTAAAAAAGTTTTGAAGATAAATTGACGATTCTAATATTTTTAAAAGAAATTATTTTGATTAAATCTTAAAGAGGTAAACCAAACTTAACTATATCTTTTAATTCCACTTCCATCAAACACGTGAGCCGCAATGAGTAGCCTTTTATTTTGATATGAATAATTTGATTAACCTTTTTTCAAACCAATTCGCATGAATATATTATGAGTCACGTTAGAGTTGCACAAAATGGGTATTGGGCCGGACTCGGAACCGGGTTCAAACCGGGTACGGGCCGGCCGGGTTTTGTGGTACCCGGGTATTGGTGAACCCGGGTACGAACCCGGGTCGGTTGGTGGACTGTAAAACCCTATCTGGCGTACCCGGTTAGGTCGGGTCCGGACCGGGTCGGGTACAACCGGGTTTTTTTTTTTACTATTATGATTGCTATTAATATTAATATTATTATTACTTTTATTATTAGTAGTAGTATTATTATTATGATTGCTATTACTATTATTATTATTATTATTACAATTATTATTATTATTATTATCAGCGTCGTCGTCATCATCATCATCATTATAATCATCATCATCATCATCATTATTATTATAACAACATTAAAAAAACATCTATAACTCATTAACTTATTATTTATTTATTAAAATAATTTAAAAATACATTAACGAATCAATTAAAAATAATATTAACTAATTGACTATTTTCTTCGAGAGGCTTCATCAAATGCTAATTTTTCGTCGGATATACCAGAAGATACTCCTTCATCTACCTCTTCATCGTGTACTTTACATTCAATTGCAATTTCGTCTTCAAGATTTGTTTTATCTTGTATACGATCCATCGCGTCTAAGTGGTCTTTTAAACAAATGCACATCTCCACCGCTTCCGGAGTTAATCTTGTTCTCCGTAATGATAATACCCTGCCACTAAGAGAAAACGCAGACTCCGAAGCTACCGTAGAAGCTTGGACGCTTAGTAAATCACGGGCCATAGCGGAAAGAATTGGAAATTGGGATTCATTTCCTTTCCACACAGCCAAAATATCAAATGCATGATAATCTTGAGTACTCATAGTTGAAATAAAATTCGTCGTACTATATATACCAAGTTCGCTTGTTGGGGCGTTACCCCTTTGACGTTTAGCTGTCACATCCCGAACAACATTCAACATAGTCATAACGGGGTCTTTAAACGAGGTACTAGCACTTGAGGTTGATTCTCTTGGCATAGTTATATTTATGTTAGGCCCATATTTATTTAAATAAAATTTATAAATAATTTTCAAACTTTTATTAAAAACTTCTTTTGCCTCGGTTGAAAAATTAGGGTTTTCGTCATGTATATCCAAATTGTCATTTATCTCGTCTATTAAACATTCTACCCCCGCAACATTTAAAAAAGGATTTAAAGCAGCGGCACAAGTAAAAACGGGTGGTAACTCAAGAAAATATTTTTTAAACTTGTCTTTAATTGGTTCTATCATTTCTCTAAACATACTATTTTTATTGAAAATTTTTAAAATTCAAAGCCATGAAATATAATTATTGAAGCACCGAATAACTAGTGGAATAATAAACTCCCGATAATTTTGTAGTTGAGTTTTTAAACACCTCAAAAAATTCGGATAAATGTTCAATATTTTTCCAACCCAAATATAGAAACAGGTCGGCTTCGCAATTATCCGAAAGACTATTATGAAAAGCTTTTAAAGTGCATTTTTGTTTTAAAGCACAATCAAACATATGACAAGTCGAATTCCACCTAGTTGGTACATCCCAATTAGGCCTTAAAAATCTAGATTCTGTATCTTTACAAAGTTATTTATAATCTTGATATCTTTTTCTACTTTTTTTAAAAACGTCGTGTAACATAAATTGAAAAGCTTTTATAAAGCTATCAACAAATAGTACGGATAGACCATCTTGTACTACTAAATTAATAATATGTGCAACATAACGAGTATGAAAAAAATCACCGTTTGCATTCGGAAGATATTTTAATTTTAAATTTTCAACCGCGGTTGTGTTGTTGGAAGCGTTATCAAATGCCATTGAAAATATTTTATTTTGTAAATTAAAAGTAGTTATTACATTATCCAAAAAGTAAAATAAAAACTCTCCGGTGTGTGGATACGGAAATAGATCAAATGCAATCGTACGTTTCATCATTTGCCATGAACTGGGATTTACCCAATGAGCAGTAACGCAAAGGTACAATTCGGGCAAACCGTGTGGCGCCGACCAAACGTCACTAGTTAAGTTTACACCGGTATTTATATTTTCAAATAATACAATTAAATCATTTTTTGCTTGCTTCCATAATTTTATACAATAACGTCTACGTGTAGTACGACTTACGTGAGTGTAACGAGGTTGAAACGTCTCTCGAATTAAGTTGGTTAACCGAGGGTTGTCGAAGTGATTGAAAGGCAAAGCTTCTTGAATCACAAACTTTGCCATTCGATCTCGAACCTCATTAACGTTGTAATTAAAGATTCCACCGTCTCCACTCAATTGTGTTTGTTGCGAATCCAGATTATTTTTCAACGACTTACAAAACTTCTTGCTAATGTGTTTGTTTAAAGTCGTGTTAGAATCTTTAGCAAGTAAAGCTCTACAAAACTTGCAACGAGCCTTTACAGATTCGTCACTCAACTCAACCATATCCCAATTGCACCAAACATCCATGTTACGATTGTGTGGAAGAACACGAACGACGGTTGGAGAGTTTGACGAACCTTGACCAACGAAAGATTGAGAGTGAGCCATATTGAGATTTGAGAATAAACGAGAGTAAACGAGAGTATTGTTTGCGTTTTTTGCGTATGTTTTTTTGTGTTTGAAGCTTGGGTACCTTACCATATCAACCCACACCTATTTATACTTATTTTAGAGGCAAAAACAACAAAAAAACGGTCAAATTTGGTCCCCAACGGCTATATAACCGTTAAAAACAGCTAGTTTAAAAAAACGATCGAAACCGGGTCCAACCCGGGTTCAACCGGTTCGGGTTCGGTTCCAGGTCGGGTCCGGTTTTTATGAATTCCAAAAACCGCAAACCGGGTACAACCCACCAGTTTTTTCCGGGTACACCCGGTATCGGGTTGTACCCGGACCCGGGTCCGGTTCGGGTATGCCGGGTCGGGTATGGACCCGGTTATTTTGTTCAACTCTAAGTCACGTCTCTCACTTTTATATTTATTTCTTATTTTATTTTGTTTTATTTTATGTCATGAGTTTGTTTTTTTATAAATGTTTTAATATAAAGAGTTATTGTTTAAATTGGATTTTACATGTGAAGTGTATAAAAGTATCATCCAAGAATAAAATATATCGATTGAATTAAGACGTAAGAGACGAAACTACATGTACAGATGAATTATCATGCAAATATAAAATTATTACGCCAAGAGTATTCTTGCGTGATAATATCGTCTCTGCTTGATAATTTTATGTTAGTGTAATTCTTTTTGCGTAATAGTTGCACCCATATGACACTTTGTATTTTAAATTTTCACCAAAAATAATAAAAATTTATTCATTTAATATTACACGGATCAAAATACATGATTTATTACAAATATTACTATAGTTTATAAAGATTTATTGTACGTAACTAAACCAAGTAAGTAAACTTCTTCGTTATTTAAATGTTCAATATGGTGTGATTAAGATAATCAAGATCCATATCACCATGCATTTTTCAGAATTAAAAAAATCGAAATCCAGATAACCATCATACAACTTTGATTGTATAAAATACAAGTCAAAGTCATATGACTCATATATTTATTATCTGAATTTTGACTTTTACACTCTGAAAAAGTCATACTTATGAAGTTGGGATGCTTTGCTCATTCCTAAAGAAATTGTGAGGATCAACTCTAGCTTTCACTCTTGTTAGCCTCTTGTAATTTGTCTCTTTAAAATATTTGTGCCCATAAACCATACCTTCAATAGATGCATTTTTACCATGGTTATTAACTCCAATATCCGAATCCCTGTAGTTCAAAAATGCTTCTCTAGGGTTTTTAGACACAAATGGAGTCATGTAATCATACATCATTCTTGTGTAATTCAAGTATCGATTTCGCGCTTCAATACTGCGCTCTTCCCACAACACTAGGTACTGAATCTTCGCGATGTTCCCCGCTCGGTGCGGGAAAGGCTTAGCGAATTCAGATATTTCGCTCATCCTTCCACCATACGGGTTGAAATCCACCAACAGGTTTTCGAGTTCTTTCATCCTTTGAAATATGAACTCGAAACCCTGTTGGGAAATAGGGTTTTTCAAGTAATCAGATTTACTCTTGAATGGGCCGAGTCGACTTTCAGGCGTACGGCTCAAAAGCACGTTACTCGGAGTCCCGATCGGGAACTCCGCAAGGTAAAGCACAGACTCGATCCAACTCATTTCAATACAATCCGACATTTCTAACCCTAATTCGGGGAAATCTTTGTTCATGATTTTAACAAGATTCCTTGACTTTCCTAGGTACAACGTTAAAAACGTACCACGTATAACCTTCTCACTTTTGGTATTATTTATGATATCCAAACTCATTCTAATGAAAATATTATTGTCTAGCTTATCCGCAACTTGTGTCCACCGTTGCGCGATCACGCTAAGGCTTTGTTCCGATGTTCTGTTGACGTTAAACACCGTCACGACCCGTGGAACACGAACCAGCTTGATCTTATAGGCTAGAACCACACCGAAACTCACACCGCCCCCCCGAGATGGCCCAAAATAAGTCTTCATCCATGGTCCTACGGTCCAAAACCTTACCATTCACATCAATTAACAAAGCATCAAGAATATTATCAACAGATAAACCATATTTCCTCATCATGGTCCCATACCCACCACCACTAATATAACCACCAACACCAACCGTAGGGCAAATACCCGCAGGAAACCCATGGGTGTTACTCTTCTCGGCTATTCGATAGTACACTTCACCGAGGGTCGCACCGGATTGGACCCATGCGGTTTCTTGATCGATATCAACGTCAATCGACCGAAGTTGAACATATCGACGACAAAGAAGGGTTTGTTCGTGTTTGTGACGTAGGAAAGACCTTCAAAGTCATGGCCACCGCTTCTAGTGACCATGAGCAACTCGCTACGTTTGCCGCACACGATAGATGATTGAATGTGGGATACATGTTCAGCGGTGATGATTAAAACAGGCTTTGGTGTTGTTGATTCGTTGAATCGACGGTTTCGGATGTAAGATTGTAAGACGGAGGGGAAAGATGAGTTCGCCGGAGTGTAAATCGCTCCGGTGATCGGAAAAGAAGGGTCCGATCGGGTGACTAGACATTGAATGAAGTTATCTGTGATTGAAGTTGAAGTTGTAGAAGATATTTGGGTTGAGAGGAAGATAACAAGTAGAGTTAAAAGTGAAATATGGTTGTTGAAAGAAGCTAATATTATCGTCATTTTGGTGATATTATGTGCATGGTTTTAGGTTTGGTTGATACATGCAATTTATAGACAATTAAAATTTGAAATTTTCGTTTGGTTGTCGAAAATGTCAAACTGATACTTAACCCAAAGTTTAAAATATTAATTTCAGATAAGCAATATTTTATAAATCACCATTGTATATTTCGTAACGTTGATGTAACGAACAAACGCTCCCATATGAGAGAGGCGGAGGTTAAATTAAAATTTGAATACTAGTTTTTATTTATTTTTATTAAGTGAAGTATTAAGTAAGCATTATAATTTTTAGAAATTTAACAAAATCTAAATTTTCAAAATTTTTTATGAATACTTATTTAATTTAATCTTAATCTATATTATTTTTTGATTTGTTATTATTCGTTAAAAATTAGTTTCAAATTTCAATATTGGATAGACAAAATTTGTTCTTCACTCCTATTGTCTCGTCTCCTCCCACTTATAAGCACCCCTTCAAGTATTCAATGGTTTAGAAGATATATTGGTGTAATTATAAGATGAATACGACACATAAGTGTTCCACTTAAAAATGTATCACTTTGGTGGGTGTCAAAATTCTAGTATCGGTTTGAAATATGTTGTTTATTAATGATGTCAGAGAAAGAAGTTGTATACATAAATGGTGTTGTGAATACAAATATAAATGTTTATAAATTCAAGGGGATTAGGTATAGTGTATTAAAACGTGAAATGGTCAAATTACTTGATTTTAACATAATATCAACTAAGAAACCATTTATGAAAGCAAACTCTATCGTAAAAGACCAAATCCAAAAAAAAAATTTGAAAATAGGGACTAAATTCAACCATGACGACCATTCGTATGCTTTACTTTAAATTAAACACTTAACATATTAAGTTTATAATCAATAAGATTGACTAAGGTTTTTTAAATATTGCTAAAAGAAAACTTTTTAGAGCTAGAGACATACGTAACGAATTTTAAATATAGAAAATATTAAAATAGTTAATAACAAATAATTACATTGTCTTAATCTATACATTTTTATATTTTAAAGTTTGAACGGCAATGTATGTATATTTAATATACGATACATAATGCATAGAATAAGTCAAACACAAGCAGAATGTTAACCATGTAAAATTTGACTTTTTATTGTTTTTAGAAGGGGCTCATATCACATCACATAACGTCGCACCACTATCTTGTCATGTTATATTACGTCACATTACATCATACACACAATTGTGGTGGCGTTGGTGTCGCCGACTCGCCACACCATGCCACGTGAAAGTAGCCGTTAATCAAAAGATTCATTGAAGAGAGGATACGGTGAGCAGGCGCCGGAATCACACTTCATACAACGTGAAAAGGGGGTGGTGGCGGTGGTGCCGCACAACGTCAATGCATGACGTTGTGTCACGCCGTGCTTGCCCCCTTCCAACCTTCTAAGGGTGTTATACATTTAGTTCTAGAAGCATTCAGTCTTATCATCAAATAAAGTTTATATGGATGTCAAGAATTTACAAGTGACATGTAATATAGTAAATTAGTGTTGGAATTTTAAACACAAAATAATTATATTTATATATTTTTTATATAAATAGTTATATATTTATTGGTTTAAGTTCTCGTTTTGTAACGAACTATACCGTGTCCAAACTGAAACTAAGATTAATTAGATATCGATGTTCGAATTGAATGGTCGGAATAAAAAAAGTAAAACTTGGGTGATTATAGTAGAAAATTGTTACAATTTTTGCATAATATTAATAAAACCATGTATTTATTAACATGGATGTTTTATATTTTGATCAAATTTTTAATAAATATTATGAATGTTTATTATAGATCATAATTTTTATTAAAAATTGATATTAAACATGTCATGTATAAATTGAGAGTTTTAATATGACTAAAACATTTCATAAATCAAATAGAAGTTTTGGTCGTAAATTATAAAACTCAAACATTTGAATTCAAATTTTCTTCACGCTAATTAAGCGATAGCTAGAAACTGTTGGATCGTTGGGACAACGAACAAATAAGGGATTGGCGACCAAGGAGAGGAGTAAAGAGGAAAAGGCAATTTTGTATTTTAATCTTTTAGACAGTTTTAATTCTTTTTACAAATCTACAAACCAAACATCATACGGATTTTGAGTGGAATCAATTTCAGTTCCCTAGAATTTTATTTCTTTAAAACATTCTAATTTTTTTAGAAAAATATATACTGCTAATACTAAAAGACTCACAACCATTAATGATAATCAATCTGGTTAACTAAGGTTATTAAATATAGCTCCAAGAACTATTCTACGAAGCTAGAAACATATATAACATACTTTGGATGTAGAAAATATTAATATAGTTAATAATAATTAATTAAATTACATTAATCAATAGTAGTATATATTTAATCTGTCCAAACCACTAACCACCCGTATAATATTTTGTTTTTTTCCCTTTGTAAATACTAAAGTGAAGTTTCTGACCAATCAGATTGACTAAGGTTAATAATATAGCTCCAAAAACTAATCTAAAAAGCTAGGAACATACTTGCAGTATTTTGAATGTCGAAAATTATACAATAATTAACAATATATATATATATATATATATGTATATATATATATATATATATTTGTGTATATATATATATATATTTGTGTATATATATATGTATATATATATATTGTTAATTATTGTATAATTTTCCACATTGTTTTTTTATCATACTGAAAAGCTGGATTCTACCAATAAGCAGCAGCATGTAGACTCCTACGCAACATTCTATCCTAACGAGCATCAATAATGTCGGTATATTGCTTGTAGTTACGTTCTTTATAGCGGAATAATTCTATGATGCATTTCCTTGCCCTGCTCATACCTCAAACACATAACCTAGTAAATGTTTTTCATCCAAATCACAAATACTCAAAAGCCTTAAAACAGGAGCCATCACCTTCACAATTATCAAACAATTATTCCAAAATTTATCATTTAATACAATTTGCTTCACATCTTTGGCTTTTGGTAATTTCAAGATTTTTTTTAAATCATTAGAAGTAACCATAGCTTGCAAATCTGATTCATGGTCATGTAAGCTTCTTAATGCAATGAAAGTTGTACCAAAACGAGTAGCACCTGGACGTATGATTTCTGTCCAACCTTGTCTTTTCCTCAACCAATTCAAAGGCCACTTATGGTTATATATAAGACAGTTACCTTAGATGCAAGTTGAACTAATTCAGGCACGAAAGTTAATTCTGAAATATCCTTCAAAATCAGATTAATGCAATGGGCTGCACATAGGGACCAACAAAGCAATGGATGTTTCTCACACAACAATCTACCTGCAACCTTGTAATTAGCAGCATTGTCAGTAACAAAGTGAACAACATTCCTATAACCAACTATCTTAACAATCTCTCCAAACAAATTGCATAAGTTTTCTGCATTAGCCTCAACATCCGATGCATCAACAGATTTAATAAAAGAAATCCCTTTTGGACAATATACCAAGAAATTAATGAGCGGTCTTTATGCAACCTGACCATAACAGTCTTTGAGCTTTTACTATTAGTGTCATTGATTTTTTAGCATCTTTTAATAAACTCACTCTCATTGCATGATAAGAAGGTCCTGTATACCCATGACCCATGGAAGATACTTTGCTCATTGCAATCGGAAATAGGGGTGAATTAACAGCATTCATTGGTATACATGCATGATAGAACCACATAGCCACAGCCAAATCTGTATCATGTAATCTTTCTTTACTTTGCCATGCTGATTTTATTGAAGGTTGAGAAGAATCATTTATGCCTCGCTCAAAATAAGATTGTAAGTTCTTAGAAGTAGAAGCTTTTATTTTACCTCGTGCATTTTGTGGTTTACTCTTAGGTGTTTCTTCATCTTTTGAAATTTCATCAAAAGCACTTCTCATTAGAAGCTTGTAACATCCGTCATTTTTCCAAGTTAAAACCCAATATTTAAGATCTATTATAAAAATTATAGTAAATTTTAATGAATCAAATGCATTAAATGTGTATTTATATTATGAGTTATTCATTTATGAAACGTTTAGACAACTTATAAAAATTTATGAAATAATTCTTTTTCATAAGGTTATAAATTTATTAATCATTTTATAATAAATAATTAAATGGAAAAGTCTTATTATAATTTATAAAGTTATAAAATGAAATTTATATAAACTTATAAATCTTTATAAGTGAAAATAAATAATTAAATTATAAAGATTAAAAGCTTTACAAAAGTTATGAAGATTAACAAATAATTAATTTGATATATTATCCAAATTAGTTTTATAAGTATAAGGGTTAAATTGTAATTGCTGAAACTTAATATAAAAGCTTCTGGCATAAAATAATAAAGTTGGATACTTGAGGGACCAAAAGTGTAAATATGTTATAAAACTAAATCAACTCTTCTTTCTCGTAAATCCGGCCACCTTCGCCGGCCACCAACTCCGGTCATGGCTCCGGCGACTACGTAACTCCTTATTCCCTTCGAATTTCAATCCCGAAATGGTCCAATCGGCTCGTGAGCACCATTCGAAACCGTCCAGGGACTTTAATCGTGCTTAAACCACGGTTACGAACTCGAATAACCCGAGTAACCGTCACATTCAACAATCGAGCCGTTCAATCATTAACACTAAATAATAAGCAAATTAAATGTTTTATAATCGAACGATTAACTAGTCTTAATTTGATATCCAATCTAATTTCATCTGAAACCACAGATTCATCGCAATCAAACACCCCATTAACCGTGACCTGCAACTTAGCCGAAATCAACCTTCTGGACATCAATAATCAAAACTCGTTGAGGGTTATTGATCCTAATACTCTGTGAAATCTATGAACATCATCAATTGAAGATAATCAACATCAAATCGTCAAATCCATGTTCAACCTAGTCGCGATTTCAACTCTCATTTATTCATCCCCATTTCAATTCTAATGAGGTAATTAACACACATTTACACTCGATTTCATGTGCCAATTAAAAGCCCTAACGTTCCATTCGTAAACACTAACAATTCGGGGTTCAATTTGAGCCAAATCGAATTAGGGTTCATGAAGAATTTGGAGGAAATTTTGTATCTATGTTTTTAATAATTTAAAACCAAAGTAAACCCCGGCCACAGCCCTGGTTCACTGGTTATGTAATTATTTCTTCCATCATGAGGTTCCGGGTTCGAACCCGGGCTCCCTCATCTATTTTTTTAAGGCTTTTCAAGCCTTAATTTAATTATGATAAATTTTCAATAGTTATAAAAAATAGTTTTTGTAAACTTTAACTATTTTTAAAGGCACCAAATAATTTTCTATAATTTTTCTAAATTTAAGTAATTAAAAATATTATTTAATAAGACATTTTAAACAAAGGTTATTCTTGAGTTATTTATATTAAAATGGATTTTAATAATTAGTAAATTATTATTGGTCCAATGTTTCTTTAAATATCCATCGTTTAAATCACGTTATTTTAAATGGAGATTGTTTTCAAAACATTATAAATTATATGTTAAATAACTATTATTCATTTAATCTTTTAGGTATGTTATATCATAATTAGTTAATAAAGTTATTCGTTAACTTTTATTTTTAATTCTTGAGAGTTATAAAACAATATAATTTCCTATGATTCTTTATTCTATTTTAAGAGTTTCGATATTATAAAGATCATGTAAAGGATTAAAAACTTAATAAAACGATTTAATAATTATAAATTATCCTACAAGTCATTTAAAAATGTATTCAATTATCTTTATCAAATTTTAAATAATTATTTATTTATTAATTATTTTTTTTCACACATTGTATTTACTCTTTATTAAATTTATAATTCAAACATTAATCTTTCATTATCATTCTTGGTCTTAAATATATTATATTTTTTTTTTATTTAAATCGAAACGTAAACGATTGTATTATTATATATCTATAAAATGTAATTATTAAAACCTCCAAATTCCAATCGAAACCCTAATTCGTATTCTGTCGTTAATCTTATATTTATTCTAATCCTAAGACACCAAATCTTAGGTTGAATTATGAAGAAATCATTTGAGCCTCGTTTATTTTCTTATCATCATCTTATTTATATCAAGTGAGTTTCCTTGCCCCCTTTTTACTTTATTTCACACTATTTTGGGGTGAAACATGATACTTATACATCATACACTTATAAACGTTTGAGACTTGTAAAGCACTTACAATCATCTTTATATTTTGTCATGGTTATTTGTGTGTTGTAAGTGATTATATGAGAATCATAGTTTGTTTACAATCATTAACTATTGCTAGCCTGGCGACGTCTTAGATCTTTGGGTCTGACAAGCCTATTTGGTGCTAAAGTCGATGTATTGCCGACTCCTGATGACGTATGCTTGTTCATCATGGGAACCAAATACACTTAGCCAATCTTATATACTTGTAATCAAGTCGAGGTTTGGTTGTAACGATATGTGTTATATATCCTTACTAACTTATAACCTATGACATGAATTGCTACTTGTAACCTTGTTATATTATGTATTAAAACCTTGGAAACCCACCAACTATTTTTAGTTGACCTTTTATTTTCATCATGTTTCAGATTTGATGCTTGAAGATCTTCTTGTGTTTATATAGGACTTGGACCTAGATAAATTGAAATACTTATGTTATTGGTTGTTTGTTGTTTGTTTTGTAATTACTTATTCGTCTTGTAATGTTTAATGAATAATGACATTTAATATTATTTCAACTTATTTAGTTCCATGTGCTATGAGCAATCGTCTCCCATTCGTCCACCCCGATGATTCCGCCGTCGGTCGGGGTGTGACAAAGCTTGACATCCGCAGGAACCTTTAAACAAGCAGCAATATTTCCTTTTACTCCATCAAGATGTTTCATTCTATTAATGCCCCCTCCACAAACAGGTTTATCACAAAAACTACAAATTAAAAACTGTTTCCCTAATGCATCATGAGCTTCAGTTGCATATCTCCATCCATTATCCGTTTTCAAACGAAGACTTGAATGAATACTCGATTGTGTTCAGTTTATGAGGCCGGTGGCGGTGGTGAAGTCGAATCCATGTTCTATAAGATAACAAAAAATTAATTGTTTATTCAAGTTCACCAAATTAATTGCAAAAACCAACTAAAGACTAATTAGTGTATAAGTTCTCAATCAAGATCATAAACTAGTTATTCAACCACTTTAAACATAAATAATGACACCGCTACATATGAACATAAATAAGTTCTCAATCAAGATTACCAATTCTTAACAAATTAAGAACATGAATAACAATATCACCAAAACCAATTGAGATCAAGTACCAAAAGCAAAACCAAATTCTTAACAAATTAATTCTTACCAATTCTTAAGAATTTATCTACTTAAGAACCAAGTCACCAACTTAACCAAGTGCAATACACATATTACCAATTCTTAAGTGAATTGATCTACTTAAGAACCAAGTCACTAACTTAACCAAGTCAATTAACAAGTGAAGTGCAACCTGCAGATCACAAATTGAGTGAACAACTAGACCAACTCGCCAATTAAGAAGCCGAGAATCTGAGATTAACCAAGTGAACAACTAACCAAGTGGCAAATGCAACTTGCAGATCACAAATTGAGTGAAAAGTGAGACAATCGAGGGTGGGTCGCGAACTGCAGATCACAAATTGAGTGAAAAGTGCTTACCTGCAGATCACAACCGATTGCGAAGGCTGCGAACTGCGAAGGGTGGTCGACCTGCGGGTGGTCCGAAGTGCGAAGGGTGGTCGAGGGTTACCTGCGAACTGCGAAGCTCGAGTGGGACTGATTTAGGGTGGCGGTCGACTAATTTCGGGCACCATTAAGAAGGGGGCGAGTGGGATTTTAGGATTTTATTTTTATTTTTTAGGCTTTAAAATGGGGCCAAAAAAGTTACCGGTCGAACCGGCGAACCGCCAAAACCGGTCCAACCGGCAGTTTGGGGTCCAACCGGCGGTTTTGGGTTCACCCGGCCGGTTCACAGCATATAAAACGAGTCATATAGGATCGGATCGGCCAGGGCGTCGAATCGCGGTCTGACCGGTCGGACCGGCCGGTCCGATCCGACCCTAACAACATTGGTAAAAACTATTAAAAAGTGGAGAGTAATCTCTGATATGCGTTGACCACAAAACACCATCCATGTAATTATGAAAACAAAAAAAACGTGCGGGAAAACAAAGTGTTGTTTAGGGAGATCTCAACAGCGGATAGGTCCGAAGGACCAGTGGTTTTACTTTTTAGGGAGAACAAAGTTAATATTTATATCATTCATAACCCATTCGATTCTTAAATTATTAATGGATGGTTTGAAATGATTGTAAGCAAAAGTGAAGAATATGTTACTGTTCATCGGTAAATTTAAAGATTTATTGTTCAATTCTTATAAATTTTTAATATTTTTTAAAGTGATCGTGAGTGAATAAAAGAAAAAAAATAATGAAAATAAGTAAAAAAACATATTTTTTAGTGTAATTACCAAAACCAAAAAGAATATTTGTGTAATTATAAATGAAAAATTACACCATAAATGCCATACAAGTTCTACTAACTTTCCTCTATATTACTTTACTTCATCTTCCACCACAAACATTGATAAAGGTTTGGAGTTAAAGATAAGCTCATTTCTCGACTTTCAAATGCTTCAAAACGTAGTCATAAACACCACATACATAACATTTTTCTGTTTTACATTTATATTCATATTAAAAGGAGCCTGCAACATGCTCCTAATCGAATCCCTTTCTACTTTCGAGATGCGACACCATACTAAAATTTGGTTTCAAATCGACGCTGCATACGAACAAAAGATCAAAACATGATCAGTTGTCTTGTTCTCTCAAAGCATAACGAGCATTCAATGGAATTTTCCATTAAATGATTCATCACAAATAATGAAATATTTGTGTAATTAACTCTAGAAACTACTTTAGAGTTTAGATATCAATAAAAAAAACAAACGGTTATTATGTAGAGTACGCGCCACAAACGATCGTATGATTCAATGATTCATCACAAGGCTCACCTCCGTCGTTCATCTCTCTACCACCTCCTCCTCCTCGCCGGCCGCCGGATCAAACCCCTCCGGCAAGTCCACGGTCAACTCATCGTCTCCGGCGACACCACCGCCCTCCCTCTTCTCACCAAACTCCTCACATCCGCCATTGCTGCAGAAGCAATCCTCTACACTCGCAAGCTCCTCTTCTCCATCGCCAACCCCGATTCCTTCCTCTTCAGCTCCATTATCAAAGCCTCCACAAAGCACAACTTCCCTCGTGATTCCATCATCTTTTACCAATATATGTTGAACACTAATGTCGAGTGTTCGAATCATGCATTAACGGCTGCGATCAAAGCATGTGCTGATTATCAGCTCTGGGTGTTGGTAAAATTGTTCATTGTCATGTGATGGTTTGTGGGTATGGGTCGGATTCGTTTGTTCAGGCTGCTTTGGTTAGTTTTTATGCGAAATGTGGTGAATTGGGGGTTGCGCGCAAGGTGTTTGATGAAATGCCGCAGAGAACGTTGGTTGCGTGGAACTCGATGATATCAGGGTGTGAGCAGAATGGGCGTGCTGAGGAGGCTATTGGGTTGTTTAATTGTATGCGGGATTCGGGTGTTGAGTTTGATTCGGTGACTGTTGTGAGTGTGTTATCCGCGTGTTCTCAGGTTGGTGCTCGTGCTTTAGGTCAGTGGGTTCACGAGTATATCAAACGTGAGGGATTACGTGTGAGTACGACGATTGGTACTTCATTGATCAACATGTATGGTAGGTGTGGAGATGTAATTAGAGCTAGAGAAGTGTTTGAATCGTTAAAACAACAAAATGTTATAACTTGGACCGCGATGATATCCGCTTATGGGATGCATGGTTATGGTAGGGAGGCGATGGAGGTATTTCATCGTATGAAACTGTGTGGCCAAGCTCCAAATTCTGTAACATTTATCGCGGTTTTATCAGCATGTGCCCATGCTGGACTGGTATCTGAAGGCAGGCTAGCTTATGCTACCATGATTCAAAATTACCAAATTGCCCCTAGAATCGAGCACCATGTTTCCATGGTTGATATGCTCGGGCGTGCAGGGCTGCTAAACGAAGCATATCAGCATATTCAAGATATGCATCCTATCAAACCGACAGCAGCTGTATGGACTGCAATGCTTGGAGCCTGCAAGATGCACAGAAATATTACTCTTGGTGTTGTTGCAGCTGAGAATCTTTTAGCTATTGAACCTCATCATCCTGGCCATTTTGTTCTGATCTCTAACATATATGCAATGGCTGGTCAGATGGATCGGGTTGAAACGGTTAGAAATGTGATGATTCGAAGGGGTTTAAAGAAACAAGTTGGATACACCACCATAGAAGTTGATAAAAAGACTTATTTGTTTAGTATGGCTGATACATCTCACCCTGAAACCGACACAATCTACAGGTATTTAGAAGAGTTGATGGAGAGATGCAGGGAAATAGGTTATACACCAGCATTTGAATCTGTAATGCATGAAGTAGAAGAGGAAGAAAGGGTGAATGCACTTAGGTATCATAGTGAGAAGCTTGCACTAGCATTCGGGCTCTTGAAAACAGGAGAGGGATTGACTATAAGGATTGTCAAGAACCTTCGGGTGTGTGAAGATTGCCACACAGCAATTAAGTTTATTTCTGTTGTGACCAAAAGAAAGATCATTGTTCGTGATAAGCTTCGATTTCATCATTTTGAAGATGGATCTTGCTCATGTTTGGACTACTGGTGATGGATTCTGATATGGATCAGATTGAACCTGTTCATGCAACAGTGAAGACATACAGGGCAGAAAAGAGACCATCTTAAAAAGGTCATTAGTTTAATCACAAACCTTAAAGAGTTATGAGACAAAACAAATGGCAAAAGGCCACAGTGGTTTGGCGCGACTATCAGTGCCAAATTATTTTATGCACGCAAGTGTTATGTAAATGATAATTAATTCTTTTGGAGTTATAAAAGAAACAAACACCAGCTGTTCTTTTAACCATTATTCAAGATTCTGCCTTTATCTAAAAAATAACTTTGCACATAATGAAAATGGTCTCAAATGTCATTATTTCACTTAAGAATACAATAGTTTTGACAGAAAAATAAACCATTTGATCTTAAGTAATAAACTGTAGTCATCACAACAAGAAAGATAGACTGTAAAATTTTCTTCAGGCGGTAGTTACCTCCCAGCTAGTAAATTTCATCATCAGGTATGTCAGGATTCAAGAATTTCTGAGGATCTTTGCTAATTGCATCATAACTAAGAGTAGGTTTGACGCGATCTGGTACAGGCTCAAGTGGGATAATGGTATCTTGATCTATAACCCCATCAATTATTCCATATTCAACTGCTTCAATAGGAGACATATATCGGTCCCTATCAATATCTTTCTGAACTTGTTCATAAGTCCGGCCAGTGGATTCTGCTATGATTCTTGTCACGTTTTCCTTGTTATGCATCATTTCCCGGGCTTGAATTTCAACATCTATGGCTTGCCCGCTTGCACCTCCAAGTGGTTGGTGGATCATAATTCTTGTATTAGGCATTGCAAGACGTTTACCTTTGGTTCCGCCACCAAGAACTATGGAAGCTGTTGATGCTGATATGCCAAGTGCAATTGTTGATACATCAGCCCTCACTAACTTCAGAACATCATAAATGGCCATTGAAGAGCTGTTTGATAACATTAAAGAAAAGATGAATGAAAAGAACCATGTTTACTATATACAAATTGAAAATATGATTAGATCATAATAGGTTGTAGCGATTGGCATTGGTTTTTTAAAAGATATAAGTTACGAATAATCCAAATGATAACATATTGAGTTGCAGAAGATAGTGTATGAATGTGCTCTGCTGCTTGAAGTTTTAATAATCCATGTTGTCAATAGCGGCTATAGCGACCGCTATAGCGCGCTATGTAGCGATGCGCCCTTCCCTCACTATCTGCAAATAGCGACCGCATAGCGGAATTTATGATTTTTTTTATTTTTTTATTTTATTTTGGGTAAATATGAGATTTAGATGGTTAGTAGTATAGTGTTTTAGTTATTTTGGGGGTGTTTGTTTAGATTTTCTACTACTGTATTGCTAAACATGCTTATTTATTGAATGTAAAACATTCTTACATATTATCCTACTTAATTGCTAAACACGAAATAGCGGTCGCTATTTACCACTATTCGCTACATAGCATATAGGCGGGTTGTCGCTATTTACCGCTATTCGCTATTGACAACTATGTTAATAATCACATAAACAGATATCATTTGCAGAAGTTAAGTAAAATAACAAAACAAAGACATGCTTATATACTGTTAGTGAAAAAAACAGAAGTAAAAAAGTCAGATAATAAGATTTTGGTATGAGACGAGTAAAATTATAGTGATTTTGATTTTGCCTTAAATATCAGTTTTGTTGCGGCTACTCCTGAACAATCAGATAATCAAAATCAGTTTTTACTATACCCAAATACTATAAACTGATTAGCTGCCACTTGTAAATCAAATAATCACTTCAAAAAGCAATGCCAAACACCCTTTATAAAACAACTCTGGACCCAAAACCTGTTCACTGTTTCATATCACATGATTATGCAAAGATATCAATTTGCTTAAACACTCTTAGTATTAAGATGACTGATTTTTTTCCTCGCGTCTTCAAAGTATCTTATTACAATAAAAACACTGAAGCATGTAACTTTGCAACGCTTAATTGCGAGGAAGTAAAACGGTAAGCGTTTGAACAGAAATTAACTATCTTTGACTTACAATGTTCCCTCATTCAGAGACAATCACTTTTTATTATTGAATATTCCCCCTGTCTGTAATTCACTCATACATCTCTTACCAAAAGCATCAAAACAGCATAGTTTGGGCAGTATTCTAAAAGGCATGCCTAAGGCGCACCTAGGTGCGTCAAAGCAATGGGGAGATCACATCATCTTGTTGCAGGCTGCTTTCTTCCTGTTTTAAGCATGTACCTAGAAAACTAGAAATCTAAGCAATTTCGCACAGTCCATGTGTCCTTCAACAGGATTCCAGTTTCTCACATATAACTTTCCATTAGTGTATGACAAGTGCGCCTTGCATACATGTGTGCACCCCTTCACCTACTGCCACGGACCCCAGGACCCTATCGCCTCAGAGTGCCTACCACCTTTTAAAACATAGAGCTTGTACAAAACTAGCACTCACACATACACGAAATATAAGAGAATTCCCAACTCATATTTCACTAATCCTCCAAATGATCTCACTTGCACCAAAAAGACATTCAACTTACAAATTCACAACAATTCACCAACCGAATTCCCCTATCTATCTTCATAACCGCTTTTAACCAAATCCAATCGGCATACGCCCTAACAACATTTCCAAAAAGCTTTCCCACAACTACTTCCCCTAATGCTGTTCTATTCATCTAAACACCATTACTAATCATAAACACCACAACTCCAACACTCAAATCCAATTATATAACATCCACAAAAGTCAAAACCGTTAAACTCTAATAAGCAGTTATACCAGTGTACGACTATATAAAACTCAATTAAAAAACCTAAACACAAAAGGTCATGAAACCAGTACCTGAGAGAACCACCAGTAGAATTGATAAACAGCCTGATATCCTTCGTAGGGTCCTGAGCATCCAACAACAGCAGCTGACTAATAATAGCATCCGCAACGAAGTCATCGATCTGCGTCCCTAAGAACACGATCCTCTCTCGCAACAGCAGCCCCATGGCGTCGGATTCCGCGCCTCTCATCGCCGTCGCCGGCGTCTGCGGCGAAGAGGCGGAGAAATTGAAGTTTGGGGTGAAGTCGAAAGCTAGGGTTTGGAGGGATGATTGAAATGAGGATTTGAGGGGTTGGTGATGGTGCTGCGGTGGTGGTGGTGGTGGTAGACGGCGGAGACAGAAGGGTTTAAGGGGTTTTGTGGGGAGAGAGTGGCGGAGGGTGGAGGAGGGGTGGTGGTGGTGGTGGTGGTAGGAGGAGGGGGTGGAGAAGGAGAGAAGCTCCATTGAAGATAACAGAGGTGTTCTTTGCTTCTACCCTTGAAAGAATGTTATTATTGTGTTAGCTACCTGATTAAGAACAACACTTGAACCGTTTTTATCTCGTTATCTAAAAAAATTAAGAGCAAGGATCATCGTATGTTACTAGTTTAAGTCATTGTTAGAAAAATGAACGGTAAACTTTTTAATAATTAAATACTGAATCAATAAGAGGTTTGACCTATTAAGTGTTGAATCATTAAAATGTCTTAATCATTAAGAGCTAGTATATCGTTTAACTATTCAAATGCAAATGTCTGACCAATTCAAATAAGAGGTCTTAACCATTCAACATTAGATCTCTTTATCATTCAGTACTAGAATAATGCTTAACTATTCAGAGGCAACTGTCTGAACCATTAAAACATTTTCTCGTGAAACAAACGGTCTGAATCATTAAGTGTTGAACCATTCAAACATCTGAACCATTAAGAGGCTGATTAAAAGGCTGTCAAACAGCCCCTGAGTAAGGTTAATGTTTTGTGATCATGATGTTATGAGTTTAAGTCATTGTAAGTTTATGTTGTGGGTAAATGTCTCATTCCATAAGATGAATGGTAGGTATGATTGCAAACAAATTGAACGAACACGAACAAGCCTTGTTCGTATTCGTTCATTAAAAAATAAACTTGTTTATTAACTGTTCGCGAATACTTACCAAACATGTTTTTTTGTGCGTGTTCGTTCATTAAGAAAACGAACATGTTCGTGAACTGCTCGCGAACACTTAGCGAACACAAATAAAAACAAACGAACACAAACAATTATTCATGAACATGACTGACACAAAGAAACTCATGAACAGAAACAAATACAAATGATTATAAATTTATTTTTAAAAAAATACATTTTTATTACAACATTACATAAAATCAATCAAAAATAAATTTATATTTAACATAAATATTAAAAAATACTTGATATAACAATCATAAAAATAACTGACACAAAAATTATAAATATAAATGAACACATTCACGAACATAAACGAACACATTATCGAATGTTCACGAACGGACATTAACGAACATAAACGAACACATTATCAAACGTTTACAAACATAAATAAACGAACATGGCTTGTGTTCATGTTCGTTTGTTTAACTAAACGAACATAATTTTCTCGTTCATTTACTAAACGAACGAATATAAACGAACTCCCCCGCCGAACGGTTTACAAATTGTTCGCTGAACGTTCAGTTCGTTTGCAGCCCTAATGGTAGGGTTTTGTGTGAAATCGTTTTGCAATCTGGTTTTCACGCTCAATCTTGTGTAGAGCGGAAAGTAAGTTAAGTACTTTTTAGTAATTTTGTAATAGGTGGGTAGGTTTACATTTTGCACCTAAGGAATTTCATAAAAGTGCATGATGCCATGGTTGATTAGACTATTCGGAAGGCTAACATACACATTTATCACAAATAGTCCTAATTAGCATTTTATATTAGTTTTTCATTAACTTCCATTCATACTTTCCACAACACATTTAACCCTCAACACTATCATTTTCACAAACAACTATTTATTTCCACATCACTATATATTTTTCATTTATTTTAACAATCATATTCATTTTATTAATAATCAAACTAAATAAAATTACATAAAACTAAATAATAAACTAAAAAAACAACTTAAACTAAAAAAACAACAAATTAAACTAAATAGACTATGTAGACAAGTTGCGACGGTTTATTCTGTATTTATCCCTAATCTTGTTGCATAACTCTTCATGTTCAGAACGACTCTCTGAATTCATAAAACTTGTGTCCATGAAAAATATCTTCTTCTATTCGATCATTCTTTTCTTCCAATTCAACGAATCTATTAAGTGATGAATCGAGATTTTGTATTGCCTTCTTCTTCATCCTAGTCGTCTTGGAAATGTATTGCATGAGGCTTAACCTCTTTGCTTCATATTCGGGTGAAATGGAAGAAGAAGAATAACAAGAAACTTCTTTACCCCTCATTTTGGCCAGCTTTTAGCTTTAACTCTACCAATTGGGCGGGTTGTACGTTGATGAGGTTCTCGAAGTTCCTCATCAACTGCAACAAAATCATTTCATCATCAAGTGATGCCCCAAACTCTAGAGTATTTGATTCTGGATTGTTTGATTCTGGAGTATTGTCAAAGTTTGCATCCGAAGCAAAAAAACCGCATAATCCCTTGTGCTACGAATAAAGCAACGGTGGAGAAGACTTGGGGGTCCGAAATTTTAATATATCTATAGCATCTAATAAAGCAAGTTTTTTTTCACTTGTCATTCTCTTAACTCATAATTTTGTCATTTGTCATTCTTCTAGTCATCTCTATATTAATTTTCTCTCCAAAAAGGTATTGTAGTAATTTAAACACTCATATAAATTTCTTTATCTTATTAAAAATAATTTTTTTTAATTTCTATATTTTTAAAAATAGATTTACTAAGGAAATTAAAAAATCACATCTTTTGAATAAAACCGAAATAGTAAAACAACAAAAAAATATATAATATGAAAATTTTAAAAAAGTAAACTTTTTTAATCAAAATATTTAAACCATTTTGTTTTAAAAAAATATAAAAAGGTAACTTAAAAAAACAGTTTTATTAAAACAACCAGAATAATTACAAACCAGAATTTTAAAATACTGAATTTATATAAACATTTTTTTATAAAAATCTTAAAACGAATGTTTAATATATAAACAATTTAGTTAAAAGGGTTTAAAATTGTATAACTATTTTACTTCTTCAACTGTTACGTAAATATAAATAAAATATTTTATATAAAAATATTATACTATAACTATTCGTGTTTATTACTAATTATAATCCATTCAATGAACGGGTTATTAGCTTATCGATTGATCGATCTATCTATCTAAAAAAACTAAAACAAACCTGATGCGATTATAAAACTCATCATACTAATTTTCTCATTTCTCTATATTATTAATATAATAATGAATACTAATAATATTACTCATACCAATTTTAAATTAGAAAAATATATCACTTAATAAATTAAAAATCTATATTTTTATTAAACACACACTTTTAAAAACAATAGTTTTAAAAGTTACATAATACAACAAACTATTTTTTAAAATTCATTTTTCTTAAAGTAATATTTAAAAATCAAAGTTATTTTATAAAACAAAAGTTTTAGAAAAGTGCATCATGGTTTTTTACTTAAAGTAGCAATTTATATGTAATTATAATCATATTTTATCTTCAATCTTGTTTTTGTAATGCATAAATTTTTATTCCTAATTATTTTATATTTTATTAATTCAATCCGTGTAACACAGAAGGACTTTCATTGTATTGAATAAATAATATATAACATAAATGGAAATAAAAAGTTATGCATTACAAAATTATGATTGAAGATAAAATATGGTTATAATTACATGTAACACCCCGAAAAGATCAAAACAGTCATCGAGGATAATGGACTTAATTAGTGAATATTTATTGGAGGAAAAAAATTGATTATGGGCTAATTAGGCTTATGGGCAAGAGCCTAAGTAATTTAAGGCCCATAATCAGCCTTCAAACCCACCTAATCAGCCACAAACTTGAACCCTAGCCAACAAAATTCATAGAAAGAGAAAGTAGAGAGAGAATGTGAAGAAAACTCAAGATTTGAAGCTTCAAAGGTTAAGGGATTGAAGATCTGAACGATTGAGCATCAAACCATAAGAAAGGAGCAACAAATCCAGGTAAGAATCGGCCTCTAAACCCTTCTTTAGATCAAACCCGGATTCTAGGGTTTTGGGTTTTGAAAAGTTGCAAAGAATCGCATAAAGGTCACATTTTTACGTATGAAAACATGTAAAAAGATTAGATATAGCCTCATGGATGATAACCTAAGAGTTTGGATGTAAAAAGTTATGATTTTGGGCTAAAAACGGGCTGGTTCGTAATTTTTATGCGATCTGTGAAACTGTATATGCATCCAGCGAATTTGCATATTCAAGCAGCGAAACTATGAGAACTTCCTACGAACTATAGTTTCATGGACAAGGTTATCCAACGAAAGTTGGGCGAAACTGGCAGCGAAGATGCCAGTGAAACTGCCAGCGAAGGTGGCAGCGAAACTGCTGGCGAATCTAGCTACGAAATTGCTAATCTTGCAGCGAAATTAGCAGGGAATTTAGGCAGAAATTAACCTGTTTAAGTGTTAATGTGACATCCGGTAAATTTCCGTTACCAAGCTCCGTTAGTTCCGTTAAGTCTTGTATACACGTGTCGTGAGCACACACTAGTTGTCGTTGAACGTTGGTGACCTAATAATAATGAATAATGTTAATTTGTTGTGAATCTAAGTGATTATGTGAATATTGGGTTATGTTTATGTGTTTACACATTTATAAAAGGTTAATTAAAGAATTTATCGCGTAACGCGGAAACGTGTCTATTTATTCGTATGTCTTGTGTTTCTATAAAGATAAGATATATAATGAATTTTATAAGTTTATATCTTTATATTATGAAGTTAAAAACACTTTACAAAGAGTTTAAAGCTTAGTTTTTATAAAATACAAATTACAAGGGTCAAAAGGGTAAATATATAAATAAAAAAATTAATAAAACAAAACCTCAAACCCTAATTCCCCACCTTCGGCCGCGACTTCACTCTTCTCCATCTCCCCACTTCGAATTCAGCCTAGAACAACATAATACCTGCGATTTTGGATCGATTTCAAGGCATACATCTCGTGGGAATCATCAATTGCAAGTTAACACACGTTTAAAGGTTAGGTTTTTCATGTTTTGTGATGTTCTTCATTATGGCCGAACCTTAGATTCGAAATTGATCCTTATTAGGTCGAATTGGATGTTGTTTGATGATGTTTATATGTTAGTTAGGTTGAATACATGTTAGTTAACGTCGATCATGGATGAATACATGTTTTTAGTGTTAATCATGGGTTTTGATTCTAGTCAAACCCTAATTCGATTTTGGGCATGATTATGGATGAATGATGGTTGTTTGATGAATGTGTGGTGATTAATAAGTTGTATGAATTTTAGGAATCATGAATCTTGCAAGAAATCGATGATTTAGGGTTGATGTTCATAGGTTACTAATAATAGTAACTTTATTTGCATGAAATGTTGAACTATGGATGTTATGATGTTATGGATGTGTTCATGGTGATAATTAGATGTTAGATTGATGTTGTGATCATTGGGAATTCAAGAACACATGTTATAGTTCATACGTTACTAAAGATAGTAACTTTTGGATATGATTTGGTGAATTATGATGTTTGGATGTGGTTGATTATGCTTAGATGTTAGTATGAGCTTGAATGGTATATTACTGATGAATTCATGTATGCTTTGGATGTTTGATAGATTTTGGGATATTCTTTCCCAAAAGGGAAACTTTATTTGTGTAAACGTTGAAGTATGATGTTATGACCATGTCTGGGATTTAGGAGCCTGCTATTATGTTCAAGGATAATTCTAGTGTGATAGAACGTGTTAAATTAGTTGTATGGCATGCTTGGATAATCATGTGTGATATTTGGACTTGGTGATCATGTATGGTTTGGATGTTGTGTAATAGTAGGACATCATGCTTGGGTCTGGTAATTGATTGTTGTGATATTGTGAATGCAATGCATATGCTTAAAGAATATGGTTATGATCATTATACACGCGTGCGGATCTGAGGCCCCTACTTAGTAGGATTGGCAGGGTTTAGGATGTAAAGTCGTGAGTGGCTTCACATGGCATGTGATGAATGGTTGAACTTTGTGTGACATGTTAGTTGTATTATAACTAATGAATATGTTAATGTTCTAGATTCGCATGACTTGTATAGTGCTTGATTGTATGATGATCTAAGTGATACACCTGGTTGATATAGCATACGTATGATACTATTTGAATGCTAATAATGTATGTTGTATGTGCTCATTGGCTTTATTTGAATTATAACTCATAATGTCACCAACGGGTCAAACGGGGCAACTAGGTCAAACGTGTCTATTTTTCTGGAAGCTTGAGTCTTTGGTTTGGTATGATTAGGGTTTCACATGTCTTTTATTTACACGTACTTATGTACTCACATGATCTAGGTAACCTGTGAAGGTTGGCTATCCTCTCGTTTCTCAAAATAAACCCTAAGTACCCTTTGCATACATCAGGTGAGTTCATGCCCCACTCTTTATCTAATCTCTTTTGGGGGAGATAGCATACTGGTATTTATACGAACGCTTTTATTATTTAAGTTGTGTATAATATTAATATAGTGTTGTTTACCATGGGAAAAGTCCTCACACTTTTGAATTGTTAATATTTAATAGCGGGGAAACTTGGGTAGTACTACTGGGTCTGACGAGCCCCACCTGTGTGACTCGAGGTCAACCGGGTGCAATTTGTCCTATTGAACATTGTCACGACATGGTAAGTCGTGACAGGAGGCAACAACTATCACAGTCAGCTTCATTGCAAAATCACTATGTATTAATATTACTGATAATAGACTAGCTATCTATTACCATACACTGCTTATATATATCACAACTGTTTACATGTTTATTGAACTCAAACTCTTGAACTCACCAACCTATGTGTTGACATTTTAGTATGCTTTTCTCAGGTCCTTAGCTTGCTTGCCATAGGAGCACTGCACGGTTCATTGCATTTTAAGACACGATGCTTCAAGACAATTTAACATTTTAACAATTATAGTTTACTCTTTTTGGTTGGCACTGTTTTGCCATAGTTATACTTTATTGACTTGGGTTGTTTTCAAACGCTTCCGCATTGTTTAAAGTTTGTATTTTGGTTGATTTTGTTTAAATTATGGCATTTAGAGTCGTTCTGAGTAACTATTGACTGTGATCCTGGTTTGTTCACATGCCTCGCGGTAAAACTCCGCAAGTGGATTTTGAGGGTGTGACAGATTGGTATCAGAGCCACTCCTGTGTCGTTCGGGGTGTGGGACATACTCACCAAGGATGGTGACTTCTCGGGCTCATCGAGGACGATGTCCAACAGGGGGTGCTTGTGACACCCTACACATATCCCACATCGGCCGTGGACAGGAGAGATTCCTGGTTCATAAGAAATGTCTGGCCTCTAACATCAACAACGCATTTTGGCGTATTGGCTGTGTGAGAGGAGAACTCCACAGTTAGCGTGCTCAGGTTGAGCAATCCAGGGATGGGTGACCTCCCTGGGAAGTTTTCACCCGGGCAACCAAAAGCAATCCGTGAGCTCTTCGTGGCAAAGCGGACAATATTGTTGATGCGAGGGGTCGGGTGTTACAGATTGGTATCAGAGCCATTGGTTATTGAGAACTAGGTTGCATACACACTAGACTATAACCGCACACAGTTAATTAGTTACCTGCGCCTTACTCCCATTTACTGTATACTCATTGGCATACACGTCACACTCTCTGCAGCATGGCATCGCCTTCAAGAGCTCCGGGTAAACGGCCCGAATCACCTACACGATCTGAATCCCCACCTCCCGCACCTGTACCTGATGATGGATTCGATTGGCCCCGACTGGCTTATCCCCGAGAGGAGATTGACTGGGATCAACCATTCGCATTGATGAAGCGTGACCCTCCGCGAGACTGGCGTTCTTATCCTAGGTTTGTTGACCACATCATGTTTAGGGAGCGCGTACCTGTCCTAAAGCCAAGGACTAGGAACAATTCCAATCAACCCATGCTTTCACTCCCACGAACGGCGCAGTCCACCGAGCAACTGATTGCTGCACTAATGGCTGCACTGGACACTGAACAACATCGTGTAAGACGACTCACGGGTGATGTCTGTACACTACAACAAGAGGTGTACAACCTGAGACATCAATTGGACGAACTCAAGGAAGAACACGGAAGACGCTGAACGTTGTCACCATATGCAAGATGGTGTTATGGCACTCCAAGGACGCGTGACTGCTCGTGAACAGCGGGACGCCATAGCCGATAATAGGATTGCCATTTTAGAAGCTCAACTAGCAGCACTCCAGATTGCTATAGCTCCTGCTCTGCCGCAGACTCTGAGGATGAGGAGGATCCCGAGGAGGGACCCGAGGAAGAGGAACCGGAGGAGATGGAGGATGATAGTGATGGGTCAGACATTGTCGATTGACTTCTTTATATGACTTAGACTACGTTGTGTTTTCTTTTTTTTGAAACCTATGTGGGAAGGGTTGTTTCCCCACACGAACGACAAAACTTCAATTTTGGCATTGCTAAATACATTGTGACTTATTGCAATTTATTTACTTTGGTTATTATTTTTGTTATGAATGTTGTGGTTGTGATGATACGTTATTTCTTTCATTTACTGTTTACTACGCTTCAATGAGTTAAATGTGTATGATGTTACTCATTATTGTATTGTGAATATAAAGTGAAAAGAATGGACGCTCGTGGACATGGACGTGGACGTGGTCGTGGACGCGGACGTGGACGTGGACGTGGCACCGGAGAACAGGGTGGTGGTGCTATTAACATGACTCCTGCAGAATTGGCTGCTCTAATTAATGAGCATGTCCAGGCGGCAGTGGCTGCTGCCCACGCAGGTCAGCCAGCAGGTAAACAATGACAAAATAACAAATCTGATATCCTTTATAACTATAGGGGATGTTTGATTAATGTGTGTTGTGTTAAAACAGGACCACCAGTGTGTACATACAAGTCCTTCATGGACTGTAAACCACACACCTACAGCGGTACAGAGGGTGCTGTAGGGCTTGTACGCTGGTTCGAGAAGACTGAGTCCGTTTTCTCCAAATGTAACTGTCCACCGCGGATCAAGTAAAGTATGCCACCGGGACTTTGGAGGGTGCTGCTCTGTCTTGGTGGAACGCGCAAGTCCAGATGCTTGGACAAGCGATGGCAATGGACTTCCCTGGAATGAGTTCAAGGATATGATGATCGAGGAGTACTGTCCTCGAAACGAGGTGCAAAAACTGGAGATGGAATTCTGGCAACTCAAGATGAAGGGTTCAGAAATTGAGGCTTACACGACCCGTACTCATGAGTTGGCTACATTATGTCCAGGAATGGTTAATGAGACACATAAGAGAATCGAGCACTACATACGAGGATTGGTGCCTGAAATCCAAAGTATGGTAACAGCTTCTAACCCGACTACGATTCAGCAGGCCATCCAAATTGCCCATAAACTTACTGATCAGGCGGTAGAGCAAGGGCGGTTACCCAAACGGGGCGCTGTGGTGAGCGTGCCCGACAACAAAAGGAAGTGGGATGCTCCCAACAACAGCAATAACAATCATCATCATCATCGTCTGGCGGTCAACAACAATCCCAACAGCAGCAACAGCCAGTTCAGCAGCAGCAGCGGCGGTTCGATAATAACCGCAATTTCAACCAAACTGCCCCAAATAACTAAGGATCCAGCGGTTACGACGGCAGACATCCCAAATGCCCACGATGTAACTACCCCATGTGGGACGTGTGTGATAGCTTCAAGTGTCAACGTTGTGGAAAGATTGGACACGCTGCGAAGGATTGCCGTGGTGAACTAATGAAGAGGCCACAACAATCTCAAGAAACCCCCAAGGGTTGTTTTGAATGTGGGAAAGAAGGGCATTACAAGCGAAACTGCCCACAACTAAGGAGGAACGGAAATGGCAACAACAACAACAACAACACCAACAACCATGGGACAACAACAACAACAATGGTAATAACAACAACAATGGTGGAAATGGCACTGGAAATGGCGGCAATAAAGATGGAGCCAAAGGGAGAGCATTCGTCATTGGCTCAGGTGAGGCTCTAAATGATCCCACAACTGTTACTGGTAGATTCCTTGTTAATGGTTGTTTTGCTACGGTACTATTTGATACTGGAGCCGATAGGAGTTTTGTGTCCTTAAAATTTTGTAGTCTTTTAAGTGATATACCCTCTGCTTTAGAATCTAAGTACACTGTGGAATTAGCCGACGGTAAACAAATCCATGTAACGCATATCCTTAAAGACTGTAGGATAGAACTTGCTGGTCATACTTTTGCTATAGATCTCATGCCTGTTACGCTGGGGAGTTTTGATGTTGTGATAGGCATGGATTGGCTCTCTAGCAAGCAAGCGGAAGTCATATGTCACGAGAAGATTATACGGATCCCGGTTGGTGATCAAATTCTTACCGTCAAAGGTGATAGGAATGGTGCTGTGATAGGCATCATCTCGTATATGAAAGCTCAAAAGTTGTTACGAAAGGGCCGCGTGGCTATCCTAGCACTTGTAACCGATAAGCAAAAGGAAGAAAAGAGAATGGGGGATATTCCCGTAGTACGCGACTTTCCGGAGGTGTTCCCAGAAGATCTTCCTGGATTACCACCGCACCGCCAAGTGGAATTCCAGATTGAGTTGACTCCCGGTGCAGCTCCGATTGCTAGGGCACCTTATCGATTAGCACCAAACGAACTACAGGAGTTGTTGTCACAACTTCAGGAGCTTCTGGATAAAGGATTTATTCGACCTAGTACATCACCTTGGGGAGCTCTTGTACTCTTTGTTAAGAAGAAGGATGGCACATTCCGGATGGCATCGATTATCGAGAGTTAAACAAAGTAACAGTCAAGAACCGATACCCTTTACCTCGTATCGACGACTTGTTCGATCAGCTTCAAGGATCAAGCTATTACTCGATGATTGACTTGAGATCTGGTTATCATCAACTCAGAGTTCGAGAGGAAGACATTCCCAAGACTGCATAGTTTGGTCATGCCTTTGGGTTGACTAATGCACCTGCTGTGTTCATGGACCTCATGAACCGCGTGTGCAAACCTTATCCTGATCAGTTTGTCATTGTGTTCATCGATGATATACTGATATACTCTAGGACCAAGGAGGAGCATAAAGAGCACTTACGAATGATCTTGGAACTGTTGAAAAATGAGCAACTGTATGCTAATTTCTCAAAGTGTGACTTTTGGATAAGAGAGGTACAATTCCTAGGTCATATTGTTAATGAGAAAGGAATACACATTGATCCTGCCAAAATTGAGGCGATAAAGAATTGGACTACACCAAAACACCAAGTGAGATAAGACAATTTCTAGGATTAGCAGGATATTACCGCCGATTCATAGAAGGATTTTCTAAGATCGCACAACCTCTCACAGCCTTGACTCACAAGGAACGGCATACAAATGGGCTGAGAGTCAAGAATCAACTTTCCAATTATTAAAACAAAAACTCTATACTGCCCCGATATTAGCATTACCCGAGGGAACAGATGACTTTGTGGTGTATTGCGATGCATCCATTCAAGGATTGGGTTGTGTCTTGATGCAACGAGACAAGGTGATAGCTTACGCCTCGAGACAACTAAAGTTCATGAGAAGAACTATACTACCCATGACTTAGAGTTGGGTGCAGTAGTTTTTGCCTTAAAGATCTGGAGACATTATTTGTACGGTACCAAGTGCACAATCTACACCGATCATAAGAGTCTTCAACATATCTTTGAGCAAAAAGAGTTGAATATGAGGCAGCGACGTTGGGTGGAACTACTAAATGATTATGATTGCGCAATTAAGTATCATCCGGGAAAGGCGAACGTAGTTGCCGATGCTTTAAGCAGGAAGGAAACAGCTAAACCCCGATGGGTGCGAGCTTTACAGCTTACTATCAGTACCCAACTGCCCGAACAAGTTAAGGAAGCACAAATGGAAGCTTTAAAGGTGGAAAATATTGGTTCTGAATTGTTAAGGGGAATGGATAAGCAGCTAGTGATGAAAGAGGATGGAATTCGGTATTTCATGGATAGACTTTGGGTGCCTGTTCATGGAAATCTGAGAGATTTAGTTATGAGCGAGGCACACAAATCTAAGTATTCTATACATCCTGGATCCGACAAGATGTATCATGACCTAAAGCCCACTATTGGTGGCCTAACATGAAAGCGGATGTAGCTACGTACGTGAGCAAGTGTTTGACCTGCTCGAAGGTAAAAGTGGAATATCAAAACACCATCGGACTATTACAACAACCCGAGATTCCAATGTGGAAATGGGAACAAATCTCCATGGATTTCATTACTAAGCTACCCCAGACTAGTACTGGTTGTGACACGATATGGGTTATTGTGGATCGATTGACAAAGTCTGCTCATTTCCTTGCAATAAAGGAAACCGACAAGATGGAGAAGTTAACTCGCCTGTACCTCAAGGAGATCGTTTCGAGACATGGGGTACCGATCTCAATTATCTCCGACCGTGACGCTCGTTTCACGTCACATTTCTGGCAATCATTGCAGAAATCCTTGGGTACACGTTTGGATATGAGTACTGCATATCATCCACAGACGGATGGTCAGAGTGAGCGTACTATACAGACGTTGGAGGATATGCTACGTGCTTGTGTGATTGACTTCGGGAATAACTGGGAAATTCACCTGCCATTGGTGGAGTTTTCTTATAACAACAGTTATCACACTAGTATACAGGCAGCACCTTTCAAGGCGTTGTATGGGAGAAAATGTCGATCACCGGTTTGCTGGGCAGAAATTAGTGATAGTCAGATAACAGGTCCCGGGTTAATTCATGAGACGACTGAGAAAATTATACAGATACGGAACCGTATGGCTGCAGCGCGAGACAGGCAAAAGAGTTATGCTGACAAGAGACGGAAACCTTTAGAGTTTCAGGTTGGTGACAAGGTTTTGTTGAAAGTCTCACCATGATGAAAGGCGTAGTTCGGTTTGGTAAACGAGGGAAACTAAATCCGAGGTACGTTGGACCATTTGAGATAGTGGAAAGAGTAGGTCCAGTAGCCTATCGATTAGCACCCTGATTCGCTAAGTGGAATTCATGATGTATTTCACGTGTCAAACTTGAAGAAGTGCATAACTGATGAAACGACGGTCGTACCACTAGAAGAAATTCAGGTGGATGAACAATGCGTTTTATTGAGGAACCAGTGGAGGTGATGGACCGTGAGGTGAAAACACTTAAGCAAAGCAAGATACCTATTGTTAAAATCATTGGAATTCGCGACGTGGACGGAATTCACATGGGAACGGGAAGATCAAATGAAGCTTAAGTACCCTCAACTATTCGAAGGAACGATGCCAGCAGACGAGGTATTGATTTAAATTTCGGGACGAAATTTCTTTCAACATGGGGATGATGTGACAACTCATCCAAAACTCACCCGATTCGCTTTCTGTGTGCCAATGCAGTAGACCAGTGATGGAAACCAGTGATGGAACACTCTCACCATGTAACGCAATTTTCGGGACGAAAATTCTTTCAACATGGGGATAATGTGACATCCGGTAAATTTCCGTTACCAAGCTACGTTAGTTCCGTTAAGTCTTGTATACACGTGTCGTAAGCACACACTAGTTGTCGTGAACGTTGGTGACCTAATAATAATGAATAATGTTAATTTGTTGTGAATCTAAGTGATTATGTGAATATTGGGTTTATGTTATGTGTTTACACATTTATAAAAGGTTAATTAAAGAATTTATCGCGTAACGCGGAAACGTGTCTATTTATTCGTATGTCTTGTGTTTCTATAAAGATAAGATATATAATGAATTTTATAAGTTTATATCTTTATATTATGAAGTTAAAAACACTTTACAAAGAGTTTAAAGCTTAGTTTTTATAAAATACAAATACAAGGGTCAAAAGGGTAAATATTAAATAAAAAAATTAATAAAACAAAACCTCAAACCCTAATTCCCCACTTCGGCCGCGACTTCACTCTTCTCCATCTCCCCACTTCGAATTCAGCCTAGAAAACACATAATACCTGCGAATTTGGATCGATTTCAAGGCATACATCTCGTGGGAATCATCAATTGCAAGTTACACACGTTTAAAGGTTAGGTTTTTCATGTTTTGTGATGTCTTCATAATGGCCGAACCTTAGATTCGAAATTGATCCTTATTAGGTCGAATTGGATGTTGTTTGATGATGTTTATATGTTAGTTAGGTTGAATACATGTTAGTTAACGTCGATCATGGATGAATTACATGTTTTAGTGGTTTAATCATGGGTTTTGATTCTAGTCAACCCTAATTCGATTTTGGGCATGATTATGGATGAATGATGGTGTTTGATGAATGTGTGGTGATTAATAAGTTGTATGAATTTTAGGAATCATGAATCTTGCAAGAAACGATGATTTAGGGTTGATGTTCATAGGTTACTAATAATAGTAACTTTATTTGCATGAAATGTTGAACTATGGATGTTATGATGTTATGGATGTGTTCATGGTGATAATTAGATGTTAGATTGATGTTGTGATCATTGGGAATTCAAGAAACATGTTATAGTTCATACGTTACTAAAGATAGTAACTTTTGGATATGTTGGGAATTATGATGTTGGATGTGGTTGATTATGCTTAGATGTTAGTATGAGCTTGAATTGGTATATTACTGATGAATTCATGTATGCTTTGGATGTTTGATAGATTTTGGGATATTCTTTCCAAAAGGGAAACTTTATTTGTGTAAACGTTGAAGTATGATGTTATGACCATGTCTGGGATGTTAGGAGCCTGCTATTATGTTCAAGGATAGATTCTAGTGTGATAGAACGTGTTAAATTAGTTGTATGGCATGCTTGGATAATCATGTGTGATATTTGGACTTGGTGATCATGTATGGTTTGGATGTTGTGTAATAGTAGGACATCATGCTTGGGTTGGTAATTGATTGTTGTGATATTGTGAATGCAATGCATATGCTTAAAGAATATGGTTATGATCATTATACACGCGTGCGGATCTGAGGCCCCTACTTAGTAGGATTGGCAGGGTTTAGGATGTGAAGTCGTGAGTGGCTTCACATGGCATGTGATGAATGGTTGAACTTTGTGTGACATGTTAGTTGTATTATAACTAATGAATATGTTAATGTTCTAGATTCGCATGACTTGTATAGTGCTTGATTGTATGATGATCTAAGTGATACACCTGGTTGATATAGCATACGTATGATACTATTTGAATGCTAATAATGTATGTTGTATGTGCTCATTGGCTATTTGAATTATAACTCATAATGTCACCAACGGGTCAAAGGGGCAACTAGGTCAAACGTGTCTATTTTTCTGGAAGCTTGAGTCTTTGGTTTGGTATGATTAGGGTTTCACATGTCTTTTATTTACACGTACTTATGTACTCACATGATCTAGGTAACCTGTGAAGGTTGGCTACTCTCGTTTCTCAAAATAAACCCTAAGTACCCTTTGCATACATCAGGTGAGTTCATGCCCACTCTTATCTAATCTCTTTTGGGGGAGATAGCATACTGGTATTTATACGAACGCTTTTATTATTTAAGTTGTGTATAATATTAATATAGTGTTGTTTACCATGGGAAAAGTCCTCACACTTTTGAATTGTTAATATTTAATAGCGAGGAAATTGGTAGTACTACTGGGTCTGACGAGCCCCACCTGTGTGACTCGAGGTCAACCGGGTGCAATTGTCCTATTGAACATTGTCACGACATGGTAAGTCGTGACAGGAGGCAACAACTATCACAGTCAGCTTCAATTGCAAAATCACTATGTATTAATATTACTGATAATAGACTAGCTATCTATTACCATACACTGCTTATATATATCACAACTGTTTACATGTTTATTGAACTCAAACTCTTGAACTCACCAACCTATGTGTTGACATTTTAGTATGCTTTTCTCAGGTCCTTAGCTTTCTTGCCATAGGAGCACTGCACGGTTCATTGCATTTTAAGACACGATGCTTCAAGACAATTTAACATTTTAACAATTATAGTTTACTCTTTTGGGTTGGCACTTGTTTTGCCATAGTTATACTTTATTGACTTGGGTTGTTTTCAAAACGCTTCCGCATTTTTTAAAGTTTGTATTTTGGTTGATTTTGTTTAAATTATGGCATTTAGAGTCGTTCTGAGTAACTATTGACTGTGATCCTGGTTTGTTCACATGCCTCGCGGTAAAACTCCGCAAGTGGATTTTGAGGGTGTGACAGTTAACTTATCTGCAGGCTGTGTAGTGTGATCCTAGCCTTGTAAGCTTAGTTTAGAAGTTGGTCTCGGTATCCAAGTGAGTTCTAGATCCCCTTATTTGTAAGTTTTTTCTATGTTTTAGGGTTATTATACATACTAAATATACGTTTTTAAATGATCGAGTTTTTATGAGGTTTTAACGTGAAGATCGATTTTTTTCTATAAGGAATGTGTTATATAAATACTTAAAAATAAAATTTTTTGGTGCTGACCTAGCACCACGGCCCCAGCCAGGGGCGCTGCCCCTTGGACCCCACTAGGGGCTGCCACCCCTAGGACCCCGCTGTCAGGGGCTGCCGCCCCCGAACCCCCGCTGTCCCACGGTGGGTCGGTTATGTTTTATGATGAATTGTACTTGCCATGTTTTGTACTTATTAAGTTAAGTATTATATATTAAAGTGAAAGACGATATTAATGAGAAGTGGAACTTAATGAATGTTACCCCCGGGCCCGTTTGATGATGTAAAGTCTTGTAAGCACTATGATAGACTTCACTTAGGTGAGTCTGATGTATGATGATTGATCCGTATTCATGAGCGGGCTATATGCCTTGTAGTGTGGATCAACTGTCGGGGGTTAGCTACCATGAAAAATGTGTATCGACAGGGATCGACATTCGTTGTCGATCAACATGGAGCTCTTGCCTTGTGCAATCTCGTTTATGATGAAGTGAAAGATATGAAAGAATGGAAGATAATGAACATGCTTATTATGATGAAAATGTTATGTATTATGTATGTGTGGTCATTATATGAAGGATAAATTATATTGTCACACCCTCAAAATCCACTTGCGGAGTTTTACCGCGAGGCGTGTGAACAAACCAGGATCACAGTCAATAGTTACTCAGAACGACTCTATATGCCATAATTTAAACAAAATCAACCAAGGTACAAACTTTAAACAGTGCGGAAGAGTTTTTGAAAACAAGTCAAAGAAATAAAAGTATAACCATGGCAAAACATGTGTCAACCCAAAAGAGTAAACAAATAATCATTAAAATGTTAAAATTGTCTTGAAGACCGAGTCTAGAATGCAGTGAACCATGCAGTGCTCCTATGGCAAGCAAGCTAATGACCTGAGAATAGCATGCTAAAATGTCAACACAATGGTTGGTGAGTTCATGAGATAATCAAACATAAACAGTTTAGTAACAGAGTATACAAGTAGTGCATTGTAACAGATAGCTAGTCCATTAATAATAAATATTATTTCATAGTGATTTCGAAATTAAAGCTGACTGTGTTACGTTGTTGCCTCCTGCCACGACTAAACAGGTCGTGACAATGTTCATTAGGACAAATTGCACCCGTTGACCTCGAGCCACACAGGTGGGGCTCGTCAGACCCAGTAGTACTACCCAAATTTCCCCGCTATTCAATATTACCAATTCGAAAGTGTGAGGACTTTTCCATGATATCAACACTATATAATATTGTACACAACTTGAATATATAAAGCGTTCGTGATTTACCAGTATGCTATCTCCCCCAAAAAAGATTAAATAAAAAGTGGGGCATGAACTCACCTGATATGCATATAGATACTTAGAGTTTGACTTGTCAAACAGAATAGACAGACAACTTCAGAGGTTACCTAGATCATATAAGTACATGAGTACGTGAAATCACAGAACACGTGAAACCCTTAATACACTACAATCAAGGACTCAAGATTTCAAACAAAACAGACATGTTTGACCTAGTTGTCCTGTTTGACCCGTTGGTGACTTTATGTGTTGTAAACCATTCAAGTAATCATACACATATATCATACATAGTTAACATTCAAACAGATCATATGTATGCTATATCATCCAGGTGTAACACTTAGATCATCATACATCCAGGTATCATACAAGTCATGCGAATCTAGGACATTAACATAACCACTAGTTATGACACAACTAACATGACACACAAAGATCAAACCACTCACCACATGCCATGTGAAGCCACTCACGACTTCACATCCTAAACCCTGCCAATCCTACTAAGTAGGGGCCTCAGATTCGCACGCGTGTATGATGATCATAATTACATTCATTAGCCATGTACATTGCATTCAACAACCACACAACAATCAATTTCCAGTCCCAAACATGATGTCCTAACTACTAATCAACATCAACATCATACATGATCATAAATGTCCAAATATCATTCATGATTACCCTGGCATCACATACAACCAAATTACCATGTTCTACCACATTAGAATTTATCCATGATCATACTAACATGCTCCTAACATCCCAAACATGTTCAAACTACCATTTTTCAGACTTAATACAAATAATGTTTCCTTTTGGGAAGGTACATCCCAACATCTATCAACCATCCAATGTATTCATGAATTCATCATAATTATTCATCTCAAGCTCATAACAATATCTAGACATGATCAACATTACCTAATCACCATAATCTAACAATCTTCATGAACAAAAGTTTCTACTTTTGGCAAGCTATGAACAACAACATCCATTCAAAGATTTCTAGCATTCATAACAACAATCTAGCATCTAATCATCATCATGAACACATCCATAACATCAATCCATCACTAGATCATCATTACATGCAAAATAAAGTTACTATTATTAGTAACCTATGAACACCAACTTCAATTCACCAATTTCTTGCAAAATCAATGTAACCTAGCATTCATACAACCTACTAATCATCATACATTCATCAAACAATCATTAACTTCACATAATCATGCCATTTTTGAACTAGGGTTTGCTTCATAATCAAAGTTCATGATCAATCCACTAAAAACATAGAATTCATGCATAATCAACGTTAAACAACATGTAATCAATCCAACTAACATACTAACATCATCAAACAACATCAAATTCGACCCCATGAAGCCCCATTCACGCATTTAGGTTCGGCCCTCAACAAGAATCCATAAAAACACGAAAAATCTAACCTTTGAACGTGCTATAGCTTGCAATTGATGATTCCTACGTGTTGTATGCCTTGTAATCGAACCAAATCGATGCTTTGATGCTTGTTCCAAGTTGAAATCGCAAGGGAGAGGGGAAGAGGGGTTGGATCGCGGCCGAAGGGTGGGGATTAGGGTTTGGGATTTGTTTTGTTTAATTTAATTACATATTTACCCTTTTAACCCTTGTAATTTGTATTATAAAAACTAAGCTTTAAACTCTTTGTAAAGTGTTTTTAACTTAATAATATAAAGATATAAACTAATGAAAATCATTATATATCTTATCTTTATAAAAACACAAGACATACGAATAAATAAGCACGTTTCCGCGTTACGCGATTAATTTTCTAATTAACATTTTAAAAACATGTAAACACATAACATAACACAATAATCACATAATCAATTAGATTCTCATTAATTTAACATTATCCATTATTATTAGGTCACCAACGTTCAACGACAACTAGTGTGTGTTTACGACACGTGTATGCAAGACTTAACGTGACTAACGGAGTTTGGTAACGGAAATTTACCGGATGTCACATTATCCCCATGTTGAAAGAATTTTCGTCCCGAAAATTGAATTACATGGTGAGAGTGTTCCATCACTGGTCTACTGCATTGGCACACAGAAATCGAAATCGAGTGAGTTTTGGATGAGTTGTCACATCATCCCCATGTTGAAAGAAATTTCGTCTCGAAATTTAAATCAATACCTCCGTCTGCTGGCATTGTCCCTTCGAATAGTTGAGGGTACTTAAGCTTCATTTGATCTTCCCGTTCCCATGTGAATTCTGTTCCACGTCGCGAATTCCGGTCCACGTCGCGAATTCCAACGGATTTTGACAATAGGTATCTTGCTTTGTTTAAGTGTTTTCACCTCACGGTCCATCACCTCAACTGGTTCTTCAATAAAATGCTACTGTTCATCCATTTGAATTTCTTCTAGTGGTACGACCATTGTTTCATCAGTTATGCACTTCTTCAGGTTTGACACGTGAAATATATCATGGATTCCATTTAGCGAATCAGGTAGGGCTAGTCGATAGGCTACTGGACCTATTCTTTCCACTATTTCAAATGGTCCAACATACCTCGGATTTAGTTTCCCTCGTTTACCAAATCGAACTACGCCTTTTGATGGTGAGACTTTCAACAAAACCTTGTCACCAACCTGAAACTCTAAAGGTTTCCGTCTCTTGTCAGCATAACTCTTTTGTCTGTCTCGCGGTGCAGCCATACGGTTCCGTATCTGTACAATCTTCTCAGTTGTCTAATGAATTAACTCGAGACCTGTTAGCTGACTATCACTAATTTCTGCCCAGCAAACTGGTGATCGACATTTTCTCCCATACAGCGCCTTGAAAGGTGCTGCCTGTATACTAGTATGATAAATGTTGTTATAAGAAAACTCCACCAATGGCACGTGAATTTCCCAGTTATTCCCGAAGTCGATCACACAAGCACATAGCATATCTTCCAACGTCTGTATGGTACGCTCATTCTGGCCATCCGTCTGTGGATGATATGCAGTACTCATATCCAACTGTGTACCCAAATATTTCTGCAATGATTGCCAGAAATGTGACGTGAAACGAGCGTCACGATCGGAAATAATTGAGATCGGTACACCATGTCTCGAAACGATCTCTTTGAGGTACAGTCGAGTTAATTTCTCCATCTTATCAGTTTCCTTAATTGCAAGGAAGTGAGCAGACTTTATCAATCGATCCACAATAACCCATATCGTGTCACAACCAGTACTAGTCCAGGGTAGCTTAGTAATAAAATCCATGGAGATCTGTTCCCATTTCCATATTGGAATCTCAGGTTGTTGTAACAGTCCGGATGGTTTTTGATATTCCACTTTTACTTTCGAGCGGGTCAAACACTTGCTCACATACGTAGCTACATCCGCTTTCATGTTAGGCCACCAATAGTGCGCCTTTAGGTCATGATACATCTTGTCGGATCCAGGATGTATAGAATACTTAGATTTGTGTGCCTCGCTCATAACTAGATCTCTCAAATTTCCATAAACAGGCACCCAAAGTCTATCCATGAAATACCGAGTTCTATCCTCTTTCACCACTAGCTGTTTATCCATTCCCCTTAATGACTCAGAATCAACATTTTCTGCTTTTAAAGCTTCTATCTGCACCTCCTTAACTTGTTGGGGAGTTGGGTACTGATAGTAAGTTGTAAAGCTCGCACCCGTCGGGGTTTAGCTGTTTCCTTCCTGCTTAGGGCATCGGCAACTACGTTCGCCTTTCCCGGATGGTACTTAATTGCGCAATCATAATCATTAGTAGTTCCATCCAACGTCGCTGTCTCATATTCAACTCTTTTTGCTCAAAGATATGTTGAAGACTCTTGTGATCGGTGTAGATAGTGCACTTGGTATCGTACAAGTAATGTCTCCAGATCTTTAAGGCAAAAACCACTGCACCCAATTCTAAGTCATGGGTGGTATAGTTCTTCTCATGAACCTTTAGTTGTCTCGAGGCGTAGGCTATCACCTTATCTTGTTGCATCAAGACACAACCCAATCCTTGAATGGATGCATCGCAATACACCACAAAGTCATCCGTTCCCTCTGGTAATGCTAATATCGGGGCAGTACAGAGCTTTTGTTTTAATAATTGAAAAGCTGTTTCTTGACTCTCACTCCATTTGTATGTCGTTCCTTTGTGAGTCAAGGCTGTGAGAGGTTGTGCGATCTTAGAAAATCCTTCTATGAATCATCGGTAATATCCTGCTAATCCCAGAAATTGTCTTATCTCGCTCGGCGTTTTGGGTGTAGTCCAATTCTTTATCGCCTCAATTTTGGCATGTATCCCCTTCTCATTAACAATATGACCTAGGAATTGCACTTCTCTTATCCAGAAGTCACACTTTGAGAATTTGGTATATAGCTGCTCATTTTTCAACAATTCTAAGATCATTCGTAAGTGCTCTTCATGCTCCTCCTTGGTCCTAGAATATATCAGTATATCATCGATGAACACAATGACAAAATGATCAAGATAGGGTTTGCACACGCGGTTCATGAGGTCCATGAACACAGTAGGTGCATTAGTCAACCCATAAGGCATGACCCATAACTCATAATGACCATAACGAGTACGAAACGCAGTCTTGGGAATGTCTTCTTCTCGAACTCTAAGTTGATGATAACCAGATCTCAAGTCAATCTTCGAATAATAGCTTGACCCTTGAAGCTGATCGAACAAATCATCAATATGAGGTAAAGGGTATCGGTTCTTGACTGTTACTTTGTTTAACTCTCTATAATCGATGCACATCCGAAATGTGCCATCCTTCTTTTTAACAAAAAGAAAAGGAGCTCCCCAGGTGATGTACTAGGTCGAATAAAAACCTTATCCAAAAGCTCCTGGAGTTGTGACGACAACTCCTGTAGTTCGTTCGGTGCTAATCGATAAGGTGCCCTAGCAATCGGAGCTGCGCCGGGAGTCAACTCAATCTGGAATTCCACTTGGCGGTGAGGTGGTAATCTAGGAAGATCCTCTGGAAACACCTCTGGAAAATCACGTACTACGGGAATATCCTCCGTTTTCCTTTCTTCTGCCTGCTTATCGGTTACAAGTGCTAGAATAGCCACACGACCCTTTCGTAACAACTTTGAGCTTTCTAATTCCACAGTGTATTTAGATTCTAAAGCCGAGGGTATATCACTTAAAAGACTACAGAACTTTAAGGACACAAAACTCCTATCGGCTCCAGTATCAAATAGTACCGTAGCAAAACAACCATTAACAGGGAACTACCAGTAACAGTTGTGGGATCATTTAGAGCCTCACCTGAGCCAATGACGAAGGCTCTCCCCTTGGCTCCATCTTTATTGCCGCCATTACCGGTACCATTTCCACCGTTGTTGTTATTATTACCATTGTTATTGTTGTTACCGTGGTTGTTGGTATTGTTGTTGTTGTGTTGTTGCCATTACCGTTCCTCTTTAGTTGTGGGCAGTTTCACCTGTAATTCCCTTCTTTCCCACATTCAAAACAACCCTTGGGAGTTTCTTGAGGTTGTTGTGGCCTCCTTACCAGTTCACCACGACAATCTTTAGCAGCGTGTCCAATTTTTCCACAACGTTGACACTTGAAGTTATCACACCTTCCCACATGATGGTTATTACACCGAGTACACTTCAGATGTCTCCCACCATAACCACTGGGTCCTTGATTATTTGCAGGCGTCTGGTTGAAGTTACGGTTATTGTCGAACCTCCGTTGCTGCTGAACTGGCTGTTGTTGCTGTTGGGGTTGAGGTTGACCACTAGAAGATGATGATGCTTTGGTGTTGTTGGCATTATCCCACTTTCTTTTGTTGTCGGGCACGCTTGCCACATCGCCCCGTTTGGGTAGACGTCCTTGCTCCACGGCTTGGTCAGTTAGCCTGTGAGCTAGCTGGATGGCTTGCTGAATTGTGGCTGGATTGGAAGCAGTTACCATACTTTGGATTTCAGGTACCAATCCCCGTATGTAATGCTCTATCCTTTTATGCACCTCATTCACCATTCCCGGGCACAAAGTTGCTAATTCATGGGTTCTGGTGGTGTAATCCTCAATTTCCGAGCCCTGCATTTTCAATTGCCAGAACTCCATCTCTAACTTCTGCACTTCGCTGCGAGGACAGTACTCCTCGGTCATCATTGCTTTGAACTCATCCCATGGAAGTCCATTCGCCATCGCTTGTCCAAGCATGTGGACTTGCGCGTTCCACCAAGACAGAGCAGCACCCTCTAAAGTCCCGGTGGCATACTTACTTGATCCGCTGGTGGACAGTTACATTTGGAGAAGACAGACTCAGTCTTCTCGAACCAGCGTATAATCCCTACAGCACCCTCTGTACCGCTGTAGGTGTGTGGTTTACAGTCCATGAAGGACTTGTAGGTACACACTGGTGGTCCTGTTTTAACACAACACACATTAATCAGACATCCCCTACAGTTATGAAGGATATCAGATTTATCTTTCTATCATTGTTTACCTGCTGGCTGACCTGCGTGGGCAGCAGCCACTGTCGCCTAAACATGCTCATTAATTAGAGCAGCCAATTCTATGGGGGTCATGTTAATAGCACCACCACCCTGTTCTCCGGTGCCACGTCCACGTCCGCGTCCACGTCCACGTCCACGGGCGTCCATTCTTTTCACTTTACATTCACAAATATAATAATGAGTAACATCAAACATATTTAACTCATTGAAGCATAGTAAACAGTAAATAAAAGAAATAACGAATCATCACAACCACAACATTCATAACAAAAATAATAACCAAAGTAAATAAATTGTAAATGAGTCACAATGTATTTATCAATGTCAAAATTGAAGTTTGTCGTTCGTGTGGGGAAACAACCCTTCCCACATAGGTTTCAAAAAGAAAACACTACGTAGTCTAAGTCATATAAAGAAGTCAATCGACAACATCTGACCCATCACTATCATCCTCCATCTCCTCTGGTTCCTCCTCCTTGGGTCCCTCCTCGGGATCCTCCTCATCCTCAGGGTCTGCTGCAGGAGCAGGAGCTATAGCAATCTGAAGTGCCGCTAGTTGAGCTTCTAAAATGGCAATCCTATTATCGGCTACGGCGTCCCGCTGTTCACGAGCAGTCACGCGCCCTTGGAGTGCCATAAGACCATCTTGCATATGGTGACAACCGTTCAGGGTCTTCCCGTGTTGTTCCTTGAGTTCATCCAATTGGTGTCTCAGGTTGTACACCTCTTGCTGTAGTGTACATACATCACCCGTGGGCCGCCTTACTCGATGTTGTTCAGTATCCAGTGCAGCCATTAGTGCAGCAATCAGTTGCTCGTTGGACTGCACCGTCTGTGGGAGTGAAGGCATTGGTTGGTCGGCATTGTTCCTAGTCCTGGGCTTCGGGACAGGTACGCGCTCCCTAAACATGATATGGTCAACAAATCTAGGATAGAAACGCCAGTCTCGCGGAGGGTCACGCTTCATCAATGCAAATGGTTGATCCCAGTCAATCTCCTCTCGAGGATAAGCCAGTCGGGGCCAATCGAATCCATCATCAGGTACAGGTGCGGGAGGTGGGGATTCAGATCGTGTAGGTGATTCAGATCGTTTACCCGGAGCTCTCGAAGACGATGCCATGCTGCAGAGAGTGTGACGTGTATGCCAATGAGTATACAGTAGATGAGAATAAGGCACAGGTAACTAATTAACTGTGTGCGGTTATAGTCTAGTGTGTATGCAACCTAGTTCTCTATAACCAATGGCTCTGATACCAATCTGTCACACCCTCAAAATCCACTTGCGGAGTTTTACGCGAGGCGTGTGAACAAACCAGGATCACAGTCAATAGTTACTCAGAACGACTCTATATGCCATAATTTAAACAAAATCAACCAAGGTACAAACTTTAAATAGCGCGGAAGCGTTTTTGAAAACAAGTCAAAGAAATAAAAGTATAACCATGGCAAAACATGTGCCAACCCAAAAGAGTAAACAAATAATCATTAAAATGCTAAAATTGTCTTGAAGACCGAGTCTTAGAATGCAGTGAACCATGCAGTGCTCCTATGGCAAGCAAGCTAATGACCTGAGAATAGCATACTAAAATGTCAACACAATGGTTGGTGAGTTCATGAGATAATCAAACATAAACAGTTTAGTAACAGAGATATACAAGTAGCGCATTGTAACAGATAGCTAGTCCATTAACAATAAATATTATTTCATAGTGATTTCGAAATTGAAGTTGACTGTGTTACGTTGTTGCCTTCTGCCACGACTAAACAGGTCGTGACAATGTTCATTAGGACAAATTGCACCCGGTTGACCTCGAGCCACACAGGTGGGGCTCGTCAGACCCAGTAGTACTACCCAAATTTCCTGGCTATTCAATATTAACAATTCGAAAGTGTGAGGACTTTTCCATGATATCAACACTATATAATATTGTACACAACTTGAATATATAAAACATTCGTGATTTACCAGTATGTTATCTCCCCCAAAAGATATTAAATAAAAAGTAGGGCATGAACTCACCTGATATGCGTATAGATACTTAGAGTTTGACTTGTCAAACAGAATAGACAACAACCTTCAGAGGTTACCTAGATCATATAAGTACATGAGTATCACAGAACACATGAAACCCTAAGTACACTACAACCAAGGACTCAAGATTTCAAACAAAACAGACATGTTTGACCTAGTTGTCCTGTTTGACCCGTTGGTGACTTTATGTGTTGTAAACCATTCAAGTAATCATACACATATATCATACATAGTTAACATTCAAACAGATCATATGTATGCTATATCATCCAGGTGTAACACTTAGATCATCATACATCCAGGTATCATACAAGTCATGCGAATCTAGGACATTAACATAACCACTAGTTATGACACAACTAACATGACACACAAAGATCAACCACCACCACATGCCATGTGAAGCCACTCACGACTTCAACATCCTAAACCCTGCCAATCCTACTAAGTAGGGGCCTCAGATTCGCACGCGTGTGTGATGATCATAATTACATTCATTAGCCATGTACATTGCATTCAACAACCACACAACAATCAATTTCCAGTCCCAAACATGATGTCCTAACTACTAATCAACATCAACATCATACATGATCATAAATGTCCAAATATCATTCATGATTACCCTGGCATCACATACAACCAAATTACCATGTTCTACCACATTAGAATTTATCCATGATCATACTAACATGCACCTAACATCCCAAACATGTTCAAACTACCATTTTTCAGACTTAATACAAATAATGTTTCCCTTTTGGGAAGGTACATCCCAACATCTATCAACCATCCAATGTATTCATGAATTCATCATAATTATACCATCTCAAGCTCATAACAATATCTAGACATGATCAACATTACCTAATCACCATAATCTAACAATCTTCATGAACAAAAGTTTCTACTTTTGGCAAGCTATGAACAACAACATCCATTCAAAGATTTCTAGCATTCATAACAACAATCTAGCATCTAATCATCATCATGAACACATCCATAACATCAATCCATCACTAGATCATCATTACATGCAAAATAAAGTTACTATTATTAGTAACCTATGAACACCAACTTCAATTCACCAATTTCTTGCAAAATCAATGTAACCTAGCATTCATACAACCTACTAATCATCATACATTCATCAAACAATCATCAACTTCACATAATCATGCCATTTTCGAACTAGGGTTTGCTTCATAATCAAAGTTCATGATCAATCCACTAAAAACATAGAATTCATGCATAATCAACGTTAAACAACATGTAATCAATCCAACTAACATACTAACATCATCAAACAACATCAAATTCGACCCCATGAAGCCCCATTCACGCATTTAGGTTCGGCCCTCAACAAGAATCCATAAAAACACGAAAAATCTAACCTTTGAACGTGCTATAGCTTGCAATTGATGATTCCTGCGTGTTGTATGCCTTGTAATCGAACCAAATCGATGCTTTGATGCTTGTTCCAAGTTGAAATCGCAAGGGAGAGGGGAAGAGGGGTTGGATCGCGGCCGAAGGGTGGGGATTAGGGTTTGGGATTGTTTTGTTTAATTTAATTACATATTTATCCTTTTAACCCTTGTAATTTGTATTTTATAAAAACTAAGCTTTAAACTCTTTGTAAAGTGTTTTTAACTTAATAATATAAAGATATAAACTAATGAAAATCATTATATATCTTATCTTTATAAAAACACAAGACATACAAATAAAAGCACGTTTCCGCGTTACGCGATTAATTTTCTAATTAACATTTTAAAAACATGTAAACACATAAACATAACACAATAATCAAATAATCAATTAGATTCTCATTAATTTAACATTATCCATTATTATTAGGTCACCAACGTTAAACGACAACTAGTGTGTGTTTACGACACGTGTATGCAAGACTTAACGGGACTAACGGAGTTTGGTAACGGAAATTCACCGGATGTCATATTATTTTCTTATTTACTTAAAACTAGATCTCACTCGGCAAAGCTGACTTTTATGCATAATAGTTGGCAGGTAAGTGCTGATGCTGAGGATGGCACCATGGAGCTACTTGGGGTACTATGGATGGCATACTGCTTATGAAATCTTTATTGATTTAAGAACAAGTAATATGTTTTGTTTATAATTAAAGGGCAATGTATGAGTACGACATGGTTTCTAAGTTTTAAATGAATGTCTAATTATTTTCGCTGCATGTTTTTGTTATTAAATTCATTTTATGCTATGATCAACCAACTGTGAGGCTTCCGAGAACGGGGCCTTACATTACATATAAATAGCTACTTTAAATAAACAAATAATGATGCACTTTTTCTTAAACTTTTGTTTTATAAGATAACTGTTATTTTAAATATTCTATTTTAATAAAAAATGAATTAAAAAATAGTTCGTTGTATTCTGTATTTTATAAAACTATTGTTTTTTTAAATGTGTGCTTATAATAAAAATATAGATTTTTAATCTATTAAGTTATATATATTTTAATTTGAAAATGGTATGACTAATATTATTAGTATCAATATTATTATTAATAATATAGAGAAATGAGAAAATTACTATGATGAGTTTTACAATTGCATCACGTTTGTTTTAGTTTTTTAGATAGGTAGATAGATCGATCGATAGGCTAAAAACTCATTCATTAAACAGATTATAATTAGTGATAAACACGAATATTTACACTATAATATTTTAATATACAATTTTAAGCCCTTTTATCTGAAAATTTTATTTTTCAACATTCGTTTTAAGATTTTTTATAAAAAATATATTTTTATATAAATTTTTTTTTTAATTTTGGTTTGTAATTATTCTGGTTGTTTTTTTAAGTTACCTTTTTATAATTTTTAAAACAAAAGATTTAAAATATTTTGTTTTAAAAAAGGTTTACTGTTTTAAAAAATTTCATATTATATAATTTTTTTGTTGTTTAACTATTTTGGTTTTAATCAAAGATGTGATTTTTTTTAATTTCCTTAGTAAATCTATTTTAAAAAAACATAGTTTGATTCTAAAAAAATCTAGATAAGAGAGAAATATAGCAATTGATAAAATTTATTTTTAATAAGAGAGAGAAATTTATATGAGTGTTTAAATTACTACATTATCTCTTTGAAGAGAAAATTAATATATAAATGTTTAGAAGGACAAGTGACAAAAATATAAGTTAAAAAAATAACAAGCGACAAAAGAAACATTGCTTTATTAAATGCTATAGATATTTATTTGTGGTCTTATGTAATTAAAATGGAATAATTCATTACCGAAAATTCATTAAATCCAAATAAAGATGCAGTCAAAATGCTCACAAAATGAATGCAACCTTGCATTAGTTTAGCTAAACAAAACCAAATACTATAAAAGACTACATTGATTCACACAAAATCTTCAATCAGTCAAATTGATTAATTCTATTAAGTTCAAATCTAAAAAAATCCAATATTTCAATCAATTGATTAAACGAATCTTAACTTTTATCCTATAAGATGGTTCAGATTTTATAATTCTCTATTACCACTAACACCTTAAATTACATAAACCCAATATGATACTAATCAAAGAAAATCAACTCAAGAAGCTCAAATTTAACCCAAAAACAATCAGGAAGTGTTTACATCCAGATAAACCTTCAAATAACCTATCCTAAAAAACAATAATCAACCTGTATGGTTTAAATTGTTTTTGACTCTTATCATGTAGGGCTACAACTCAATTTTTTTTCCTTCTTAAATCTTTACTTTTCTTTATTTATGAATTTCAACCATTTGTTTAATTAATCTGGAATCACATAATCAACTTTATTGTTAATGGGACTATCTTGCTTTGTAGAGACTTTGTCTTCTAATTAGATAAGAAGCCATGAGTTCAAACTCAAACATAACTTTTAATGTAAATCAGAAATAGAATGTATATTTGCCGTTAGGAAAAAACATAACAAACTTTGTTATTATTCACGTCATCGCATGTCTTAGTATAGCATATCATTTACTTTAAAATTCAAACTTCATATGAAAAATATAAATATTCTTAAATATCGTAGACTATACACAATTTACATAATCAATTAATATCATAATTGTTTAAAAATGACGAATAAATTCAGAAATCACATGGGAATATGACTATACAGGGAAATGCTATGCTATAAAGGTTAATTACCTCTTAAAGTATATTACTCCTTTCATGGTATGCCCACCACCATTCATAATTCATCACTCACATAACCAACAACACAATGCCCAACACAAGTTCCACTAGAAAATCCATTATTCAAGTGCAACAACTTGCTCCCAACACTTAAAAACTAAAAGATAATTCTTCTTCAGAGAAGGTGAAAACTTTGCAAATCAAATCTTTCAGCATCGATTAATTGAATTTATATTATAGTCTACTTGCTGAAAGCCTAAAATGTTACATTGTATTCTGCAGGCACTGATATACAAGTCGGAGAGTGATGACAATCATGAGGATACGGGCAATGCTTTATCACCATCAGTATGGCTTCATCAGAGGAACCTACAGGAGGATTGTGGCGAGGGAACGTTGTCGGGCAGTCAGCAAAAGAGATACTACAGGCTGTTGAGCAGCGCTACCCGAGCACATTTCAAGGGGTACATATCCGTTCAAAACCGTATTGGCTGTCTATTAATTTTGAAAGAAGTGCATGTATTCATCAAATGTTTTCTAGAAACATCTGTGCACGCACTGACAGAGGATCAGATCACTACCCTCGAGGCGGATTTGTATGATTTTGAGTGGTTTGGGATCGACCTCTCGTGGGCGCACAAGAGGCTAGACATGGTCAAGACTATCATATTTGGAAATGACCCGTTAAGACTGGAGCTGGTGCTTGCAGAAGAGTCTTTAAAACTGTTACATAAAGAGTTAGTGGAAGCGAATGCGAGGTTGGAGAAAGCTCAAGCGGATTATGACAGGGCCGTAGATACCCGAAACAACAAGGTTCGCGAGATGGTACACAAGTTTGGAGCCGAATATGATGAAGTGTTAAATGGCAACCTTGGTTTTGGTATGCTGCCCGGGTACTAAAAACCTACCTCGTGTAGGAGCATCAATTACTCGGCTAGTGGTTTATGCACGAGTACAATACAGTATAGTATAGTAGAGTAGCTATAAAATATTGAAAAAAACCTCTAAAACAATTTGAAGATAAAACCTTAACTAGTCTTTTGAGTTTAGAACTCAAGAAATTGACAATTTGACATCAATTGTGAGTTATATAAACTAACATATTGTTATATCTGCTTGACTTGATTTAAATATAATATGTACTAAATATGAATCTAAATATAATCTACACATAAGGTTGTCAAAATCGAATAGGTCTATATGTTACAAACCTGTATCATGTTTATATGAAGTTTCTTTTCTTACCAGTAATCACGACACGAGCATTGGCCTTGTTCAAAATGGTGATAAATCTTTGAATCTCCAACGATTATTTCTCTGTGACATATCATTGAAATCTTTTTCATAACATCATGACAATCTTCACAAATTCTAACATTTTTTCGAACAAGAACAGGCCTTCCCATCGACGTAGAGATCAATCCGAAGCAAATCGCAAGTCTCACACTATGCCAATCTGCTGACTTGACTTTCTCCTCAAAAGGTCAACTGGCTTGAATTTAAACAAATTATCATGAGGATTCTTTAATATAATATCTAGAACATCATATATCAGATGACTATGTTCATGGGATCTATCTTGATCTTTAAACTTAAAGGTTTTATCTTTGATATCAACCATGGTCAACCCAACAGTTTTCTTCAAGTGTTGACTTTCCATAATAGATTTGACCCGTCTAACGTCTTCCCATCTCCCCGTTTCAGCGTACAAGTTTGACAGCAAAACGTACAGGCCCGTGTTATCACTTTCCAGTGATAAAATCTGCTTGGCTGCAAATTCAGCAAGTTCAACATCCTTGCGTCGTCGACTTGCAGCAAGCAAAGATCCCCATATTCGAGACGTTGGTTCTAAGGGCATTTCGGTAATCAGCTCTTTCGCTTTATCGAGGTCACCAACGCGTCCAAAAAGATCAAGCATACAACCATAATGTTCTATACATGGATCAATCCCGTGTTCACTTTTCATTTCAGTGAAGTAATTCCATCCTTCCTCCACCATGCCTGAAACACTACAAGCTGTTAAAACCGAGACAAAAGTACTTGAATTAGGTTTCATACCCTTTTTCTTCATCTCAGAGAACAATCTAACCGAAATTTCACCATACCCATGAATGGCATATACCATAATAATCGTATTCCATGAAATAACATCCTTCAAGAAAATCCCATCAAAAACACCCCGAGCAGAATCAAGATCCCCGCACTTTGAATACATATAAGTTAATGAATTGAGAACAAATGTATTTGAACAGATGCCTGATTTAACAACATACCCATGGATTTGCTTTCCTTCTCGCAGGTGGGCTATCTCATAAAACACAGGCAATATTGCAGTAATTGTAATAGCATCCGGTTAAAACCATCATTCCGCATATCAGAAAAGATCCTTAGCGCGTCTTGTATTGACCGTTTTGACCAAGGGCAGAAATTAGAGTATTATATGACACTAAATTTCTTTGATGCATTTGATTGAATACTAGCTTTGCTGATGTGGGTTCTCCACACTTTCCATACATATCTATTAAAGCAGTTTCTAGTACAATGTGAGGAAGAAAACTCATTCTGATTGCATAAGCATGAACGGTCTTACCCCTCGACAAAGATCCCACATGTGAACAAGAGGGAAGCATGTTTATCAGTGATACATAATCAGGTTTGAGACCATTTTCTTGCATCTTTCTCAAGCAAGAAAATGATTCAAAAGGTTGACCATTTATAGCATACCCACGAATCATTGCATTCCACGCTGCAACGTGGATGCAAGAACTCATGTTGAAAACCCTCTCAGCATAACAAATTTCACCACACTTCGCGTACATGTCGACCAGTGATGTCTGTACCATTTCATTGCATTGCAGTTTGCTTTTTACTACAAGCGCGTGAATTTCTTTCCCTTTGGACCGAGAACACACAAGAGACGTAGCATGAAGAGCACTAACAATTGTGAATCTGTCAGGTTGGATTCTTTTCTGTTGCATTCTACAAACACATTCCAGCGAGCTTAATCCATCGTTAGCCAAGATATACCCGTTGATCATCGAGTTCCACGAAACCAAATCTCTCACTGGCATTTCATCAAACACCTTCTCTGCAAACTCGATACACCCAAGCTTTGCATACATTAAAATTAAAGAATTAGATATATGCAAATCCAAATCCAACCCAACAGTAAACACCTTGCAATGAACCTTTTGCCCCTCAACAAGATCAAAACACCCACCACACGCTTTGATCACAAAAGGAAACGTAAATTTATCAGCTCGAATCCCTTCGAAAGACATTTGATGATACAAATATAAAGCTTCTTTAAAGAACCCATTGTTGGTTAACACCCGAATCACAAGATTCCAAACAAAGGTGCTTCTTTTGCGCATTTCATCGAACAGTTGGAGTGCAGTGTCAACAGACCCACTTTCCACACACGAAATGAAAGTCTCCATTTGATGAATTAAACTTGTTTTCTCCGTTGAAGAATTCGATTGTGATTTGGTGGTTTTAACATAACTGAATGATTTGTGCTTAATGTGGTCGTACTGATTGATGAATTCTGAAGCTCTTTTGGCTTCTTTTCGTGGAGAATTTTCATTGATAACGAAATTGAAAGATGAACTCTGTGATAATATGGCTGACATTTTAGAAGTTTACAAATCAAATAGTGATTTTGAGTTTCATTGTACCTTTGGTGGCAATGAAGAAGAAACAGTTAATTAGTTTATATAGTTTATAGAGAGTATTTTACGTAAATCATAATAAAGAATGATAAAGATATATAACTAATGTAGAATAATAATAATAAAATATTAGGAAAATAAAATATTCTAAATTATAATATTAGCCCTCGGCCAAACGAGTATTTCACAGACAACCGACAAAGAATTCCATTAATCACCGGCCGTTTTGATTCTTTGGAACAAATCGATGAATTTAACAATTTTTTTTAGGATGTCTCAATGACCATAGATCGAACATATCCAATTTTTACAGTGCGATGGTTGGCTGTTCGTGGTTTAGCTATACCTATCGTTTCTTTTTTGGGGTCAATATCAACGATGCAGTTCATAGTACTTTAATATAATGTAAACATTATTATTCATTATACTATAAAATATGAACAACTAAGTGTGACCACTGCTACGCGAAAGGGGTAATAACATTTGAAATCATGATTTCATCAAAGTTGTATGTTAGTATTAATCATGGGAAAAAGAAAGTCATGTCACATGCATAAAAAAGGAAGCTGCAAACATAAGAAAGAAGCATTTAAAAAGAAAAAGTAGGATTGGAACAAGATTTACGTATGCAAGTAAACTAAAAGTGAACAAATTGTAACAGGAAAAATATACATGTAAAATCAAACATCAAGAAAGAGGAGATAAAAAGAAAAAAGATCTCAATGTTAAAAAAACAGGGAAGAAGAGAATACATACAAATAAAAAGGAAGTAAGAGTTAAAGGAACCGCCTTGGGACGTGTTAACCAATTCGAGTAATTCTGGGTTGTGACACCTATCTTTTTAACTCGTGAGTTTGATTGTGGTTGTCCCGATAAAAAACTTTTAGGATATCATTCATGATTTATTATTAGATTGCTCCTACATAATTACATTTGATGTAAAAAAATTTTTACCATAGTTAAAACTTTTAAAATGTGTTGGTGATATTAGAAGAGAAAACATTTAAACCCAACATCTCTTTTAATCATGATTAATGTAAGATTTGTTTATGATATTACATTTTACCATCAAATATCGTATGAAAAACATTAAATTCAATATTTTTTTAGACAACAAGCACAAAATATACAAATTAAAAAAAGAAATTAAAATTGATCCAACAACCTCAATACAAAGATTGTATCTTCCTACTCTAATAAAAGAGTAAATTGGTGTGTCACTTGTCACCATCATATTCATTCTCATAAAACTTATCCCGCTTCTCTCTTTTATTAAAAATAAAACTACTTTTATGTAATATTTCAAAATTGGGTTTTTAAAGTAAATTTTTTATTAAACAAAAATAATTAAAATAAGGAGTTATAGTAAGAAAATTTTTAAAAATAAAATTTTTTTAAAACGTTATTTTAAAACAAAATATTTAATTTATCTTTGAAAAGAAAAATAAAATAAATTTTCATATTATTGTTTTATTAGTAATAGTTGTAACTCATATATAATTTCAGTCATATCATTTTTTGTTTTATTATTTTATAATTAATAATTTTTATTTTATTTAATATTTTTTTTATTCAACCCGTCTAATACACGGGGTTACTAAAGCTAGTAAATGTTATAAACTTATATAATTCATAACCATTAACATGAATTGCTACTTGTAAACCCTTTATATATACATATATATATATATATGTATGTATGTATTTATATATACATGTATGTATTTATATATATATATATATATATATATATATATATAATATATATATATATATATATTATATATATATATATATATATATATATATCTTCTTACTCTAATAAAAGAGTAAATTGGTGTGCTATTTGTCACCACCATATTTATTTTCATCAAACTTTTTCCATTTCTCTCTCCTATTAAATAACCATATTAATTATTACTAATAATATTATCTATTTATTTTAATATTATAATTAGCTTTTTAATAAAAATAAGAAAAAGAACTTTTTATTAATGCTATTTCTATAGAGATAATTTTTTAGAAAATGATTTTTTTTCAAAAAAATAAAACTACTTTTATGTAATATTTCAAAATTAGGTTTTTAAAGTAAATTTTTTATTAAAAAATAATTAAAATAAGGAGTTATAGTAAGAAAAATTTAATTTTTTTTAAATGTTATTTTAAAACAAAATATTTAATTTATCTTTGAAAAAAAGTAATAAAATAAAATTTTATATTATTGTTTTATTAATAATAGTTGTTACTCATATATAATTTCAATCATATCATGTTTTCTGTTTATTATTTTATAATTAATAATTTTTATTTTATTTAATATTTTCTTTATTCAATTTCATTCACCTAAAGATATGCGTTGGTTTGATCACAGTTCTTACAAAAGGTCAATTGTGGACTTTAATGCTTACAAGTATGTCATTTTTCGTTTATATTTCATAAATTAATCCCAACTTTTTGTGTAACCGTCAAACCCATTATTATCATACGTCCAAGTTCTATTAATGCTACTTAATAACCAATTAATTTATAATATGATTATGTGTTTGCTCTTTATAATATGATCATGTGTTTGCTATTTATAATATGATTACGTGTTTGCTCCTCACATAGCCATTAAATCCGTCTAAGAAGATGACTATACCGAAGGACATGTTAGTAATTCGATTATATATATTTTTAGAATCGCTAATGCAAGCATTGTAATCATACTCTTAGCTCTACATATTTATTCATAACAAAACTTAAACTTTAAACAACTTCAGAAGAAATTCATTTTTTTCTCTAATAAAAAGATAACTAGAGATAACACGTGTTATCATCATATTCATTTTATCAAAAAAAAATCTATTTCTCTCTCTTATTAAATAATCACATTAATTACTAATAATATTATTTAATTATTTTTTATATTAAAATTAAAATAACTTTTTAATAAATGAAGAAAATATCATTTTACTAATGTTAACATAAGAAAATTTTCTAAAATAAAACCTTTTTAATAATATGAAATATTTAAAATTGGTGTTTTCTAAAAAGTAAAATTTTTATAATAAAATTAAGGAGTTATAATAAGAAATATTTAAAAATAATTTTCTTAAAATGTTTTTTTGAAACAAAACTTTTTATTCTATTTATATTAAGAAGCTTTCATTATATCTTATATTAAACTACCATTTTATTATTAGCAAATTTTAATTCTTTTTAATATATTATTTATTCAACCCATATAATACAAGTATTTACTAAAAACTAGTTATTAACATATATTGGTACCGCTAGACCACATACCATGTATGTAGATAATCCAAATAATTATCAACATAAAAACTACATTTTCTTGACTTCGTATAAATAGGCACAATAGGTCAGAAATCACACTACTTCCTATCAAAATGTCAAAACTACAACTTATACATATTTGTTGTCTCATAATCCTTTTATTTTCAACTTTTAATTTTTGTTCGGAGATCTCATCTTGTAACCAAACCTCTTTCAACAAGTTATGCAATTCGATTATTGGTCATGAGTTCAAATCTAATGAATCTCACATCAAGGCTCAAGAATCCATCGAACACTTCTTGCCTATGTTTGTAAGGACGTCACACACCCAAACCAGTACAACAATGATTGATTGCTTAGAGCTTTATGTGGATGTGATAAACCGTTTAAACATATCAAGAACTCACATGAACCTGACTTATGTTGAAAAATGGGTAAATGCAACTCTTGCTAACCACCAAGCATGTGTAAATGCCTTCACACACTCCGATTTTTCAAAGTTATTTGTAGATTTACTGGCTGAAAACAAACATAATGCTAGTAACTTCTACACGTCACACTATCATGGGTTGATACAATTGGCCAAGCATAAAGCGACAAAAGCCAATTTGGTGGTGGCTCAAGATGGATCCGGTGATTTTACTACAATCACCGAAGCCATTAAAGCATTAGAAAAGAAAAAAATTGGAAAACGTAGATTTGTTATATATGTGAAGGCTGGTATCTACAAAGAAAACATCATTATCGAGAAATCAATGACAAATTTGATGCTTGTTGGGGATGGTATTGATGCAACTATAATAACCAACAATAAAAATTTCAATGAAGGCATATTAACTCACAACACTGCAACCCTCCGTAAGTTCTTATTTTTCAATTTTGTGATTGATAATTCATATTTACCGATAAAAACTTTACTTTAGAGTAATAGTTTTTGAAATATTCTATTGAAGCCAATTAATTTTTTTTTGTTTCTAGGAAGTTATTAACATTTATTAGATATTCCGATATTTTATAGTTTTTTTATAAATGCTAATAATCTTAATTTAATGCAAGACAAACGAGACATATATCTTGGTTCCTATTTAGTGATAATTTTGTCAAATAACTATGTAATAATTAAGTTTCATATTTTTTTTACTTAAGAGTCAAACAAGAAAAAAAAACCATTAAAAACCAACATCTGTATATATCTTTTTATTTGTCTCGGTTATTCTTAAACTTAATATTTATCATAAAAAAATTATATAATATTGGGTCACCAAATAAACTTGACTGTTTGTAAAGTAATAATAATAACAACAGACCGTGTTTAAAATTTGATTACTATTATAAAATATAATATTGGATCACCTAATATATGATTCTAAAAACTTATATGTAGAGGTTTGGGGTTCGGGTTTTGTCTCTATTGGGATAACGTTCGAGAACACCGCTGGTCCTGAGAACAACAAGCCATCGCGCTTCTCTCAGCCTCAGATCTCTCAGTTTTCTACAAATGTAGCTTCAAAGGGTACCAAGACACTCTATGCCTGCTTGAACGCCGACAATTTTATCGCGAATGTGACATTTATGGAACCATTGACTTCATCTTTGGTGACGCTTCTGCCGTCCTCCAAAAATGCAACATTTATGTCCGAAAGCCATTACCTGGACAACAGAACACAATAACCGCTCAAGGAAGAACCAATCCAACTTCTGACACAGGATTTGTCATACACAATTCTAGAGTCATCCCAGCCCCAGACTTAACCCTAAGTGAGAGGCCAATCATGACATTTCTTGGGCGCCCATGGAGGGACTATTCAAGGGTCGTATATGTAAAGTGTCATTTTGATATCTTAATTGACCCCGCAGGCTGGTTGCCATATATAGGGACTTCTGCCTTTGATAAAGTGTATTACGCTGAGTATATGAACAGAGGGAATGGTGCTAACACCAGTCGGAGAGTAAACTGGCCCGGATATCATGTTATAACAACCGCTAAGGAGGCGGAACAATTTTCTGTTCGGCATTTTTTGCACGGGGAGTCATGGATTCCTCATACTAGAGTGCCATTTAAGTCTCGTATTTAAGTGTTTTAGAGATGAGTAAATAGTGAAAAAACAATGTGGAGAACATGTTTGTATAAATGGGATCCTTCAAATATCGGAAAAGAAGTTTATCGCTACAATGATTACCATTCAATTGTTCACCTTTATCTTTCACATTAAAAAACAAAAAACAAATGTCATCTTGAAACTCTAAACCCGCATTTGGTTCACAAGGATCATTTTCTTTGCTAAGAAGTTAAAAGTGTAACCAATTTTTAGAAACAATGCATAATTTGGGTGTTTGTAGCACATATGTGTGGTGTGATCCCAGTCGGGTTGAAACTATATTTTATTGGTTGACAGAAATCTTATTTATCCAAGTTTTATGTTATTTTTTCTTACATAATCAGTTTGTCAAATATGATTACAAAAATTATATTATTTTAAATGATCTATCTTTTTTATAAAAGAAATTCGAAGATTGTATATATTAAAAAGTACTATAGGTAACTTTCAACATGTTTACAAGCTTTTCTTTTTTAACTATGGCCAGTTAGAAACTACATATAACCCAATTCGACTCGAATGAGTCAAATGCCACTTCTATGTAATATAGAAATATGATGGTTCCTTACATAGAATATAGTTGAATCTTGTATCAGATTTCCTTGTTACCAAATCATATAATAATTTATATGTAAACATTGATCCTTAACCATACTATTAGTTTATTACAACATCACTAAAGGGCACTCTAGATATATGACTAATAGTCAAAATACTTGTATGCAGTGTCTTCAACTCTGGAAGATAATCACATATAACAGAAAAAATAAAAGAAGTTTTTATAAAATGTATACACCCCATATGAATCACCATTCACCAAGGGGACTCTACTGATCAAGAAAGATTCTTATAGTTTCGATATTGTAAAAGGCTCATGCTTTCAGAAAAATAAGTATATGTAGAGACTACCTTGTTATATAATACGTTAAACATAAACGATTTTAACAGTTTTATACCGTATAGAGCTCAGAAAGTCAACCCTCATGGTCAACAACAACTTTTTTCATGACATATTATAGAACATTATTTGTTGTAAAATATCATCCAAGATTATCTTAATAAGTTATTTGGCTTCTATGAAATCTTCGAAACATACTATGTTTGACTTCTAAAGGCAAAAGTAAATTTAGTATTAAATTTTTTTTTTAAAAGAGTGGTTACTTAAAGACTTAATAGTCAAAAAACACTACAGCCATACAAAAAGGCAGATGGGGTAATGTAATTTAAATTTTTTTACTGTATATTAATATAAAAAAACATGATAATAAAAAAGGTTGATGAAATACCTAATTGATTTTAGAATTCACCTCTTCGATTTTTCGTAGCTTGAAAACAAAGCATTACATCCTCATTTGTCACTTCGTCAATCGTTTCTCTTTCAACCGCACATACTAGAGCATTGTTCAAATAGGGAAAATGTCACATAATAGTAACCAAGTTTCAAAAGTGTTCTAATTTAGTCACACATGCATATTTTTCTCAAATTGGACCTTCAAACGATCAAATCGAGTCATTACCAAATTTTATTATGACAAGAAAGTAATGATGGAAAAGACATTGGAGTTAGAATTTTCAATATATAAAATTATATTAAAAAAAACAAAAAAAACATATTAATTATAAAAAAATAAAAAAAATGACTAAAATTTAAGTAAACGTTCTATATCAGCTTCAAAGATAGTAAAAAATATTTTCTAACTAAATCCAAAAGTATAACATGCTAAAAAATATGTTATGACTTTTAATTTGTATAAAATATAAAAATAAGTGATCTAATTGGAACACTTTTAAAATTTGAGTTACTTAATTGGAACACTTTTGAAAGTTGGTTACTATTTTACAAAGTTACCCCGTTCAAATATTCCTCCTCCATTCGATTCCGTAAATCCGTCTTGATAAACTTCAGTTTAGAAAAACATCTTTCAACTTTTGCTGTTGCAACTAATAAAATCAATGTTAACTTTAATATCCGATAAAACAAAATAAACATATTAAAAATCTCAACCTCAAAATGATGTCGATTAGTAATGACATTATTTCGGTTTCTTGGGTTACCATAACTTGCCATCATATCCAATACCTTAATATGATTTTTTTCACAAAAACAAATCACTTTTTCCAACATAACATTAAACCCCTTTTGTCTTATCATTCAACGCTTGTTTTGTTTCATTTATCAACTTACTCGTTTCTAATAAGTCTTGATTTTTTTAAAGATGTTTAGATAAAACATTTGTGTGTCCCAAAATATATTCTATCAAATGTGCATAAAAACAAACTCAAGTTTTTTAAAATACGATAAAATACCTTTTGCACTAGTTCATTGTTGAGTGTTATCTCCTTCTTTTTTTAACATAATGAAGCATGTCAACAACTTCCGGAAATAATTTAAGCACACTTATGATTGTTGCATGATGAGAACCCCATCTTGTATTTTTAGCTCGTACTATGGAACTATCTTGATTTAATCATTTTCTGGTCTTAATTTCACTTGAAAGAATTCCTTCCTTCACACTCTTTTTTTTGCCTCCCGTAACATATCTTTTCGTTTGCAAGAAGCAGAAACCGTATTAATATTATGTTAAGATAATCATAAAACTTTTTAACACCTTCATGCTTTTTTGCCATCGCCATAATCACTAGTTATAGTTGATGAGCAAAGCAATGTATATAATGTGTCGATGGATTATCTTTCAAAATCATTGCTTTTAAGCCATTAAACTCTCATTGCATATTACTTGCACCATCATAACCTTAACCCCTAACCCGTTTTAAAAAATAAACAGTTTCAACAAATAATTAATTTATATTAAAGTTTAATTGGAGAAACTAGAAAGTATAAAATTTAGTACTTATTTGATTAATACTCAGCTGATTATTTGCTAACAAAAAAGAATGGCTTCTTTAAAAGTAGAAGAAGTTGTATCTTTCACATGAACAATTCCAATAAAACTTTCTCTAACAACCCAAGTTTATCTACATATCTCAAAACTACCGACATTTGTTCTATTAAAGATACGTCACTAGACTCATCTACTAACAATCCAAACACATTACCCTTAATTCTTCACAAATCTTTTTTGTTACCTCTTTCACAAAGCAATCAATAATCTCCTTTTGTATTGATGAAGCCGTTAATTTATTATTCTTCTTTGCATTTCTAATGTGTAGTTACCAATCTCCGAATCATTCTCACTAACCAACTTTAATACTAAAAGAAAACAACCCTTCGAACGAGATTTCTCCGATTCATCATGACCTCGAAATAGTAAAATATTTTCTAGGCAAAATCTAGTGCTAATAACACATCCAAATAATTCGTACCAGTTTGCAACTTTTTCTTGATCACTTATCGTATTTAACTTAACATCAATAGATTGTTTTTGTTTTAAGAGTTCATCACATTTTTGCATTACCTTATTATGATGACTGTTAACTGATCCAACATGGTCTTTTAAGGCACCCGGTTAACTCCAATTACAAAACCCTTCACTTGAACTTGAAAAAGTATCTCTTCCACCTTGATTGCCAACATTTTCTTTAAACATATAACAATATAATCAATAGGCTTTGTTCACTTTAGTACTATACTCTAATCACATATATGCATTAAACCATTTAACATTAAACGTCTTTGCCTACTAGAATACTCTTTAAATGGAAATTTATGATTTCGTGGTTGAAAAGCCCTTTTAACAAGATAGTGTCTTCTTATGTCATCCATTTGATTAGGATAATAACTACCAATAGGAGGCCTATCAAAAGGGTCAGAAGGAAGATCATTCAAATCAAGTCCATTTGGGATTGAATGAATTGAACCCGAAGAAAAGGAGTTGTTGATCCAATATTATCATCATTATTAGAACATATATCTTTCTCTTGAAATTTTCTTTAATAAAAATTGTCTATAAAAACTTATTTTTTCATCTTCCAAATCTCTAATTTATAAGAAGTAACACAATAATCAATCTTCTAGTGTAAAAATAACACAATTTGGATTCATAACATTTTAATATCAAATACATAACTCTACAAATCTTGAAAATAAATCCCTAATTGTAAATATAACCTAAACATAAAATCAAATAACAATTAAACCTAGAAAGTGAAATATTACCATTAAGGCTTCAATAGTTCAATTCCACAAAATCGCAGCAAGAACAACCACAAACAAGCAACAACAAACACAAACAAGTAGCAGCAACAACAAAATCCCAGCAGCAAATCGCAGCAGTTGGTGGTCAAGGCAGCAACAAGCCAGCAACGGAGGGTAGTCAAGGACTCAAGGCAGTAGCGGCAAAATCGCAACAGCAGCATGAAAATCGTAGCAGCAGCATGAAAATCGCAGTAGCAGCAACAAGAAAATCGCAGTAGCAGCAACCAACATGAAAATCGCAGTAGCAGCAACCAACATTAAATTTTTTTAGGGGCAATCTAAAAATTTTTCAGGGGCAATGTAATATTTTTTCAGAGGTAACAATATAAAAAGGTAAAAAAATTGTTAACATAAAAACATAATTTTTTTAACACTAGCCGTAAAAAGTTGAGGGGTAGCGGAGGCTACCCCTCGGACCAAAGTAGGTCCGCCCCTATATTCCTATACATTTCGTCTTCCAGAAGAATTAACTTCAAATGTTTTTTGCCTCTAAGGATGGTTTAATCTTGTATTTGAGTAGTAGAGATGTTCGGAGGGACCTGTGACTCATTAATAATTCAATTAGCCGTTTTAAAATGTTTTCTGACGAAACAAAGAAAAACTAGAATAATATCATGTATAACAAGAAAAAACTAGAAAAAAATAAGAAAATAAAATCCTAATATAATACTATGTGTTAAACAGAAAAAACAAGGGAAAAAGAACAAGCTGACGTGTCAAAGAAGAAAAACCCAAAAAAAAAAAACAACTGGTACTCACCTGACGAAATAGTTAACCCCATTTTTTTTGTTATAAAAAATGGATTGATTTCAAGCGTACAAAGCGTTAACCGTTAATGCATGTTAAAGCCCCATAACGGGTGGTGTTTCAACACGAACCCCACCTCCGATGATCACCGTAGCAACACCAGTGCACCATCTCCCGTTGATTCATGCCGTTTTATTACTTTTGATGCAACAACGACGACGTTAGGTTCGTATTTCGTTCATGAAGCCCCAAATACGTGTTCTTCGCTGTATTCTATCACTTTGTGTGCTATCAATACCGTTTCCATTTATCGCTAATTTTATGAGGTAATTGGATGATTACAACTTTATGTTTTGATAAAATAATGGGAGAAAGGAGTATTGTTGATGATACTTAACCTAACAGGGGTGGGTGAACGTTTCTAGTGATGCACAATATTGGATCTGATGCTATGAACCTTAATTGTAATGCCTTGAATTGGAACTCAAGTGATTTTGTCTTAGAAACAAAGTAACCAACATCCTACTCAAATTTCAAATTTTGAATTTCATGATACAGACGATACCAAATTTCAAATTTTGAAATTCTCACGTTTGCTATGACATTGGCGCATCATGATGTTTATAGTCTAACTTTAGGCTACCATACAATGTTATGTCGCATGCCAAAGCTTTAGTTTACCATATTCGTTGTAGTATCTTATATGTTAGCTGTTGATGTTTGAACTTTAAAAAAAGCTTACTTATCAATGATATAATTATTTTTTGCCTTAGATTTTTAGCTCTCTCATATGCAGCAGTTGATTGTTTGATGAGATATGTCTCTTCTCCGTAGATTCTTTTCTAGAAGACCACCAGATGGGTTGCTTGAGCTTGTGGATAGAATCTATGGTATTTTAGCACCATTATCACTCTTATCCAGAAATCTTTTCTTCAAACTTTAATAGCAGTCTCTCTCTCTCTCTCTATGTTCTTGTTACAATATTTGTCATGTCTTGACTTATGCTAATTACTTTCATTTACGTGGTATCTTTGCAGTTTTTGATTCTTGCTTTTCAACTGAAGTTCTACCCCGAGGACTTTATCAGCTTTATTTACATGAAATTAGTAATGAGTTACATGAAGAGTTTCCTGAGTCATCTTTTCTTGCATTTAATTTTCGAGAAGGTGAAAGAAGGAGCCAATTTTCAGAAATATTATGTGAATATGACATCATTGTCATGGACTATCCAAAACATTATGAGGGTTGTCCCCTATTACCATTACCTCTTGTCCATCATTTTCTCCACCTTTGTGAAAGTTGGCTTACTCATAAAAATAATCAAAATGTCATTTTGCTTCACTGTGAGAGAGGGGGTTGGCCAGTTTTAGCATTCCTTTTAGCCAGCCTTTTGATATACAAAAAGTTGCATAGCGGAGAACGCAAAACTCTCGAAATTATTTGTAGGGAAGCTCCAAGAGGTTTATCTCATTTATTCTCACCTTTAAACGCGTACCCATCACAGCTCCGGTACCTACAATATATATCAAGAAGAAATTTATTTGAAAAGTGGCCACCGCCCGAGAGAGCTTTGTCTTTAGATTGTCTCATTCTTCGTGCTATACCAAATTTTGATGGTAAAAAAGGGTGCAGACCAATTATTCGAATATATGGCAGAAATCTTCTAAGTAAAGACGGGCTTATGACACAGATGTTATATTCAACTCCTAGAACAGGTAGAAATCTTCGCCATTACCACCAGGTAAGACTTCTTGGTTTTCTTCTTTCAATTTTTTGTGTGGTTAGCTGACAAATAGAAGTGATGTGACCTGCAGAAGGAAAACGACGTTGTTAAAATTGATATTCGATGTTTGGTGGAAGGTGATGTTGTACTCGAGTGTTTCCATTTAGACATTGATTCTGAAAGAGAAGTTATGATGTTTCGCATAATGTTCAATACCGCCTTTATTAGATCTAATATTTTGATGCTCAATTGTGACAACCTGGACACACTTTGGGACTCAAAGGCACGGTTTCCTAAAAGTTTTCGAGCTGAGGTGAATCCTTACATCTAGATAAGAGAAAATCGCATAAAAAGTAACCAAGTTTGGTCCAAAATCTATATCAGGTAACAAATTTTGTTTAACCTATAAAAATGTAAAGATACTCAAAATTTTATCATTTAAGGCAGTCAGTTTTTTGCCAAGCCTTGCCACGTTAGTGCCACATGAAGTCAACATTTTCACACGCACTGAAATGTCATTCTCTATGTCAACATTTGACTTGACAACTTTAAGGGTTGCATTGCCTAAAATACAATATTGTTGAAAGTTTGAGGTTTTTATGGGTGAAAACAAACTTCGTTACATGAATATAAGTTTGACGAAATTTGGTTACCTTTGTATGAAACATTCTTTAGAAAATGGATTTTTATTGTAGGTACAGAATAACTAGCTTATATGATGCTACTGTTTTGCATTATTAGGTTCTTTTTGGAGATGTTGAGAATGTTTCAACACCGAAAACTCCAATCTCAATATTTAACGGGGAAGAAAAAGGCGGATTGCCTATTGAAGCTTTCAACAAAGTTCAAGAACTTTTCAGTGGGATTGATTGGGGTGATGGTGCTGATGATACTGCTTTATGGCTAGTTAAACAGCTGTCACATTTGAATGATGCAAAAGAATTATCAATGATGAGGAATAAATTGAGTACATATCCTTCAAGTTTTGACTCTGAGGATGAAACTAATGCCTCTAGTGTTGCTTACAGTTTGGATTTTTTGGAATCTGAAAGGAGTAGTGATATGCCTACTCCATCAGCTGTTAGCTTTTTTGATAAATCCTTGCAGCATAAAACATCATACACGGTTGATTCAAGTGTTTCATCATCTGGAAGTGGTGCTTTATTAGCAAATGAGACTTCAGCATCTCCAAATCAAGTTTCAGTTCAAGATGTCTCAACTGGCCCACAACTACCTTCATTAGCTCTTGCTATCGATTCTTCTAGAGATGCTTCTACAGCAACTGTTCCTCCTTCTCCTCCACCACCTCTTCCACTATTGTTTCCTATCAGTTCAGGTGGAGGGTCTCCACAGTCTCATCCTTTACTAACTCCTAGTAACATACCATCTCCTCCACCTTCACCATTTGCAAAAGTTTTAGTTGAAAAAAGCTCTTCCCCTCCCCCATCTCCTCCTCCTTTGCCTCCTGTCTCTTCAAAGATCCCACCACCTCCACCACTCAGTTCTAATTCTGGTTATTCAAGAATCCACCACCACCACCACCACCACCACCTCCTGTTTTGTGTAAAGGCTCTTCGCCTCCGCCGCTTCTTCCTCTACCTGTTTCTTCTAAAGGCTCTCCACCTACATCTCCACTTGTTTCTCTAAAGGGCCCTCCACCACCTACACCAGTTTCTCCACCACCTCAACCTACAATTAGTGCTGGCATGATCACTAAAGCTAATACTTCCCCAAGATCACCACCACCTCCTCCTCCCCCTCTTGGAGCTCCACACCAAGAAGCAATTTCTTTAACCACTAAGACACATGGTGCACCTCCTCCTCCACCTCCACCTCTAGGCCACAATGGTTCCAGTGCACCACCCCCACCTCCACCTCCAGGTCACAATGGTCCCAATGCTCCTCCTCCCCCTCCACCTCCAGGCGGCTGCGGTGTACCAGGTCCACCTCCACCTCCTGGACCAATGGGTTGTAATGGGCTGCAGCAACCTACTCTATCTAGTGGGCGATTACATCATTCTGGTTCTCTAAATAGTGGAAAAGCTAGAGTTGGTGTGGGTTCTTCAATTCCTACTAAAAAAATGTCTTTAAAGCCCTTGCACTGGGTAAAAGTTACTAGAGCTACACAAGGGAGTTTGTGGGCTGATAGTCAAAAACAAGAAGACCAGTCAAGGTAATTTCTGATATAGACCATGGTAACTAGTAATATATTATTTTTTGGCTGTAAACTGTTACCTGCAAGTAATTTTTGTAGGGCTCCTGAAATTGATATATCAGAGCTTGAGAGTCTATTTTCAGCTACTTCTGCTTCTAACAATAGCAAAGGTGGAGCTCACCGAAGTGTGAAAACTAATAAGCCTGAAAAAGTTCAATTGGTAAGTGGATTTACTTCTACTTTAATACTGTCTGTGTAGATTGTTTGTCATTTTTCAACTATCCAAGGTCCAGCTAGAATTATTGGACAGGCATGTAGCGAAAATACTATGATACATCTTATGAATTTTAAAATATTATTGTATTTTTGAACATGTGATGGTATATTGTTGTTTCAGAATCTTCTAGTACTTGGATTAGTCAACTACATTCTACAAGAATAAAAGTAACAGAAGCATTCTATTACTGATACAATTTGTTTATCTATCAAAGCAAGTTTTAGAATCCCCAATTAGTCCTCAACCTGTTTAAGAAATCTATTTTTCATACTGATCTCAAAAAATGGTGAATGGTAGATTTGTATGATGTGTTACCTAAGTTAACTTAAACAATACATGTGAATATTAGCACAATAATTAAACATTCTATTGATGTCAGTCTAACTATAAACTAGAGTATACAAACACTCATCACTATGCACAGATTCCCATCTTCATCTTAAACTCCTACTTCATTTTAATTGTTAGCACAGTCTGAGCACCTTATGTACATACATCTATAAGATTCATCTTAAATATACTACTTCCAATGAATTTATGATTGTAGTCTATCTACCAATAATAAGTATCGCGTTACCTCATCAACTTTTTACCACTTGGAAAATGCATCCTCATGTTTAGTATCTCTGGACTTGGTATCTTACTCTGAAATCTGGAGAGTGAAGTAAAAGATAATTTGGTTTATTCTTTTTCCTTTAATGAAATGTCTATCAAATTGTAAGCAATATTATTTCAAATTTATTGGTGGTTAATACTTTTTCTTAAATTTGATGTTTAGGTTGATTTGCGTAGAGCATATAATTGTGAAATTATGCTTACAAAGATAAAGATTCCCTTACCTGATATGCTTGTAAGTTCATTTTCCCCAGCCTCTATAATTCAGCAAACTTTCGCTATACTTTTTATTTAATACATATATTGATAGAATTTGAGTTCTTTTGAACCCTTTCCAGTAAAAGAAAATCATATGAAATGTAAATGGCAAAAAATGATGGATTTTGGCCAACCAATCCATTTAAGTTCTTGATACAGTCATTAACTGAGAACCCACCTATTACAGTCACATACTAAATAAAATGTCAGTCTTTGCTTGACATTGAAGCAAGCCCATGGACAATGGATTGGCTCTTCCCACACACCATTATAGTCACTCACATAATGAATGAAAGTTACAACTATATAAAGAGGTGCAATTGTTATTTCTAAACATAAATTCAATTCACTTCATGGGTTTTCTATTCTTATAGTCACTCTGTTATTATATTATTTTTTGTTCTTTAGTCCATTATGGAAACTTATATAAAGAACAAGTTAATATCTGGCAGAAGAAGTTCAACTACTTGACAAATTGTGGAGTAAGAATTAGCAATTAACTTAAGGAAAGCTACTCTGCATTGCACACCAACACTTCTCCATTAGGTAGAGCCTGTAAAAGCAAAGATCATCAGTTGATTTTCTCCATGCAGACTTTTATTTTATGTTGATCACTCCCATTTTCTTTTCCATAAATTTTGAAAATAGTATTTTATTACTTCCAAGTTGTGCTCCTTAGAATGCCATTCTGGCACTGGATGCTTCTGCTCTGGATATAGATCAGATTGAGAATCTTATCAAATTTTGTCCCACAAAAGAAGAAATGGAGACATTAAAGGTAATCTGCTTCATCTATTATCTTCCTTGTGTTTTCTCTTCTACTTCATCTTTGCCCAAAACAGATGCATTATTCTGGATAAGTTAACAAGATCATACGTTCGATATTAGCTGCTGAAAAAGCATTCTTTTTCCATACTAATTGAAAGTTTGTAGGCCCTATTAGTGGTATCCCATCCAAAGGCTGCATGTTCAAATTCTGACTCAAAATGGATAAAGTTGTTATCTATTTACAAAACATTATCTTCAAAAATGCATTTTAAGCAATAAATCAATTTCAAGAATACCATGTTGCATATCAATATTAGTTTGACATATCTGGTACTTTCTGCTATGATGTTTTCACATATATTTCTTCCTAGTAATATATGTTCATGCTGTCTCAGAACTATACAGGAAACAAGGAAATGCTTGGAAAGTGTGAACTGGTATTTTACTCACTTTAGGATTACAAATAGTTCAGAAAACAATAATCATCTAATATTTGTGTAACATATATGGTCCATGGCCTTTTAGTTTTTCATGGAGCTAATGAAGGTTCCTCGAGTTGAGTCAAAACTTCGTGTATTTGCATTCACAATTACTTTTAACAGTCAGGTGGATATCCTTCCTGTATTTCTGTTAGCCATTTCTGTGAACATTATTGCTTGTTTTTGGCTGTTTATGCCTTTAGTTTTAAAAACTTTAGGTCACCGATTTAAGAAGAAACCTGAGTATGATCAATGATGCTACTAAAGAGGTAATGTGCTATCAGGATTCCTACATGTGATGCTTCATTTCCAACAAATTTTTTTTGGCTCATAAAAATTACATATGTAATGTAGGTCAAAGAATCTGCAAAGTTACGTCAAATAATGCAGACAATTCTTACGCTGGGAAATGCGTTAAACCAGGGCACTGCTCGAGGTACAGTTAAAACTAATAGCTGAAATTTTATAAATTTGTTTGGAAACTTTAGAATTTGTGTCTCCTCCAACGTTATACAAAGACCTGCTTAATCTATGTTATAGGATCTGCCATTGGATTTAAATTGGACAGCCTTCTTAAATTGTCTGATACACGTGCAAGGAACAACAAGATGACTCTCATGCATTATTTATGCAAGGTGGAAATATTGCTGTGTTTTTTTAAAGAGATTTTGCATATTATTATACATACATTTCTCAATTTAGAAAAGTGTTTATTTGGGTTATTTGTGTAACTTCACTAGCTTCTTGCTGAGAAGCTGCCACAGTTGCTAGATTTTGACAAGGATTTGGGTCATTTGGAAGCCGCTTCCAAGGTGACAATGTATTAAAATTTGGGTTTTTTGTCCTTTTTAATTTTCATAACCAGTATATTGCTGAGTTTTATATTTTTCCCTATCAAAACCAAATCAAAAGATACAATTGAAGACATTGGCTGAAGAAATGCAAGCAGTGAGTAAAGGTCTTGAAAAGGTTGAGCAGGAATTCACTGCTTCTGAGGATGATGGTGCTATATCTGTTGGCTTTCAAAAGGCAAGTTCTTGATTTGAAAACAATTAATATTTACAAGGTATATCAGAATAAGAGAGTGTATTATATAGTGGTGGGTATATTCGTAAAAACTACATTTTTAGGCGTCGAAGAATTTTCTTGATGCTGCTGGAGCTGAAGTGCGGGCCTTAATCTCCTTGTATACAAAAGTGGTGAGTTTTTCACTAATCCCTAATAATCTATTTACATGGTGATGTTAACAATATATGTTTTGCAGGGAAGAAATGCTGACTCACTTCCACAGTATTTTGGAGAGGATCCTGTCCGTTGCCCCTTCGAACAAGGTTTGGTCTTGTTTTTCATTTTCATGGTTATTTCCGTAAGTACAACAGTTTTATATCTTGAATGTTATATATTAATCATGTCAAATGAGCCAATGATCCATTGGCCTACTGGTCAAGGGGAGGTGAGAGGCTTTGTCTCTTTTGGAGGTCCAGGATTCGAACATTAGCTCGCGTTGGTGAACAAATAACTAACGTGGTGATATTAAGTACTAACAACTAACATGCCGTTCAAAAAAAATCATGTCAAATGGGTAAAACCCAAAAGTTGGCGACTAAAGTGGGAATGGTTTGAAAGTTGTACAAAGTGTATTTAAAAATCCATACTTCTTATATTGGCTTATTTGGAAATTAGATTATTATTGTAATAATATAGCTTTCATAGTCATTTTCAAATGCATTGATTAACTAGGTGTATGATCATTACAAAACCAATTTTTAGTGGAGAGTCTTAAGAACCATATAAACATTTGTACTTGGTGTTTTGAAGATATAGTGAGGAGAAAGAGAGGTGGTTATGCACTTCATAACAGCCTTATGAGTTACACTTAAAACAACAATGTACAAGTGTTTATTTGGTTTTTACGGTTCTCTACTTAAAGTTGTTCTTTATTGAACTACCTCTAGTTATCTATGAATTTTTTTAAAGAAAAATGACTTGTCTCATGTCGTACAAAGAAAGTACTTTACTTGTTTTGACGTGTTACCCTAGCCTCTCCCCCATCAGAAACCTAAACTTACCGTTCCATCCTATGTCAGAGATCTCGTGCTTTGTTGGCTTTGTTTGTGCAGTAACACAAATACTGGCAGTGTTTGCTAAATTGTTCAAGAAAGCACGTGATGAATATGAACAGCAAGCAGACGCCGAAAAGAAAAGATTACAGAAAGAAGCTCTTAAAGAACAAGCATCAGCCAACAAGACTTCAAGGAAAGATAGCGTTGATGTTGTTGATTCCCAAAAAGACCTTAAAAATATGAGACGTGATAAATCTCTTTCCATTAAAACACGAGACACGGGCAATTAAAATGAAGGTATGATTCATGAAAGGCCTTAAAAACATTTGGTTATAAGGGAGCAAGAGGATCTTCCCGTTGGTGAAGTGGTCTATTGAAGTTGGTTTTGTTTCTCAAAATTGTACATGATATGTAGTATTTTAGGATAACTTTTTTGTATCTCCCTCATATGTATAGAGATGTTTCATTGACTAGGGTAGTAAACATACAAACTTTGAACTGTACTAGTGTTGTTTGCAAACTCTGCAAACAATGTTTTCACACCCATGCTGGACCATGTTGTTGGTTCGGAACCAGATGGCTAACAGGAAACCTAGTCTATTTAAGTCGTTTACATTTTAACCGGTTGAATCGTATTTTAACTATTTTTTATGTTTGTTTGAAATAATCATTTACTAATTGATTTAATACTTCTGGTTCATATTATATTCATTCAAGTCATTAAAATTACAATATGTACCAAAACAATATGTATTTTCATACTTTATTTAAAATTATATATAATTTTATAATACTTATGATGTCTTGAGATTTTTAAATGTAGTATGACTGGTGAAAACATTATATACGAATGATTTTATGAACATAGTTCAATTCAATTTATGATGTATATTTAAGGTTTAGAGTTTAAACATTTTTAGTTCACTTTGGAAGTTGCTTTTTAGTTTATGTTGATATAACCATTTTAATATAACCTTTACAAATTGTTCTGTTAGTACATTTGTTTCTGTATTGTCTCAATCAACTTGAAAATTTAATCTTTTCTAATTTTCTCTTAAGTTATTACAAAAAGACATATACACCAAATCGTGATCTCACCATTTACACCGTCTTTTAAAAAAGCACAACGATATGAAAATGGCTTCATTTTTTCATCCCCAATGTGAATAAGTCCCCCCTTTTAAAAACGTATTGTTCATAAAATGGTACATAATATTCCTTTTGCACTAAAGATATTAAAGGTCAGCTACTTTTTATGATGTTCTATGGAGGATGCAATTAATCTAGGGTTGTTTAAGAACCGAACCGAACCAAACACAGTTTCGCTCAAACTCGGTTACATGTTTGAGTGCAGGAGGTCAGCGCTTCGGCAGTCGGTAGGGAAGTGGGGGATACGGGAGACCCCTAGAAAGTGGTGATGAGTGGAATGGTGAAAGGATTTTGAAATGTAAAGTGATGATTTGATTAGGGAATTAAAATTTTACATTTAGGGTAGTTGATTTTTTGAGTAAATAATAAATAATGATAAGTGGTAAATAACTAAATAGATTGACAAATATATAATATATAAAAACTAAATTAAAAAATAATTCGAGCGAAATCGAACGAGTGTACCTTTGCTCGTGCTCGGTTTGTTTTCAAACCGAACCGAGCCGCTCGGTTCGTTTACAACCGAGCCAAAATTCGAACGAACAAAAATCCGAGTTTCTTCTGAACGAGTTTCGAACAACAAGCTATGTGAAAAACCCTAAATTAAATATCACCCTATGCCCTTAACTACGGTGACTCATATAACTTATTTCTCAACCCAGTTAAACCTTCAACATATATAACTCTTCAATTTAATATTAAAAACCACGTAACAAATTAGTTGATTAAAATAACTAAACTTTCAGAATTAATAAAATAAAAAGCCTAAAATTACGAAATAAAATAAAAAAACATAAAACTAGAAGGTAAATCCCACCTCACAGCTCTTCTAAGTTTACATTATATATGCTTTAAAACCAATATAGCAAAACAATATAATAAAAATCGTTATGCGTTATTAGGTCGATTGACCGGAGAGTTACGAGTACTCGTTTTAAGAGGGGAGTACTCAGACATAGTAAAGTATAAAGAAATTAATTATTTAAAAAATTATACATTTATCAAATATCATACTTTTAATAATATTTATAACAATATACGTAAATATCAACATAAATTAAAAGTATACATGTTTAAATACTTAAATTATTTAAAATTTGATATTTATTCTTTGATATTATAGACATGATAATCATTTAGTAGTCGTTCTTCCAAAGTATCTCTATGAAAAATAACAAAAACCCAACAAGAATCGATGAAAATAGTAAAATTAACGAAAAACAGCGAATATCCGAGTTTTTGTGTTGGGCTGCCTAGCTCCATGTAGGTCTGAGTTGGACCGATTTTGACTGAGGTTGACTGATTTCGAGCTGGAAAATCGTTTCAGTATATATCTAATTCCAAGTATACCCCGAGTATTCGAATGAGTTGGGCAGTTTTACAACGTCGTAGCAAAGCACTCAAACATATGATACAACATTTTGTGTATATTTTTTTTTGTTTCTAGCATCTTTTGTCTTCTAGCTATATAGTATGTATATATTATTTATTATAGCCATCAAGTTTAGACATACGTAACATTTTAATCCTAAGTTATGTATTTATTTTTTAACGCATTTCATGGTCTTTTTAGTTTTTCTCTATACGTTTTAAACTTTTGAATATGGTGTTACGATTTTCTTCGTTTTATTTATGTTTCGGTATAAATTAAATTTTAAAAATGACATTTTGCTTTAGAATGTATAAATCATCGAAACATTAACATATAAGCCCTCAAAACTAATTTAAGGTTTTAATTCGTTTATCTATTTTTTCTTCCTCCTACAACTTTATAATATAATGTTTTTTAACTCCGAATTTGTGAGTGTGTTAACTTTTTTTTTTAAGAGTTACATTGTTTGAGATTGCAACACGCTTATTTTTATCGACGTTTAGACCTGAATTTTTGTAATGGTCTCAATATAAACTTCTAATGTTATCGACAACTCCACCCCAACACACAGTTTGTGAGATTTTTATTTTTTAATAAAGTTTTAATATTATTAACAATATAACATTTTCGTGTTTCGTATGTAATTTACATATACTATAAATAACTCCCTTAATGCACGAGTTCATGGCAAAGTTTTGACGTTATTATTTTCATGGTTTTACGTCCCAGCCGTAAGTACAATTTGTACAAACGTTTTACAGCTCCTTAAATATTCGTACAAAGCTTTCTTTTTCTTTGCTAGATGACTCAATTACTTTCTTTATTATTAAGAAAGCCTTGTCGGTGTTGTGTTTTAGTTAAACTTTCTTTACTTGATCCATTTAAATAGATAATATAGTATAGAGAATTTTTTTGTTAAAAGGAGTATATTTGGGAAAACATGATGGTCCGTGGGTTTTTTAAAAAAGTTGTTTGAACAACAGGTATTCTGTACATTGCATTTGCGGAATCCAATCCACCCATGATTGAATCTGTAAATGGAATCTTGGATTCAAAATGCCGTTTGTTGACCATTGTTGAGCGTTAGTTTGACATGCGTTAACCTAAAGTTCCGGTTTGAAAAATAATAACACTTAAATAATAACAATATTTGTTTTTTTAATTATATTTGTTTATTCAAATCTAACTGGTCAACTTTGACCCCCTTAAGTTTGTAAAGTTCCAGTTTTACCCCGGTATAATTTTTACTTAAAAAAACTAATTTCTTACGTTCGTATTTTAGGTACGATTCAGATCAAATATAAAACGCTTGGGTGCATATTTTTGTGCACGCTTTGAGATGATCTATATTTCGACAATCTCCTGCTTTTTTACGTAAATTTTATTAAAAAAACAAGTCACCTCAAATATAAAACGTTTTCGTCTACGGTAAAAATCCGTGTTACTCTATGTTTCAATGTAAATTTGTTTGTAAACGAGTCGGGACGAATGTAATCTATGTACTTTATATATGTATGTTTTTACTTGATCTACGTTTTGATATATTGTTTGGAAAAGAGACAGTTCAAGTATAATACGTTTTTGTTTCACGATATAAATTCGAGTTACTATACGTTTCGACGTAGATTTAGCCCGGAGACAAGTCGGCTCAGTTGTTAGTCCCTTTATCACGTCATATATGATGTTATCGCAACGCGGGACATGTTAAAGAGTAGTTATAATAATGAGATTAGTTATTATCATTGTTGTTTTATTAACTTGGTCAAAGATCTTGTAAGTTGAAAAAAAAAGTTAATTCCGTAAATTGGAATATAGAAATTAACGTCAAACTAACTGTCAACAATGTTCAACAAGTAGCATTTTAAATTGGGAAAATTACTAAAATAAACAATTGACCAAACAAAAATACAAAACTAACCATTGACTAAAAAATTACGAAATTATCGAACGCATTTTGACCCCTCGCCAGCGGCGAGAGAAAAACATGAACCCTCGCCCACGTGGAAAACAAAAAAAAGGAAGAAAGAAAAAAAGTCAGCGAGGGGGTGGCGAGGGATTGGACCATCCCTTCGCCGACTCAGCGATGGCACGTTTTACGAGGCGGGGGATTTCTAAACAAGGCGAGGGATGGGACGGTGGTGGTGTGGTAACCGAGGCGAGGGGTCAAAGAGACCGAGCGAGGGGTCAAAGCTTTAGGGCGAGGGGCGCATTAATTGAGGCGAGGGATTTGACAACCCCCTCCCCAAGTCAACGGAACCGTGGGGCGAGGTTTGACCCTCTTAGGCGAGGGATGTGGCTCGGGTCCTCGCCACGTCGGCGAGGGACACATTATTCAAAGCGAGGTGTATATTTAAAGATCCGGTGGGTGGGGGACCATGTGGGGTGTCGATTTTTTTAGTGTTTTTTAAGTTTTCTCTTATTTTTAAAGTTAAGTGTTTTGCCACGTTAGCGAGGAACACATTTTTCTGTCGTTTTTTTGTCGAATTATTGTGATGGAGAACGAGGTTAGTGTTTTTTTTGGTTATGAGTATTATTTTACTTTTCATTTCTTTTGTATATAATGTTGAAATTGTTTATTTATTTTGCAGGGTTTTTATACATCTAACAGTATTACTATTAGATGTAATGTTAAAGTCGCAAAACAAATTTATAATAAACTTAAAAACAATCCCGATCATCTTCTTATATTTAATAACACATGTTTTGCAAATTGGTTATCATGTGAAAGTATTAATAATGATGCATCACTTATTCATTTAATTTTACAAATGCAAGTTCCTACCGAAAATCCGGAGAACGGTATTAACTTTTCAATTATGGACAAAATCTCTAATTTGGTCCTAAAGAATTTTGTATCATTACCGGGTTTAAATTGGTGAAATGACGCGTCAAATTAATTCAAACACAACAAGTTTTGTGTATACCGTTTTTCACCAAAATGGAATAGATAAACCTATGTTAGAAGATCTAAGAGAAGTTTTTGAAAACAGATTACATATGTTAGATGATAACTGTTATAAAAGTTTGTTTATTATTACTTGTTCAACAAGGTTTTATGGGATTAGAAGGAAAAAATAATTTGAACAATCAACTTTTAGATTTAATTAGTGATTTAGGGGCATGGAATGAATTTCCGTGGGGTACATATCTTTGGAATTATACTTACCCTCATATTTATAATGCTCTTTTTAAAAACGAAAGAGAAAAAACTACGATACAGTATAAAGGATTTGTTTGGGCATTTAATGTAATTTTAAATTTGATAATTTTAATTATATTGATTAATTTCTGTTATATTAGATTAAAATATTTTATTTGTTATAGATTTGGATTTATGAAGTGTTTCCGATAATGAATAATTATGGAAAACGACGTGGGTTCGTGCCAAGGGCCATTGATTGGCCTCGTATGAGTTTAATATCGCGGGAGCAAGCGTTATCTATACTAAACAACTCAAAAGAGGTATGTTATTGTTTTAATAAATTACAGTAACATTATTTAATTATGTTAATAATAATTTTTTATTAAATTTCAGGGTCATTATCTACCATCAAACATTGTTTCAACAACGTTTGATAAATCGCTTCAATCATACAGAATAAGCTGTCTATATTGGGGTGAAATTCCACCCGAACAGGAAAAATAATATTTGAACATTCTGACCCTAGTGAAAATAATGTACCACACGTTGATGATTGTTTAAAAAGTCAAAATAATTATTCAGAGCAGCCCCAGAATCGGAATAATTATTCGGAGCAGCCCCAAAATCAGAATTATAGTCACTGTTGTGACCCGAAAAGCATTGAGGAGATTGTTCATTGATTACTTGTAATTATTAATCATATCAATTTTTATTAAGTTTATATCTAAAACAAAATATGTTGATTAAGTGTTTTTTTGAAGGATAATTATTTTAAAAAAGAGAATCCAGGAACGCATATTCCGAAGCAAACTTTTGAAGAAAATTTAGAAGAGGTAAGTGTATCCGTATAATTATATAATTTTTTGATATTTAAGCGTAACTTATATAATTTTTTGTGTTTTAGTTTAATACAAGTCAATTTGTAAATCTCCCCCTCAAATGTTTGGATCTCCTTTATTTACTGGGTCTAATATTGAGAAGGTATTACCGTGTTTATATTAATACGTAATAATTTTTATTATTACATTAAATAACACACATAATTATTATTTTGATTTAGATCGTATTGTCTCCTGTTTCTAGAACGCGTAGCAAAGAGAAGGTATTATTTAATTATTTTTTCCTATTTTTTCAATATTATTTAATTTATTGCTTGTTCTTATTATTTATTATTTTTTGTTTTTACTAAAAGACAGTTCCGATTGCATTAAGAAAACAGAAACGGGAAATAAAACCATCGGCAGCTGTTAGTTCACCATTTTTTGTTTTTAAAAAAGAAAAAAAAAAAATAACGATCAAAATAATGTTTTAGAATTATTCACTAGTGGTGATCATTTCACTACTTCTCTTACCGGGGATAGTGATCACATATCATCATTTTTGGGTGATTTACTTCAAATAGGAGATACAAACAGTTGGCTTGAAGCGGATGTAAGCATTCTTTTATTTTTCAGCATACTTATATTTATTAAGCATACTTAAATATACTTTTAATTTCCAGCATCTATGGGTTTGGGTGAACTTTTTATTACGGTATAGACCAATAAATGCACGATGGTGTATTTATCCTCCATGGTTTACAATATACTTATTCGAGATGAAAAAGTTATCTAATTACGCAAACGGTCCTGAACCACTGTATCCACCTATTCGGGATGTTGATGAGGTAATTATACATTTTGCTTTTTATATTTTTATAAAATGTTTTAACTGATTATTTGTTACAGCTATACATTCCAATGAACGTTGCGTCTCAACATTGGATTTTGTTAAAAATAAATTTGTTAACATGGAGTGTTACAGTTTATAATAGGTAACACTATATTCCAATTATTAGTTTAATATTTAGTAATTTAAATATCATATATGTATAACTTTAACTTTGATTTTTAACAGTATAGCGGGATCTTACAAAACAGAAATTGATACTATTATAAAACAAATAGACCGTGTGCTACCGGGATGGTTATACCATCATGGTTTTTTTCAAGATCGGAACATAAAAATTTCTATACCCACAACTATTGAACGAATTACACCGCCTACGGTGCCACAACAAGCCCCTCAATCAGGAGACTGAGGTGTTTGGGTGTGTATTATGCTACAACGTTTAATTAACGGAGAAAAATTATGTCCGGTTGAAGACGTACGCGTGACTGCTCAAAACTTCCGAGAGAAATTAGCAAATTTATTGTATGAAAATTTAACTAATAGATATAAAGACAAATAAATTTTATATATTTTGTATTGTATATAAATTGTATATAATTACCATTACTGAAAAATAAAATTAAAAAAATATTGGTGTATTTTTTCTTTTATAAATATAACACCAACACTATCACACCAGCACTATCACACCAACATATTTTCATCTCATTTTTCACATACACACACCAACACATTATCTCTGCACAACATTATGTTATTTTCTTGAGAAATTCCTTCTCCTAAACCTCCTTATGTTGTTAAATTATAATTTTTTTACCTACATCACAAAAATAAAAAAAATTACATGACATTGTTCTTGTTTTCTTTACCTACATTACAAAAATCATATAAGAAAACAAAACAAATGACGGTAATTATTTATTTAATTATAAACGGATTTCAGTTCGTTTTAATATATCGTTATATACTACCATCTTTAAACAAGCGGCATTACCAAACTAGTAATGTCATCTAGTATACTATATTAAAAATTATATTTTTCATGGCTCGTAGTTTAATTATTATAATTAAGTAATGTTTTCCATATCGTGAAAACAAGTTTGGTTACAGGTGTTACCGGGATCATTTTATTGCAAATGGTGAAATATCAAGTGTTCGTGCAAAAATGATCATATGAAAAAGATATTGTAACATGTTGTATTATTAAATTTGAAATAGATATTTATATTATAATTATGTATTTTTATATATGAAATAATAATTGTTGTAGGACATTTTATATATATATAAAATATTTTATAAAATAGGACATTACATTGTACCATATACGCATAGTATATTCATGCCATAAAACGTCTGTATCTAAGACAAACATCTTGCAGATTTACTTTTCCCACGCAATGATCTGTTTTAAACCAACCTACGTAGTAACATACAGATAACTACTCTAGAATCTCGACCATATGACCACCATTATAAGGCCAACCAGTTTTTTCAGATATTTCTAATTCAAAACTTCTCTTCCCTTTCCCCGATACAAAGTACGATATACTTGTAAAAACCATATAAATAATACTCAAATTCAACAACAATTCGATATATGTCATGATGAATGCACGAATCAAACAAGTATTTTCACGACATTCATATGGAAAAAATATTTTTAGTTGCAGTGTGTCCATAGCAATCTGAAAAAATACCAATTTTCATTGTTGTCATGTATTGGTATGTATACTTGCCGGAATAATGCAAAGTTAATTTTTATTTTTAATTTAAATTAATCTTTTTTTAATTATATAAAAATACATATAATAATTACCGTATCAACCTCCCACAATGAAGGATATAACTCATTCATGCCATTCCCGTATTCATTTGCATTAGGCGCCCCTTGAAATATTAGTTCGACAAACTCATACGGAATAATAGTCCAACGATTCGGGCCTGGTATCTCACCAGTTCTTTGAATTTCATTAATCCGCCAAGTTAAAAGTCTGTTTGTCCAAGCACGAACATGCTGTAAAAAAATAAGTATTTATTCTATGAACTTAAATAACATAACGTGAAAATTATATAAAACTTACAATAGTATATATATAACCATTGCCACAATAACCTATAAGGCTACCCCAAAATTCTCTATCAAGTATCGTAAGACCCATACAGGATATCCTACAGAAAGATGTATCTCCATTGTAGAAAAACCAGATAACATTAGGAGACCAGTTAGAATTATCAAAATGATGATTCTCTGCAGGAGTTGAATTGAAATCAATATAAATTGTTGGATTAGAACTTGACCCGTTTCTTTGTCTTTCTTTTATTCGATTTCTCCTGCTTCTTCTGTTAGATGTCATATTAAGTTATGAAAAAAATTAGAACTTACAATACCATCTTATATAGTAGGTTCAAAGAAAAAAATTATAATAATTTTAAAAAACAATTTTATTATATTTACTAATTTCAAAAACATATTTTATTTATTTATTATCCATCTATAAATAGATACCTCATTTACACTTCATTCACCATCAAAGTCATCTTCATTTTCTTTTTCATACATCTATAGATGAACATCATCAATACTCTTTTCAACCCGCTCCTAAATCATCAACTTGGATAATGAGTAAATGGAGACGTCCAAAGAATCAATCCGAATCTTCAACTTCGGATGTTCAAAACCCCGGTGTACAAACCAATCAACCTACTGTACGTAGATGGGCCATTCCAGATGATGAATCTGAAAAATGGTCAAAAGATGTCATGGAATTTTATAATAAGGGGAATGCCCCTTTTGTTACTCCGCTATATTTTTAACGCCTATAAAACTTGACAAGATTTTTGGGGTATTTTATTAGGTTACAGACGAAACGGTTATTTCAGCGCAGTCGTAAATTTTTCTACACATTATTAATATACTTTTTGTAATGTATTAATAAATGTATTTTTATTCAGCATGTTGAAGGTTGGGTTTTAAGAATGATGAATTGGAGACACAGAGAGCTATACAAAGATGGAATGTCAAATATGCGTTGGACCATACTACCTCCACAATTTTTTGACTTTTTAACTGATTCGTGTAGCAAGCATGTGTTGTTTCATTTGTTGATGGAAAGTTGAATGCGTATCCATCTATTTTAGATGTTGATTATGTATACTTTCTTTTTTGTGTTCAGAGTGAAGAATGAATACTTGTTCGTGTGAATTTGCGTACCAAAAAATAGATATTTTTTGTGGTGAAGAAATATGTGATGATAAATTTGGTCGATTGATTCATCCGACGTTAATGAAATTGTCTGTGTATTTTAGCGCTTTATTAGTAAATCTTCGTTTCTGGAAAAAGACTGGTCAGCCAGAAAAACCATTTGGAATTGAAGTAAATGAAGATTATTTTACATCGCCCCAAGCCTTGAGGGGTAATGAAGGAGTTTACGTTTGTATGTTGATGAAGCATTTAGTTACAGGAAAACAGATAGATTGTGATGAGAATTTTAAAAAGTCCTGTAAGTTATATCGACGTTTCATGGTAGATCAATTGTATTTCTGGCGTAGCTTACTACGTCCACGTTAAAATATATTTTATTATTTTTTTAATTTCCTTATTTCGTGTGTTTGTCATTGTAATATAAAGTTAATCTAAGCTGTTGAATGTATTTTTAGATTTTAAATTGAGATGTTTATAGTAGTACTTTATTTATTTTATTTTAATAATAATGTTAGAGAAATATAAATGTACAATTATTTCCTATAAACACATAACATATATTTTTTCCTGTCAACACGTAGCATGTTACCAATATTTAAGAATAAAAAATTAAAAATAATAACATATATATTTTTTCCTGTCAACACGTAGCATGTCTTCATTATTTTTCGTCAACATGTAGGATGTCTTCATTATTTCCGTAGCATGTTTTCATTATTTTCTGTTAACACGTAGCATGTCTTCATTATTTTTCGTCAACACGTAGGATGTCTTCATTATTCCCGTAGCATGTCTTCATTATTTTTTGTTAACACGTAGCATGTCTTCATTATTTTTCGTCAACATGTACGATGTCTTTATTATTTCCCGTCAACACATAATATATCTTCTAGTAATAGTGAGCAGGCAACCCTTAATCAGAGCTAGCCGATTTCATTGGCCCGGTTAAGATGTAAGTTGTAGAACACATCTTAACCACTTGAATGTGAAACCTCCTACTGTCAGTTATAATACTTCTCATCACGTGATCAGTATTATGTAGATAAGAAAATTTTGAACAAGACAGTAGAATGCTTTTGATCAGTATTATGTAGATAAGTTAGTATTGGTGTTGCAATGTGTATATTTGGTTTTGGAGGAGGACGTATGTGAAAAACGAATAATATTTTTTTCTTGGTGAGATGGAGATATTTTCTTGGTGAGATGGAGGGATTTTCTATTTGTTAAATGGTAGGATGAATGAAAAATTGATTGTTGTTGAATGAAGATGGATAAAGATATGATGGATTTTTGTTGGTGAAATAGGAAGTTCAAGTTTTTGTAATGAATACTTGGTTTTATTTATAGGGGGAGGAGAATGGAATAATAATTAAAATATAAAAATTTCATTTTAATAATATTACAAACATTAAATGTTAATACAAAATGTTTAATAAAAAACAATATCATTTCATCATTAAGGTTCGTTCAAATCAAAATCCCATATTTGTGATGGTTGGCTAGTTGCGTCAAAAACGTATTCATGAAAATTTTTAGGGTTGACATATGTTGTGGGTTGATATGGATTACTGCTTCCATCTACCATTGATTTTGATTTTGAAACCTGTGATGGTAGTGGGGCTCTGCATTGGTCGCGGTTATGACCTTGTGTACAACATCTACTACATACAACATCATTTACTACCTCACCACATGACGGTATGCGTTTATTTTCTCGCGGTTTGCCAGCTTGTCTTTTATTCATCAGCGGTGGCTGCACAGGCACGGAATCAGAAGGTATCTCCCACTCAGATTGTGCTGGTAAAGGATTTATTGACTCCTCGTATGTAGCCTTATATATATCTTTACTAAACCAGTTTAAAGCCTAGTGACTACAATTTGTTATATTTTAAAACCTTGAAACAACAATCGCGTGACCACAAGGTAAACTAGAGAGTTTCCATTGTCTACAACTACATGTTTTGCTCCACAAATCAACCAAACCTTTTTTGCCTCCGTCTGCAACCTCAAATGTGTGATCATCGATTCCGGTCATAGTACATGTTGCACTTTTTGCAATTCTTCTTGTTATTTTATTTTTTGCCCATTTTGTAAGACTACGTGACAAATCACCTACAAAAATTAATATGTTAGTATTTTTAACAAATAACATAAAATATTATATTGATGTTGTAAGGCCCTGTTCCCGGGACGCTTACAGCTGGGTTCGCACACAAAAACGTGTTTACATTTGTATTTCATAAATCGCAGCAGAAAACTAAAACAATCTTTCATTTCCATGTAAATGCTTTTGCAAAAATACAACATTCATTACAAAATAGCTTGTTCGCATTACAATGCAAAAACATAATCAAAAGAATGCCATCCCAAAAGAGCTGAGTAGTCTCCCGTGCCATCCTCAGCAAACATTACCTGCCAACTGGAAAACATCAAAGTCAGCGTTGCTGAGTGAGTTCTAGTTTTATAAATACAACATACTTTACTTTCATATAAACCATTCGTTACTTTTACATGATCACACATCGTACGTACACAGATGATATCATTATTATCTTCATTCATTCATTCGTTCATTATGACTTTACTTCATCGGACATCATCCTTACCAATACCATGTGCTACACACCCGGTTAGTCGTAGCTACCGGGGCCCGAAGTCAACAAATGAACAGCTAAACGTATGCCACGGTACTAGGAGTAACCATCAGTCTTAGCTACTGGGCCGAAGTCAACAAATGAACAGCTAAACGTATGCCACAGTACTAGGGGTGAGCGGTAGAGGTTATACATTAAGAGCCAATCACAAAGAAGGACCCGTCATCCGATGCGTGCAAGACGTTTCATTCATTCATTAATACTTCGTCATCATCATGTTCCTCTTTCATTATCTTTCACTTTACGTTACATAATACTTTATTTATTCATTAGCATGACGCATAAGGCCACAAGAAAGATAACATACATCATATTAGGAACATAGCACACACAGTCATCACTATCATCATACAGGGCAACACCATACATACATAACGTACATAAACTTGCAGTACCATCATCATCCTCATCATGCCCTACATGCTTTCTAAGACCTCAAGCGTCATCTTACAAACTCTTATGGGAACCTTTACATCAAAACTTACATCTGCACTTTCCCCCGAAAGTCAGAAGTCAATCTACACCTTCCTCGGGTACAACAGCCCTATTCGGGCGTATGGACACCCTTCATTCGCATTGCCTCCATGCGACTGAACATCATGCGAATGAACTAATACGGATGAACACCTATGCGAATGAACATCCAGTCGTGCGAATGGACAATGCGGATGAACACCTATGCGACTGGACCTTCAGTCGTGCGAATGGACCTTCAGTCGCATGACCCCCATGCGACTGGCCCTTCAATCGTGCGAATGAACCCCAATCGTACGAATGGACCCCAATCGCACCCTAATCGGCCGTATGGCCTCCATTCGGCCTCCAGTCGGTCGCCTAACCCTAACTGATGCAGAATGCAGTTCATCCCGACTGCAGCCGAGGGTTTTCGGCCTCCAAACTCATCTAAATCCATTTTAAGCCTAAGTCGACCATCCTAAACCTTAGGGATGCATACCATAACATTATTCAAGCACAACCAAGCAAGAAATCAAGCCCCAAACGGGTCCTACGCATACATACACGTATACATACGGGTTTTCACCCAAAAACACGAAAAAGGGTTTTCAGATGTGTTCCAGCCCCAAAATCATTCAAAACATGTAAAAGAGGGGTCCTAGAACTCACATAAACGAGCACAACGACAAGAGCTTCGATTTGGCTTGCTTCACAACGATTTTGGCGACCCAAACCGGCACTTTTCCTCTTTTTCTCTTCTTTTTCTTCTTCTCTTTATGAAACTGAAATGTGGGGTGTGTCGGGAGAGTGGGCTGCCCTCTCCATACTAATATCACCACATTTCCCAACTTTTCTTCGTTGGCGAGTTTGGTCCCTCGACTTTTGGACTTTATTTTCTTTCTTTCTTCACCGGCTTCAGAATAATAAATATTCGGGTGTTACAAGTCCACCCCCTTAAATAGGTTTCGTCCCCGAAACCTGTTATTCGTCGAACAAACGTGGGTAATGTTGTCTCATTTCTTCCTCAGTCTCCCACGTTGACTCGGATCCCTTCCTGTGCTTCCACTGTACACGCACACGAGAACCACTTTATTCCTTAGTCTTTTCTCCTTTCGGTCGATGATTGCCACTGGTTGCTCCACATAATTGAGCCGTTCATCTACTTTGATATCTTCCAATGGGACAACCATATCTTCATCTGCTAAGCACTTCCTTAGATAAGATACATGGAATGTCGGGTGAATCCCACTTAACTCATTTGGCAACTCCAATCTATAGGCCACCTCCCCTACTCGAGCAATGATTCGGAAAGGGCCTATATATCTTGGGCTCAACTTGCCCGACTTTCTGAATCTGATAATACCCTTCCAAGGTGAGACCTTCAACATAACCCGGTCACCCACCTGGAACTCAATTGGCCTACGTCGCTTATCGGCATACAACTTCTGTCTATCTTTGGCTGCCTTCATGAAGGCTTTAATCTTTTCAAGCTTCTCTGTCGTAGCCTCGATTACCTCGACGCTCCCCAATTCCTTCTGACCAATATCACCCCAACAAACGGGTGTTCTGCATCTCCTACCGTATAGCATCTCATATGGTGGCATACCAATGCCGGCATGATAGCTGTTGTTGTATGAGAATTCGGCTAACGGTAAGTGGTCATCCCAACTTCCACCAAAATCGATCACACATGCCCGGAGCATGTCTTCCAGTGTCTGAATGGTTCTTTTTGACTGACCATTGGTTTGGGGATGATAAGCCGTGCTAATATGTAACCTCGTCCCCATAGCGTCGTGGAATTTCTTCCAAAATTTAGATGTAAACCGAGTGTCACGATCAGACACGATAGACACCGGCACACCATGACGAGCTACAATTTCCTTGATGAACAGATCAACCAACCTTTCAGATGAATACGTCTCGCGGATCGGTAGAAAATGAGCGCTCTTCGTCAGACGATCAACTATCACCCATATGGCATCATACCCTTTCGGAGTACGTGGCGGCTTCGTAATGAAGTCCATGGTGATGTGCTCCCACTTCCATTCCGGTATATCCAGAGGTTGGATCTTCCCATACGGCTTTTGATGCTCTGCTTTCACCTGTAAGCAAGTAAGGCACTTACTCACATACTCCACCACGTCACGCTTCACACCCGGCCACCAATAATCTTTCTTCATGTCATGGTACATTTTCGTGGCACCAGGATGAATGGAGTATCGAGTCTTGTGAGCTTCATCCATTATCTTCACCCGTAGATCCCCAAAACAAGGAATCCACACACGACCGAATCGAGTTCTAACACCGAGTGTGTTTTCACCCAATTCCCCAACCAGACCTCTCATTCTTTCCGAGTTAAGGTGATCTTCTTTCAATGCCTCATCTTGAAACTCCTTGATTTGCTTCATCACATCAGAGGTCATGATTAGTTAATAAGCTTTCACCGAATCGGTTCGGGCCTTTCCTTTCGACTAAGGGCATCCGCCACCACATTAGCTTTGCCTGCATGGTAATGGATCTCGCAATCATAATCCTTTATAAGTTCCAACCATCTCCTCTGCCTCATGTTCAGATCCTTTTGCTCGAAGAAGTACTTCAGACTCTTGTGGTCCGTGAATATGGTGCACTTCGTCCCGTAAAGGTAGTGCCTCCAGATCTTCAACGCAAAGACCACGGTTGCTAGCTCCAAGTCATGAGTAGGATAATTGACCTCATGAACCTTTAACTGTCGAGATGCATAGGCTATAACCTTCCCTCTCTGCATTAACACACACCCCAACCCCGAGTAGGAAGCATCAGAATAAACCACTAGATCTTCACTTCCATCGGGTAGGGACAGGATTGGAGCTTGAGTCAGTCTTGCCTTCAGCTCTTCGAACGCCTTCTCTTGAGCTTGACCCCATACAAACTTCACATCCTTTCGGGTCAACTTAGTTAGTGGAGAAGCAATCTTAGAGAAGTCTTGGATGAATCTTCTATAGTAGCCCGCCAAGCCCAAGAAACTACGGATCTCGGATGGCGTCTTTGGTGACTTCCATTGCATAACCGCCTCCACCTTCGCCGGGTCCACCATTATCCCATCAGGATTCACCACATGACCCAAAAACTGAACTTCGCGCAACCAAACGCGCACTTGGAGAATTTAGCATACAATTTATCCCTTCTCAACGTCTCTAGAACCTCCCGAATGTGACCGGCATGCTCAATCTCGCTCTTTAATAAATCAGGATATCATCAATAAACACAATCACTGATTTATCCAACATAGGCCGACACACACGGTTCATCAGATCCATAAAAGCAGCTGGCGCGTTGGTCAAACCAAAAGACATGACCAGAAATTCGTAATGACCATAGCGCGTACGGAAAGCTGTTTTAGGGATATCTTGCTCCTTCACCTTCAACTGATGATAACCAGATCGAAGATCTATTCTCGAGAACCAGCTGGCACCCTGAAGCTGATCGAACAAATCTATCCTCGGTAAGGGGTATCGGTTCTTCACCGTCAACTTGTTCAGCTCGCGGTAGTCGATGCACATCCTCATACTACCATCCTTCTTCTTTACAAACAGGATCGGAGCACCCCAAGGAAAGATACTCGGTCTAATGAACCTCTTATCAAGCAGCTCTTGCAACTGCTCCATCAACTCTTTCATCTCTGTCGGAGCTAACCGATATGGTGCCTTGGCTACAGGTTGGGCACCCGGTATCAAATCAATCTGAAATTCAATCTCTCTGTCAGGTGGCACTCCTGATAAGTCTTCTGGGAACACGTCTGGAAAGTCACACACAACCGGTACATCGGCTAGTTGTGGTGTTGGTGTATCCACATCTTTTACATAGGCCAAGTAAGCACTACATCCACGCCTCATACACTTTCCTGCCACCGCCATTGAGATCACCTTCGGGATCGTAGTAACCCGATCACCATAAACCGTTACCAAACTTCCATCAGGCGCTGTCAACCGAATCATCTTCTTGCGACACATAATGTTCGCCACGAAGTCCGCCAACCAATCCATCCCAAGAACCAAATCGAAACCACCCAAGGTCATCACAAACGGTCTAACAGGAAACTTATGACCCTCAAGTTCCACATCACAATTCTCTATCATCTCAGAAATCCTGGTAGACTTACCTATGGCAGTTTCTACATCAAGGGCGCATTAACACGTCTGCTACTAACAGGCAGCTTAGCACAGAAAGCAGCAGAAATAAAACTCCTACTAGCACCAGAATCAAATAACACAGAAGCTAAAGTCTGGTTCACTAGAAACGTACCGGACACAACGTCAGGGTCCGTCCTAGCCTCCTCCTGTGTCATGGTGAACGCTCTGGCGCTCGCCCTCGGCCCATCACTTTCCGTCTTCTTCACCCCTGAACCCTCAGTCCTCGACTTCTTACAATCCCTGCTCATATGACCAGTTTCCCCACAGTTAAAACATTTGCCCGACTGGCAATCCTTCGCCATATGCCCTGTCTTCCCACACTTGAAGCACAAGTTTGACCCAAACCTACATTTCCCGCCGTGCTCCCTTCCACACTTGCCACACCTTTTCGACCCCGCACTTGATGTGACCACACGGCGTTCATCCACCCGTGCCTTTTTGTTACCCATCGGGGCATCACCCCGACCAAACCGTTTCCCGTTCCAGTTTCAATCACCACCACCCTTCCTACTCGCCTCAGTCACCACCACCTCCCGCTCGTCATACAGCCTCCCTGCCAAATCAACCGCCGACCTAAACGTGCTTGGTCGGGCGACGATCATATGCCGGCGAACATCCACTGGTAAACCCTGAATATACCTCTTGATTTTCCAAGACAGAGGCGTCACCTAATCAGGCACAAGCCGTGCCATTTCATTAAACTTGGTGGTATACTGCTGGTGTGTCATGGTTCCAGCCTCCAACTGCAGAAACTCCCTTTCCAACTTGTCCATTTCCCGATGAGGACAAAATTCCTCAATCACCAACCTTCTCAGCTCAGGCCATTTCATTTTCCCAATGGCCCTACTACCCTCAGCTTGGACAATGTTGTCCCACCAGCACAGAGCTGAATCCACAAAAGAGCGGGTAGCAAACTTCACCTTTTGGTCCTCTCGGCACTCGCTGATATCGAGAACAGCTTCCATTTCCCTAACCTGGCCATTGTATCTATGAGGAATGGATCTTTTGTGGATTCTAGAACTCACCTTGGGGTCTGGCCATACTCTCACTCTCTCCTTCTGATACTGAAATGTGTGTCTGAGAGTGTACAGCCTCTGAGCATGCCCTTCATGGCTTGTATAGATGATGACTGAGGAAATTCCTTGTCAACCATCTTCAGTAGTTGCTCATCGTGCTGCTTCTGCTGTTCTTCATATTCTATCTTGACTCTAACCGTTTCCCTTTGTGAGTCAGGTGTGATCATGAGTTGACTCCTGGGTTCTGGTAGCTTTAGAACAGCAGAGAGTGGCAGACTATCATCTTCATCCTCTTCTTCTTCATCTTCTTCTATCCTCAGCACCCTTCTCCTCCTTCTAGGTGCATCACTAAATGATGGTTGGGTTGGTTTTTGTGGTAAAGGAATTGGTTTTGAAGGTTGAGGATGTTTGGATTTGGGTTTTGAGATTGGTTTGGAGATTTGAGGGGTAGGCTGTTTTTGAGTGGGTGATTGGGAAGGTTGTTCAAGCATTTTGGTTGTGAGTTTGGCTTTTGTGAGTCTTGCCATTTCAACCTTTTTTTCCAGCCCCAGCCTCATCAAGTGCTTCAATGATAATCCCCTTATGAAATTGCTCAGACAAACAGATTCTGGTGGCTATAGCCAGAATACTGTCTCTGGTCGATGAACGATCTCCATCAATGATCTTCCTAAGTATTTGGCGATGAATCGAATCATGATCTCCAATCTCTCTTTCTCCAGCACATCATACCCAGCCCATCTGTTTTGAATTTCCTCTACTTCCAACCTCCTGATCTCACTGTCTAGTGTGGCTGTGTCAAAGCCTTGCTTGAAGAGTTGCTCAATGATTTTGTCCATGGATCGGCTATGTGTATCATCTACATCTTTTACCAGCTCTTCCAAGGATTTTTCTTCAGCATTTGTTTGATCACCAGCACTTTTCTTTCTTTTGTAAGTGATCAGTTGTTGTTCCTTTTCCTTTTCCAACTCCTCGGTTTTCTCTTGTGCCTTCTCATCCTCAGTTCTTTTTCTTTTCTTTTCTTTCACTGCAGTACTCTCCCCCTTTTTGGATGCATTAGTGGCAGGGGTTGTACCGCAGAAAGTTTCTTGTGCACAGCATCATCAATGAGTGGTTGTAGACTTGAGGAGATCCTCTCATCAATGGCTTTATAAACAATGTTATTGATGATGGGAGTGATGAGAGTAGGGATTGTTGGAATAACAGCAACCATCTGCTCTGGGGGGTTCTGTCCCGTAGAGATAGTGCCAAAAGCAGAGGTTGGAGGCTCAGTGGAGTGAGAGGGTAAAGTGTTTGGGGGACCTTCAAATGAAGGTGCCATCTGTGGGTTGGTGGGGGCAGATGGACTTACATCCTGAGACTTCTTAGCAAGCAGTTCTTGTAGTCTGCTTACCTCAGCCTCCAGGATGATGTTGTGGGCTAGAACATCATAGAAAAAGCCCAGGTCATCATCAGCAGATGCTGAATCACCTGACCTCCTGCTCGTAGCAGGATTTACATGCACTGGGTGTAGACCAGTTTTAGCATGTGCCCCTTTTTCTTGGAACTGGGGACTTCCAGCCTCAGGACTATGTCCTTCATCAGCTGTTGCCTCTAGTGAGGTTTTAGCAATGTTACCAGCCTCATTCTGATCATGTGCTGATGCAGAAGAGGTGGCAGCCTCACTAGATGTTCTAATCTCCCTATCCACACTAGAGATAGAACTTGTAAACCCCGGCTGTGGGTTTTCAGAAGCATGATGATCCTCTTCCTCAATATCTGTGGTTCTCCCCTTTGTTGGTGGTTGTTGGGGAGGAGGAGAGGCATGCAACTGAGTCAGCACGTTTGCAATAATTATGGTTGGACTTTGGGGGGCAGTTGCATGGGGAGATGGGGTAGAAGCAGCGTGCACCTGGGGAGGATGGTGCTCTTCAATGGCAATCTTCTCAAGTGAGGAAGATCCCAGATGTGTGGGTACCCCTTGTGTGGTGGCTGCAGGCTCCTTTTGAGAGGAATCCTGAGCGCTATGGCTGGTAGAGTCACTGATACTGCTGGGGGTTTAAGCCAGCAAGTATATCCTACCTTGGTGGTGCAGGAGCATCTTCAGGGGACTCATCTCCCTGAATAGCTATTTTGGGGTGTTTTGGTTTTGGTTTAGGGGGACTTTGGTTCTGGTGGAGGAAGTTGTGGGTTCCCTGTGCTTGGGCTTTAGCATTCGGGCAGCTTCTTGAGTGTAAGGTCTGAGTTGTGCCTGGAGTATACCTCAGCCAAAACAGCTGGTGCGGGGACTCCATGGCCAACAAGGCCATCAGATTTTAATTCATCTAAAATAATGGCCATCAGAAACCTGGGATATAATGGCCATCGGTTTGCCACAGTTCTGAGCCAAGTTCTTTATTTCTAGAAACACGATTTCAGAGAAATTTAGCGGTTGGTGTTCTAGAATAGAATACAATACCTGTTGCCATTGGGATGACATTTGATCCCACGAAGATGTCTTGGAGGCTAAGCAGACATTTACCATGTGAAAAATAACTTTCTCAGCGTCATGGAAATGTTTCTTTAAAATGGTTGTAGCCCGAAGATCACCTTCATACCCATGATTGATAAAGGACATATCTGTTGTGCCCTTTGGGTATCAGTCACAGCGGTGGAGTCGTGTAAGTGTAATGCCTGACGAATGATGTCGGCTTAACGACCACTGGTTTCTGGTTGACAAGGGACCGACAGAGATCTGACCGGTAGACTCATCAGTATGAACAAAAGCATTTGACCAGAATTGACTGAGGGATTCAGGGTAGATGGTCGGATTCAAGAGAAAGGCTGTGCGATATGGGGAATCCACCATTAAGTCAATGGAATTATCATATTTGTTCCAGAAAGCCGACTTGGTAAGGTAAGCAACGCAGTTATGTCGTGGTTTCAGACTCATGGTCGCCATGTTTGGAGAGAGAAGTTCAGAAAATAACGGCTAATGAAACATTAGAGAAGAGGACATGTATTTATAGGGTAGGGGTGAGAAAATGACTGAAGGGTTTGGTGTTAGTCATCAGTAGTTTTAAACCGACTGTTGACATGGTATTACCCTTTCAGACGTTGAAACAGCTGAAGTCGTGGTTTTAGGTATCTGCAGTTAGAAAACTACTGAAGATCATGGTTTTGACTTCAGATGATGAAACACTGAGGACTTGGTGTTTGTCATCAGTAGTTGTGAAACTACTGAAGACAGTGGTTTTGTCATCAGTTGTTGTAAACAGCTGAAGACTTGGTGTTAGTCATCAGTAGTTTTAAAACTACTGAACATGGTTTTGCATCAGTTGTTTAGAATGAAACAGCAGTTGTAGAAACAACTGAAGAGAAAGTTCTCTTCAGTAGTTTTCGTCAATTCATAGCCTTTCAGCTGTTTCATACTGTCCTCAACACTTACTCATCAGACTTTGCATCTGCTTTTCAGGTGTTTCATAGGACGTCAATACTTATCTGTTAGTACTGATTTCAGTAGTTGTAACTACATCAGTAGTTGTAACTACATCAGCAGTTTAGAACAGATAAAGTACATCAGTACTTGTGAGGCATTTAGCCGTCAGTAGTTATAAAAACTACTGAACGTGAAAGGACTCATCAGTACTTATATGTGACATGGTTACCAATGATCACCAGTAATTATTACTTAAATCATCAGTAGTTGTCACTTATTCTAGCTGCAGCATACTAAGCCTTAACACAAGGTTTTGGAAAGTAGAACTATCCAAAGGCTTAGTAAAAATATCTGCAAGCTCATCAGCACTAGGCACAAACTTAGGATCAATCAGACCTTTTTCAAAACAATCCCGAATAAAGTGATGTCTGATCTCTATATGTTTGGTCCTAGAGTGCTGGACTGGATTTTTGACAATACACAGAGCTGAAGCACTATCCATTAATAATGGAGTCTTAGTCTCTGTAATGCCATAATCCAGAAGTTGGTTCTGAAGCCAGAGTACCTGAGAAGTGCAACTTGCAGCAGCAATGTACTCGGCCTTAGCAGTTGATGTAAAACAGATGTTTGTTTCTTACTCTGCCAAGAAATCAAACAGTTGCCTAGGAATTGACAACCACCAGAAGTTGACTTTCTAGTTAACTTGCACCCTGCATAGTCACTATCTGAAAAAGCAACTAATTTGCAAGAGTGTCCAGTGGAATACCATAAACCCAGAGATTGTGTACCTTGCAAATATCTAAAGATTCTCTTGACTGCAATCAAATGAGACTCTTTAGGAGCAGCCTGAAATCTAGCACAAACACATGTAGCAAACATAATATCTGGTCTAGAAGCTGTTAAATACATCAAGGACCCAATCATACATCTGTAAAGTGTTTCATCAACAGCTTTACCTTTCTGATCAGCATCCGGTTGTGTGGTGTTGCACATGGGAGTAGAACAGGGCTTACAGTTTTGTAAATCAAACTTATTCAAAAGATCTTTTGTATATTTTGACTGATGAATAAAGGTTCCATCAGCCTTTTGTTTAATTTGCAATCCTAGAAAGAACTGTAATTCTCCCATTGCACTCATTTCAAACCTCTTTTTCATTAATGTTGTAAAATCATCACACAACTGGGGATCAAAGGATGCAAAAATGATATCATCAACATAAATCTGAACAAGTAGCTTATGCTGATCCACCTTCTTAATAAACAAAGTTTTATCAATGGAGCCTCTAGTGAAATTATTCTTAAGAAGAAAAGTGGAAAGTGTCTCATACCAGGCTCTAGGAGCTTGTTTCAACCCATAAAGAGCCTTATCAAGTTTATACACCCATTCAGGATGTTTATTATCCTCAAAACCTGGTGGTTGACACACATAAACTTCTTCTTTTATTTTACCATATAGAAATGCACTTTTGACATCCATTTGAAAAACTTTAAGATTGTGGAATGCAGCATAGGCTAAAAACAATCTGATTGCCTCTAGTCTGGCTACAGGGGCAAAGGTTTCATCATAGTCAATACCTTCTTCTTGTGAAAACCCCTGTACAACCAGTCTAGCCTTGTTCTTAACAATAAGCCCATTTTCATCAGTTTTATTCCTAAACACCCATTTAGTGCCTATTGCACACTTACCTGGGGGAAGAGGAACCAGTTCCCACACTTGCTGTTTCTTGAACTGAAGTAGCTCAAGCTGCATGGCTTCAACCCATCCATTGTCTCTCAAAGCAAAATGGTAGTTCTTTGGCTCTAGCTGACTGATGAAGAGAGCATAGAAGCAGAAGTTAGACAATTGACTTCTTGTTGAAACACCAGCATTGATATCACCAATAGTCTGAGACATTGGGTGATTCTTCAGTTCTTGATAAACAATGAGATCTGTGCAAGTGTTTGTAGGACCTTCAGCAGCAGCAGATGTTGATGCAGACTCTTGAAACCAAGAATTAGATGGTAACTCAAAAGATGTAGAGGAATCAGAGATCTCATCAGCATTTGTTGTGGATGGAACTGCTGAAGCTACAGGAACATCAAATTTAGCAGGCACAGGCAGTTGGTCACTAAACTTGAATAGGTGAGTATTGATATTATCATCATCATCATCAATACCACCAGGTGGAAGACATGCTGCAGAAGATGATTTATCCACAGGATCTGCAACAGCTGGAGGTTGATAAGGAACATATTGCAGTATGTCCAAATCAAACAACTCCACAGGGTTTTGTGGAATCTTGTCCATAGGAGATTCATTAAATAGGAATTTCAATGACCGTACCTGGGTTTGCTTTCTTCAAGTTGTAGCAGTAAATAGGAAGATGCGAAAACGATTCTTCTGAAGATCCTTTTAAAAGTTCAAGCGCATAAGCTTTCCCACACCAAGCTTGGGCGTACGATATGCTAACTTTAAATCTCTCTTTAATATTATTCATAATTTCTTTACCCCGGTAAATTCGAGCACTATCTTTTAATTGGTCCTTAATGATATGACCCAATACCTTTTTGTTTGCTTGACGAATATTAGAATAAGTTTGTGTTCTTGAACAAGTATGTATTGAATTAAAATATCTAACTTGAAATATCTAACTTGAAAAATACTTATACTTTTAAAACAATACGCACGGATACACCAATCGCAACCATTGTTACGACATGACGCCTCGAATCTACTTTTTGATGATTTAACCATTTTATACTCAAAACATTCAGTAAGACACATCGTACCCAATTTGAGTTGTAATTCTTCTTTGTTGTTGAAACAATCACCTTCAGATATAGTAGACAACCCATAGCTGGTATTTTTGAGTGGATTATTTGTAGGATCCGCTAATGACTCCGGTTGTGAATAAAATATATCTTCATGAATTTTATACTCGAAATGATAGGAAGACGGATCCTCTTTTTCACAAAATTTATTATATTTTTGGTTTTCATAATCACATTCTTGTTTAACATCACTATAACTCTCGTTTTCCACAGGAATATCATTTAAATCATAAATAAACTTTTCAGTTTCGTTTGTAAAATTCAATTTTTTCCTGGACAGCAGAGCTACTACCAACAATATCACATTCTTCACTGACGAATAACGTAAAAGTTTCGAAGAAATCATATATTTTAATTAATCAAACGTTATATTACTAGATAAACTAAGAACATTTATAACATATTTACCTTTTAATGGTAGATATTCTTCGACACCGTTTATAAAATGTCATTTACCACCACTGCAAAGTATGATATTAACTGACATTTTTATAATTTTCAAAGAATTTTAAGAAGTTTTTTTGAAAGAATGTAAGATTTGTTAAGAGTTAATATGGTATTTATAGAGGAAAATAAAATTATATTAAATTTTTTAGTATTAAAAAACATTAATTATTAAAATAATAATAAATATTAAAAAAATATCGGATTTTTGTTTTTTTTAATTGACGAGGAGTGCCATTTTCGTAAATATGGGCGAGGAAAACTCATAATCCCTCGCCTAGTCAGTGAGGGACTGGTCGCGCGTCAGACTTTTTGAGTGAGGGATGACACGTGGGCGAGAGATTATGTGATTCCCTCGCCATGTCAGCGAGGAATTTCATTATTCCCTTGCCACATCAGTGAGGGATGTCACGTGACGGCCAACGATTGATTTCTTTTTTTTAATTCAATTTTTGACCGGTTAGTTTTGTAATTGTGTTTGATCAAATGTTCATTTAGGTAATTTTCCCAGATTCTCATTTACAGTATCAATCATGGGTGGTTGGATTCCATAAATGCAATATACGAAATATCAAATTTTCAAACTACTTTTCAAAAATAATCACAAAAGATCACGTTTTTAAAAAAAAAAAACCCATTAAAAAACTCACAGTATAGAATAGCAGAAGAAAGGTTAAAACTATTTTAGGTGTAGGTGAAAATGTGTTTATTTATAGTGTTAAGTAATTTATTTTTTTAACGCTGCCACGGTTTGGTGTACCCAATGTTTTTAAAACCGGATCGGACGTCGAACCGGACGGTTTGATGGTCGGACCGGTTGGACCGGATTTAACTATATTTTAATTATATTTACCTACGGAGCTATGAGGCGGTGGAAGATTTTTTTTATTAATGTATTTTGTATTTTTGTATTTCGATGGGTCCCTTTCTTATTATAATATTTTTCAATATAAATTTATTTTTTTGAACTACATATATAATGGTGTTATTTACAACTTTATGTATTATTTATTTGTTTTAATTAATAAAAGGGTGTTTGTTTTTTCCTTCAAATTTAACAGAATAGTTTACGACTTTACGGACAATTTAATTTGTGGATTAAATTTATCAACATATTTACTGACTTGAATATTGAAGGAATGCTGACACTGCACATGTAGTGTCCAAAATGAGAATCAACTTGCAGCACATGTTATAATCTTTAAGAAAAATACAAAAATTGACAAATAATGCATACATGAATCCAACACCATTGGTCATCAAGAATATCTCGTCATTTTTAAAATGTTCCTAGTACACAAATTCAAAATATGTTATCTGATTCATTCAATAATTGTGATTAAAGATCAAAGATTTTTTCATACACTCCATTTCTAGATCTGCTTCACTTATCTATGATGCAAACATCCACGAAATTAGCTGTGTGGTTGCTGATGATGATGATGACAGAAATGCTTCAAAGGTTCGCGTTTCTACTTCATTTGGTTCTTTTTTACCACTAATGATGCTAAATTTCTATCTTTTGCTTGTGAATTTAGCTAAAATTTATTGTTTCTTGATGCAATACTGCACAAATCTTGTCATAATACAGTTTCTGTTGTGTAATTAGTCATAAACCTGCAGAAAACTTCATAATTCTGAGATCTTTTCATGATTTGATTGGTTTGAAGTTTCATTGACTTGTGTTCCTTGCAATAAGATGAGAATTATGTTAGATCCTTAAAAGATTTCATAATTGTATTGAAATCTTATTGACTAGTGCTAGATTTCCCCTCAGTAGTCAAAAGATGTATACTTTTTAAGTTTTATAGAATTTGCAGGCTGAAAACAGTGTGAAGGAATCCACAAATGAAGTAAAAGCTTCTATAAAAAGCACGCGCCCGTCCGATTTATCTCTTAACATACCAAAAAAACAAGTGCATTTCAGTACTCCTGATAGTTCATCCAGTGGCAGGACCTCACCATGGGGTATTTTTAGAAGTTTAAGCTTTAAAAAGAAAAATGTTCCTGATGGTGAAAGTGGTTCTCTTCTAGATCCTGCAGTACAGCCCGAAAGCCCGGTTGTCACCAAGTTTAAGTCTATATTTAACTTCAATCGAAGTAAATCTCTTCCGGTTAAACGTGGGCCAGACCTGTCTCCTTCGATCAATTCACCTGATTCAGCCAGGACAAATGGTGAACAACAAAAATCTCAGGTATCATACTCCTGCAATCCTGCCAATTGCATTACACCGATACAACTTGTTATCTAATATAATATGCTCAAGTTTACATGTTGGGTGTGTGTTTTAAAAAGTGATTTATGTGAGTTCAAATACACATGACCATATTAGCAGAAGGAGAATATGTTCATCCAAACTTGAAAAAATGATTCTTGCAACTTCAAGTCACTTTGAAAAATGATCCTTTATTGTCTCTTGTGCAGACAAGGGGTGTTAAACCTTCTGTTTCAAGGTCCCTCTCTGCGCCCTTGCGGAACATTGTTATTGTAAGATCAGTCTCATTTGCAGACTATAAGATACTGATCAAATCGTTAGTGCTGATGGTATGTAATATGTTTAGACTGTTATATTGTAATCACAACTATTAGTTTGATGTTAATTTTAACATATTTTAGATGTAAAAATTTTGTGTTAGAAGATGAAGTCAGCCCTGTTGAAGTGGAAGATGATGAAGAGATCGACGAGGAAGAAGCAGTTTGCAGGATATGTTTTGGTGAATGTAATGAAGGAAACCAACTTAAGATGGAATGCAGCTGCAAAGGTGCACTAAATCTTGTGCATGAAAAATGTGCAGTTAAATGGTTTACCAACAAAGGGAACAAAATTTGTGAGCTTTGTGGTGAGGAAGTCACAAACTTACCTGTCAAACTGTTTCGTATGCGTAGTTGTGTTCAAAGACAAAACCCAACTGCAAGAACTCAACAAGGGTTGGATTCAAGAACCATAAGGTGCATATTTTCTGAACTTGTATCTAGTTATTTAATCATATGTTTCAGTTAGTTGATAAATATTAATGGAATAGCAAATAGTACATTTTTCTGTAACTTAATGGTTTGTTTATGCAGCGTGTGGGAGGATGTTGTGCGGCTAGTTTTGGTTAGTACCATTTGCTACTTCTTTCTCATCGAGCAACTTCTGGTGAGTCTTTTCGCGTGTTTAATCTGAATATATATATTCATCAAAGAATTATAGTCATCATAATCTTCATTTATGTGCCAAAGCTGTTTGTCCTCTATGCATAAAAGGGTAAAATTGTGAATGTTTTCTGAACTTAGGGACATTGAATACACACATATCTGATATCCTTATGCTAGTTATTCAGAAAAACAAAAATGTGTGTTATATAACTTTAGAAAAGATTATGAGGCTAATAGACTGGAAGTTATTGAAGCGTGTAGTATTTGGGGTTTATTAGTATCGAGCCCACATACCAGTTTACATCTCTATATATGTACGCGCCTTTTGAATAGAATGCAATTCAGTCTTTCATTCTCCTTACAAAAGTATGGTGATGTGCGCAATAATTAAGATCTTTTTCGTTTTGTATATGTTCTTATTACTTTTGTCTTTTGCATCCTCATTTGCAGATCACTGAACTGAAAACTCAAGCTGTTATGATTGCTGCACCGTTTGCTTTGACATTTGGTCTTTTATCATCTACTTTTGCGGTTATTATAGGTATAAACTATTTTGAAGTTTCATGTTACACATATACACAATGCTCTTGCAATTTTATTACAAACTTGTTCCTACTACAGCAAAGGAGTATATTTCAAGATATGCAGTTGTAGAATTTGCACTTGTTGCTATGACTTTCTACTTATTATATTCTTTGGTAAGTGGATGATTTAAGGGTGATTTAGATAATATGTATAATGAAACGATTAACGGTTTGATATTATATGTTGCAGCTTCATTTGGTGGCAATCTATGCAGTGATGTTGTCTTCGGTTATAGGGTTCGGGTTAGCCATGGCTCTCAATGCGTTGTACATTCGTTACACAGTTTGGCGAGTTCAAACTCCACAAGGATACAGGGCCATTTGATTCAAAGAATTATTTTAATTATATTCGGCGTAGATATATATCAATTGAGGTTGAGATTATTGAAGGATGAATGTGTTTGTATGTAGTGTTTGAGTTCCCTTGTGTTACATGTAAAGATTGCCGCCATGATGGATATACATGATGAGTTTATCTTTTAAAGTAAGGTACAATGTAGGTTGCTTTGTGTGTTGAGTTGGATTGTAGTAATTGTTCAAATATGATCTTCAAGGGAAGATGACTTCCAAATCTGGTAAAATGATATGCAGAAACTGATTTGATTACTTCTAAATTAGTTAAAATCAATATCTGAAGTTACTAAAAGAAGTGGCGGAGATTGAACATTCCCGTAGGGAGGGCGGGGCGAAATTATTTTTCTTTTTTTGGGGGGAACTCGAGTTTTATATAAGAATTTACACTACTGGACTAAAGTGCAACACTATCGATGAAAAAAATAGGAGGGTGGCGCCCCCCGGTCCTTACTATCTTCCGTCAATGACTAAGAGCATCCATAGCGGGTCATCGTGGCTGATAGGGATGCTAAACGGGTCGTGTTCTCGGGTCCAACCCGACCCAAACCTGAAATTTTTATGCAAACCCGAACTCGAAAATTATGTAAAAAGTGTCAACCCGAACACGACACGAAAATTTATGGGTGACACGAACATGACCCGGTTGACCCGAATTTTTAGATTTTTATATTTTTTTCACATATTAATAATTTAAAATTATTATTTTACAACAGATAATACCAATTAATATAAAACAATTATATTTTAATGATTAAATCTTATGCCAATTTCTATTGTAAGTTTTAAATTTTGAAATAAAACATATAAGAAACTTAATTTGTGACACAAAATATATACAATAAAATAAAAATATATAAAAAGGGTCAAACGGGTCAACCCGCCAACCCATTGGGTTGAATCCGAACTCGACCCGTTTACCTAAGCGGGTTTACAAGTTCGAGCCGAACCTGACCCGAACCCGTTTATAGTAAAGTCAAACACACAAATTAATTTCGTGTTAGGTTCATGTCGTGTTTTTAGGTCGTATCAGATATTCACACCCTAGTGGTTGATGTGGCGCAACAGATTACTATCGATGAGGAGGAGAAAGGGATGGGGGTGTGTCCATGTAGAAGAACGCCATCCATGAGATTGTGGAAGAGGAGAATAGGGGACGAGGAGATATCCCGTCAGTGTTACATAGGGTCTACATAAAAGAGATGAGAGAAGGTTACGTGTGCTTTGATGGTAATTATAAATTATTAAAAATATTTTTGAGAAGGTAATTTTTTTTAAATCTTTTTGATGATAAAACGTGAGCAATTGTCAATTGATTAAGGAATGTTTTTGAAGTGTGTTAATTTCTTAATACCTTATAATATAATTAAAGTGTCATTTTTCTGGATGAAGGGTATATACGAGTTGACTTTCATCCTTGTGCTTCCAAATAGTTTCATATAGTTAGAAGAGTGCAAAAATTATCTTGAATTAGTCAACTATATGAATTTTAGATACTATTTAATTTGGTTTTGATAATCACGACTTTCTTGTTCATTCATTGTGATATAGTATTTGAGCTTTTAAATGAAAATGAGAGCCATAATTTTTTAGGTTTGAGTGATAATTTTATCTTTTAAACAATTTTGTCATTACCATTCAATTGCACATATTCTTTGAGTTTGTATCAAATCATTTCTCACGACACAATGAAACAAGTACCATAATGTATAAACACTACACAAGTAGTGATACATCAATTGAATTTACTAAATTTTTTTAGACTTTTAAGTAACTAGATATCATGCCTCGTATCAACAACAGGTATAGATATCATGCCGTATTTTTGACCTTCTAAATAGTCACAAAACCCTTTGTAATTAATAAAAACTTTATACAAAGAATCACAATGATTTTAGCATTTTAGAAGTTTTGGTTTAAACTTTAAAGTAAAGTATGATGCATAAGCTTGAGATGAACAAAAAAAACCTTAAAAACAAGTAAGGGTTCCTTATCTTAACTAAAAGCTAATCATTAATTAATCTTTAATCAGATAAAAGTTAAATTTAAGTTTTATAAGTCAACTACTTCTTAATTAATCATTGTAGATGGATAACAAGTTAATTAAATTACACTTTGTTAATTTTATATAATTTACTTAATTCAAGATGCAATCTTTTGTGATCTTATAAAGCCATGCAAAATATGGTTTTTGGGTATAATGCCCAATATGGTGATCTTTACAAGATTATGCCAATGTTTATGCCTAATATTACTCATGTTGTTCAAAATAGAATGCTCAGACGACAAGGTCCGAATAACATTCATCCAAAGCGCAGTTGCTAAAGGAGCTGGTACCTTTATTTTGTTTTCATGTGTATCATCATTACACGTTCAACACAAACTCATTTTTTACTGTAAAACCACGTAAACACTTGTATGTAGTACATGTCAGATATATTGAATGAAAGTAGGATGATTATGTTCTTTCACATCACACCTAACCAAGACATGTACAAGTGTTTACACGTTTTTTGTAGTTCTATAAACAATGGTTGTATTGAACATGTTCAATATGTATGTATGTATGTATGTATAATGCATGCATGCAAGCATATATGTGTGCATATCTGTCTCTATTTATATGTTGTGTTCATAATGAATGGTATAATATTGCAGTTTGTTTAGATGGTAGCCCGCCCGCATACCAATTTGATAAAGGTCTTGGAGACGGTATTAACAAGTGGTTAATTCACATACAGGTTGAGATTATTCGCTTTACAAGTTTATTGATCTTAGTATTTTACCTGCATGATACACATAAACTATGATTTCAATGTGTTTATAAATATATAAGTAAAAGTTCAAATGTTAAAAAAGAAAAATTATCATTAATTATTATTATTTGTTTGATGAATATAATCAGGGTATATTCAACACTATACTACACATATAATCGTTCTCTTAATTAATAGTTATAACTTATAAGTGTCAAATGCATAGAATAAAAGATCTATTACACATGTTCATGATGTTGTGGCAACCAAATATAAAACGTACGTTATTAATAATAAAAACACGCTCATATTTTTTGTATCTTAATACGTGTGTTAAGAGTTACAAATCATTTTACATTGATTGTGGTTGACCTTCATCTAGCCACCAAGTCAGCAATGACAAGATTATATATGATGGACTTTTATAATAAAATTCTTTCAACATCTTTTTATATACATGTGTATGTATAGATGCACACTTATAGGTGGTGGGTATTGTAATAATATATGATGTATGATGTATGACGTATGTGTATGTGTATGCATATATTATGTGTACGTATGTAAGTATGTATGAGTATATATGTGTATGCACACAAATATAACTATATACACGTACTAATTATATAGATTTACATGTACAGTAGCAAACCGATGAATTCTTTTCCATGGGAACGGGGAGTTTCTGGTGTTTAGGTGTCTATCATGCTAGAGTGATTTATTATTGAGGCATTGAAAATATTTATATTGGATTTAGTTGAGTCTGAATATTTCACGGTTTTAAACGTAGAGATCTAAGTTTTTCTAGATGGTTCGTAAATTTTATAAGTATTTTGTGTGGTTCATATATTCATTTTGTCAACTTATGATATTGCCTAAATGAACAGCTAACAAGATAACATTTAACAGGTAAGTAATAAACTTACAAATAGGACTTAAGGTCAGGGGATTTGTAATACCATCTAATTAGGATTTAACTTTAACCACCTAACAATATTCAGGCCATGTTTGTTGAGATTATTTAATTTCGTTGAAAAACACTTTTGATAAAAATAACTTATTAACTTATGATTTTTCAAAATTAGTTTCTAAAAAAATATTTGGATTAGCTTATAAATTATAAAGTTATAAAATGATAAAAAAGACATACTTTACAAATAAAAGGAGTTAATAGAAGATAGTAGATGAATATAATTAATAAGAAACCGAACTAAAATAAGTTTTTAATTTAAATAAATAACCGTCTTCTTACTTTACAATACATGTTTTTTACCCTATATAAAAAATCAGTTTAAAAAATACTTTTGTTGCCAAATATTTTTTCTTATTAAATTCTCAAGAATTAATAAATCAAAATTAGTTGAAAAATAAGTAATCCAAAATATAAACCCGATATAAACAAGAAATAATTTAAATATCAACATTTATATAATTACTCAAACTATAACTTTCTGATAATCATGACATCAAATAAAACATAGACAAAAAAGAGATACATAAAAATGGTATGTTGGGGGAAATGTGATTAGCATATTTTTTATTTATTAATCTCTTATCTCAAGTAAATTTTGTAAAACACAAAATTTAAATTTAGTCAAAAAATATAATATATAAATCTTTCATTCCTCATAAAAATATTTCATCGGTGTTGTTGTAAATAAATCCTAAAAGTTTTTATTTCTTTGTTATATATTACTAGTGAGTGAAACCCCGCACGACGAGGGTATAAATATATTTAGGACTGTGTTTTTAGTTAACTCTTCCTTATTATACTAATTCTCATTTTACTTTTTTATTTAACTAATATGTTATATCAAATATATCTATATTACTACAGAGATAAGCAAATTTGTAAATGACAAATTGTTTATGCAAATCACTTGTACCAAATGTAACATTACAAATCTAGCCATGGTTTAGTATATATTTATTTTCTTTTAATTTTTAATGTTAGTTATTGCCGTTCTATTTATTTTTATATTATAACTTTAGCTTGTTCATGTATGCATCTTTTCTTTTTAGAAAAATAAATAATAATAAAAGATTACCAAAACTCCTAAAAATTACATCAATCCTATGAAGAAACACAAAAATAATATATTATTACATTTCTATTACATTTAATTTACTTTCATTACTTAGAAATATTAAGTCTGGAATTAAAAAAATAGATTAATTTTATTAGTTTGTTTTAATTTCTAAAACATATTAACACAAATGAAGCTAGCGTATCTATTTCAATGACAAAATAAGTAATGCTACTTATTTATATTCAGAATACCATGCTAAATAAGTAAATATTTTTTTTATATTTATACATAATTGTTTTATCATTTAATAGTAGAGAGATCCGTGAAAACCACAAGTTTACTTACTATACGTGATGTATAAAATTATTAGTTTATTATAATAAAAATATAAATATAAATTTACATGTTCATATATGTAATAGACTATATTGCAAAATGCAAATCAAAGAATTAAGTTGAGATCCCTTAGAAAATGTGAAGATATCTTGATATCATAAAGAGCATCTGTTGAGGCCCCTTCAGATCATAGATTAGGATCAATCATAGATGAACAAATAGATTAGAGAGTGTGCGCAGATTTGTGCAGTGACTCGATGGAAAACAGGGTCAAACGGGACACCCAAAACACACACAATACAATCTGATTTCTACACATATACCAACATACAGACGGGTATTTATACCCTTAAAGTTGACGGTAATAAACAACATAACTACCGTAACTAACTAACTAACTAACTAACGATCGATACAATTTATCTGCAGTTTGACTTTTTTATTCTTACTTTTAATTGATTAATTTCTTGATTATAAATATCCAACAGTATCACCTAATAATATTATTAGATCGCTCGTGGCATAGGCCTAATTCGTGTAATTGAAATGTGGTCAGGGAGGAGGATGGTGTGAGTCCACAGAAAGTTGTCTTTTATTTGTAAACAAGACCAATGGTGTGGGTTCATCCACACGTATGAACAAGTTCAGGTTTTCAGGAATTTTTAGCAAGAAGCAAAGCTTTAATCCGGGTACATAAAACTAACACGCATGCACATGCTTTAATAAGCTCAAACTACATGATCCTTTGTGCAAATGAGTTTAAGAAGTTTGTTCTTTAATATTTCAGGCTTCTATAACTGGAATAGAGTCATCATGAGGTACTGTGACGGAGCCTCGTTTACTGGAGACGTGGAAAAAGTTGATCCTGTAAGTCCATATATAATAGCTTCTTGGTTCGCGATGAAAATAAACTGTTTCTCATGTATGTTGCAAATTGATCTTCAGGCTACTAATCTTCATTATAGAGGTGCAAGGATCTTCAATGTTATTCTGGATGAACTGCTAGCAAAAGGACTCAACAACGCATCAAGCGTATGTCTCTCTCATTATATATCAATATGTGTATGTGTATGTGTATGTGTATGTGTATGTGTATGTGTATGTGTATGTGTATGTGTATGTGTATGTGTAGTGTATGTGTATGTGTATGTGTATGTGTATGTGTATGTGTATGTGTATGTGTATGTGTATGTGTATGTGTATGTGTATGTGTATAACTATTTGTGTATGCATATGCATATATGCTTGTAAACTTTGTACGAATTGTACTTCAGGTAATGTAACTGTAGAACCATGTATCATACTTTAACAATGTTCTTTTTGATGATAAGAGTATACTTATGATGGTGGCAGGCTCTTCTAACTGGCTGTTCGTCTGGTGGGTTAGCTGCGATTTTGTACTGTGACAAATTTCGGGCCAAGCTGCCAGCAACAAGTGTAGTGAAATGTGTTCCAGATGCTGGTTATTTCGCTCACGTGTAATATTCACTTTCTGCTTATATCATCTCAAGAAATTCATCTTTGTTCTAATGCATCGTCTCTGATTCACAGGAAAGACATTTCTGGAAAATACCACTTTCAGAAGTTCTTCGCGAAGATTGTTAAACTACATGTTCTCTTTCTGTCTCCCACTATATTATATATGTGTGTGTGTGCACGCGCGTGTATACATGTCATACATACGGCGTTGCTAGTTCTGATAAGATAACTTGATTTTGGTTGCAGAATTCAAAGATAAATTTGCCTTCTTCATGTACTTCAAAGAGGAAATCTGGCTTGGTAAGCTCCTAGACCTGTACAGTTTGACTTTTAAAGTCAAGCAAACTAAGTTTCGGGCTTGTAAATTGATACTATTGTCTGAAGTTTAACGAACATGTTGACATCCACATAAAGCTTCATAAGAGCTGTAACAGAACTTAATGCTAATAAAACTGGATTTGAAAGATATAAAGTTGAAAACAGAAGTCAAACTATAGAGCTTAGTTCATTGTCTGACATGTAACAATTTCAACACTCATGCAGTGCTTCTACCCACAATACATTTTGCCAGAAATCAAGACACCAGTGTTTGTCATAAACCCTGCTTATGATGCATACCAGGTTCATCGTCTTTATCACTTCACGTGTGTGCGTGCATTTTTGTGTGATGCTACTCGTATTGACTCCAAGTCTTTGACTTTAATGCTGCATTCAGGTCCAAAACATCTTAGCACCAGAGGAAGCTGATAAATATGATTCATGGTCTGCATGCAAGTTGAATATATCAAACTGCTCCACTACCCAACTCAAGAGACTTTACAGTATTACTTCTAAACATACACTAGATGTACTAACAAGTTCTGTAGTACAACCTAACATAAGTTGAGCTTCCATAAACTTGGCTATCTTTTACTTTCAGATTTCAGGTCTGCTTTCGTAAAAGCATTGAGGTCTGGAATGGGTAAATCAAAATTCAACTCCACATCGCGAGGAATGTTCATCAATTCTTGTTATTCCCACTGTCAAACAGGATCTCAGAGCAACTGGCTAGGGAGTTTTGCTTATAAGTTGGATAACAAGGTAAGACATACACTTTGAATATTAAGTCAAACACAGTAATATCCAATCCAAAAACTTAGATGGCTTAAGGTAACAAAAATGAATGGCAACAGTAATACTGAGTGTATGTGGCTCATAGTTCAGTATAGTTATTGGATCGTTTTAAAATATAGAAAATCTATCAATTTTGAAACTCAATGCAACTCATTTGACTTTCAAAGTCAAAACATGATCTGGTTTATGACTTTATGTTGATATAATTTTTATGTCACATGCAGGCTATTGCCGAAGTAGTCAGTGACTGGTTTTATGAAAGAAACACAACGCAGTTGATTGATCACCGTCATATATTGCCTCAACAGTGTTAATTCTTCCATGCAAATTAGCAATTGGTTCAGATGAAATATTATGGTCTTATGTTCCTTAAAACTGTGTCATTCTGTAGATAATATTATGGTCTTATGTTACCAATTCTATGTCTCTTTGTCTATATTATGCATACAGAACCATGTAATTGCTGTCAATATCTATGAATACCTAAGGGGAGATATGGAGAATTGTTTAAGCCATATTTATATTTTAGTCTTCATGTCCCTATTTACAAGAAACTTGTAAACCTGTTCAATGTTCATTTTGTTGACTAAACACAAACTAAGCACCTGTCAACAAAAACAACAGGTCAGGGAGGTGGGTGACGTGTTCGGGTCAACACAGGTAATTTGATTTGGGTCAATTTTAAACACTTTGTGCAAACCTTTTTTAAATTTTATATTAATAACTTCTGTTAAATACTTCTTTGAAACTTTCAGATCTGAACCGTGTTTACTTACTGAATATAAGCCCCTCTATTCACACATAAGGTAATATGTATGTAGTTGATCTGGATCATTATGTAAGTGTTGACTAACTGAACTTTTGGTCAACTATTTCTTGCTTTTTAAATATGATATATGTGCTGTACAACATGTTCATTAAATTACAATTTGCATATTATTTATTTAATTGAGCCCACTTGACCAGAAAGATGCAACCTTTTCTAATCTTAAAAGAAATGAAAGATTTGTTATTCTGCAATGCCCAAAATGGTGACCTTCACAAGACTATGCCAATGGTTGTGCTTGGTGCTACTCATGTTATTGAAAACCGAATGCTCGGATGATGTTGAAATTACTTTCATCCAAAGCGCAGTCGCTAAAGGAGCTGGTAACTTTATGTTTCTCAAATTCAGTGCACGTATGTTTTATATATGTGTTTTCTCGTGCCTTAACAGTGGTGTGGTGCAGTTTGTTTGGATGGAAGCCCACCTGCATACCAGTTTGATAAAGGATTTGGAGAAGGTGTTGATAAGTGGTTAATTCACATACAGGTTAGTCAGCCTAAATGTACATTTATGATGTATCCACCTTAATCTCAATAAGTGAGTATCTTACATGATAAATAGTCTGTGCACGCGCTCATACACACACACAAACACACACATATATATTGCATAAGAAACAACTGTCTTCTGTAAGCAATAAAGATCACTGATTGGCCTAACTTTTCAAATTTATTTTCAATCAGGGAGGAGGATGGTGTGAATCAACAAAGAGTTGTCTTTTACGGGTGAACAAAAGCAATGGTGTGGGTTCATCAACACTCATGCAGAAGTTCAACTTCACAGGAGTTTTTAGTAGTAAGCAAGAGTTCAATCCAGGTACATATAAGTACAAAACATATATCTACACTAAACTCAACTTATATATATAGTTTGTAAAAATTAAAGTTAGTTATTCTTTTCAGGCTTCTATAACTGGAATAGAGTCATCATGAGATATTGTGATGGAGCATCGTTCACTGGAGATGTTGAAAAAGTTGACCCCGTAAGTCAAATGCTTTTTAAACCTCTATCATAAACTATAGAAAGTTGATGCTTATTAATGTGGATTTTTGCCAACTTTCAGGCTACTAATCTTCATTATAGAGGTGCAAGGATCTTTAATGTTATTCTAGATGAACTGTTAGCAAAAGGACTCAATAAAGCATCTAGTGTATGTTTCTCACTCTCCTCTCTCTATGTATATGTATACGTTCTCTCTGATGGTAAGAGTTGCACTTATGTGATGGTGGCAGGCTCTTCTAACTGGCTGTTCATCTGGCGGGTTAGCAGCGATTTTGTATTGTGACAAATTTAGGGCCAAGCTGCCAGCAACAAGTGTAGTAAAATGTGTTCCAGATGCTGGTTATTTTGTTCATGTGTAATATTCACTTTTTTTTACTCATTTGCTTATAGAATCTCAAGAAATCTGTATTTTTCTAAAACATTATCTTTGATTAACAGGAAAGACATTTCTGGAAAATACCACTTTGAGAAGTTCTTCACTAAGATCGTTAAACTACATGTTCTCTCTCCCTCCCTCCTCGCAGACACTCATATTATACATACATACATACGTACATACATATGCATAATATACATGCTATACCTATGGTATTGCTAGTTCTGATAAGGTACTTGGATTTTGGCTGTAGAACTCGAAGATAAATTTGCCTTCCTCGTGCACTTCAAAGATGAAACCTGGCTTGGTAAGTTCGGTTTTCTTTATTACTACTCACTCTACTCATAAAAAGGTACAATTTGACTTTCAAGGTCAAACATACTAATGTTAGCTTTATAAATGATGCACTATATTTGGAGTTTGAGTAAAATGTTGACAATCAAATTAAGCTGCATAAAGCGAGAACCAGAATCGTATCGTAGCACCTAACTAAAAAGTAATAACAGAACTAGGTGTTATAAATTATAATTTCAATGAAAATAAGTTGACCTCAGAAATCAAACCTTCTTTTATTCATGAAGCTTAGTTCATTGTTTGAGATGTAATAAACACTTTGAGGTACAATTTGATTTTCATACTTCTGCAGTGCTTCTACCCACAGTTCATTCTGCCAACAATCAAGACACCTGTGTTCATCATCAACTCGGCTTATGATTCATATCAGGTTCATCATCTTCCTGTGTGTGTTTTTGGTGTTTTATGTGCGATTAAAGTGCAACGATGTTGACTTGGTATTTCATTCAAGATTCAAAACATTTTGGCACCAGAGAAGGCTGATAATCATGATTCATGGTTAGCTTGCAAGCTGAATATATCAAACTGTTCCCCTACTCAACTTAAAAGATTACAAGGTCAACCTTCTAAACAAATCATGATGCGTTAACGAATTGCGAGTTGTAGGATACAACCTAACATTCCAAATACTTTTGTGTTTTCTTTACTTCAGAGTTCAGATCAGATTTCTTAAAGTCATTGAAATCAGGAATGGGTAAATCTATATTGAACTCCACATCAAGAGGAATGTTCATCAATTATTGTTATTCTCACTGCCAAACAGGAAATCAGATCAATTGGTTAGGAGATCCTGCTTCAAAGTTGGATAACAAGGTAAACCGTAAACATTGTTTCATATCAAGAAAATCTAATTACTTTGGCTACAAGAAAGACAAGCACTATGACTTTTTTTAAGTCAAACTAGCATCCTAATAGTATTGATATGAATGCAGGCTATTGCAGAGGTAGTAAGTGATTGGTTTTATGAAAGAAACACAACTCAGTTGATCAATCGCCGACATAAATTGCCTCAACAGTGTTGATTTCTTCAGTTTATTAAATGGTTTCTGAAGAATAATGTTGTTATCTTTCTTAGAACTGTGACATTCATTAAATAATATGCATACAGAAACTTGTAATTGATCTCAATATCAATTATTTTCCAAATGTAACAAGATATGAAGCAGTATTCATATATGTTGTGGGAATCATTATTCTCAATGCCAATTTAACAAGAATCTAGTTCTCAATAACAACTATCATTGGGTGATTTCTAAGTATAATTTTGTAAAGATCTTAGTCTTTATGAACAAGATGTGAGGTTCACTGGTGTCAATGCGTAAAATTCATGATCCTTATTATTTTCTTGCTAAAATTAAGCTTCAATGATGAGTTCCTTCTTCAATTTTCCATGGATTTCTTGCTTCTTATTCTTGCAAGAAAAAAACTATGCTTTTCTTTTATTTTTTTAGGTTGATCCTCATTTGGATGTATATCCAGATTATTGAATTTGTGTAGGTGTCTAAAATGGTCCCTTAAAGCCTTGGTTTGTGGATTTCAAGCATGACCTGCATCTTTTTTGTTGACTTTTTATTGGTTTATAATACTTTAAATCATTTTTCATCAAATAATTTAATTAAAACTCTCATTTATTAATAAAATCAAAATATTCTCAAATACTTTTAAAAACCTATGGGGTTTACTACTTGCTTTATGTATTATATACAAAACATGCATGATAACAATTTAAAAAAGAAAATAAGAACTAAAAGTATAATTTCTCATATGTTATTCTCGCACAGTTTTAAATGATCAATAGATCACTGTTTACTGTTAGGATAAGCGGGCGGAAGTATGGTATCCCATCATTCACTTCCTGCGTCCACTCTTGATAGAGAGGATGATGTTTACAAATAACACCCCCCCCCCCCCCCCCATAAGATAACAGAAGTTGCATTTGTTGCAACTCGGGTCCTCATAGAAATCCCAAGGACATAAAGATCACTTGACAGTTTTGTAAACCCATGTTATTATAAGGGTGTAGCCAGTAGTGTACCATCTGGCTCCACCATGTTTCATATATGGCAATGCACTTCAAATGTGACTATAAAGTAGGCCTTGCATGGTTCAAATTGCATGTGTGGTTATCCTGATAATTTTGGTCGTTTTTTTCTAACCGATAGTTAAAGTGAATGTAAAAAAACAATTTCTATGCAACCATCCCACTGTATACAATAACATAACAGGCAATATAACAAAACAGAAAGAACATAAAATGGAATGATTGAAGATTAAATAGAATTGTATAAAGTTTTGAATGATTTAAAATTAGGACCAATTGTAAAACATCAAATCTCTCGCGAGCAATTTAATATAACCGATGTACCCGACCTGTGGGTTTCAAGGAATAATGTATGGTTTAAGATATGTGCCGCATTCAGTGACTTTGTATGATCCTAACATGTAATTCCTACTAGAGTATTTTTTTTTTCTATCTTCTTACTAGTCCCGGAGGATAAATTCAGAAGAAGACCATAAGTCTGCAGGTGAAACTTCGAATCAATCAACAATCTTTGGTAATGAGGTTGGAGTTCCTGAGAATATGTGACCTATCAGTGGTGCCTCAGATACTCGAGAATGACGACCACCTAAAACTGCCTGTTGTTTTTCACGATATGTTGCCCAAGTGACCAGATAAAGCCCGGAGATGATCAAGAATCCTCCTACAATGCTGTATACAAAACAATAGTTGAAATAAAGATGTAGGAATTTATAAAGGATCAGTTTTGCTGTATTTTCATACACTAGGTGTGAAAATATATGACTACTACACAAATCATACCATTTATTCACATAAGAGTAGATGGCAATCACATCACTGATTCACTGTAGCTTTATAATTAATCAAACAGTGATGCTCTATCCATACCATAAAAATTGCATGTTTAATTTCTTGAATAGTTTAAAGATAATATTTTGGTTGTCAAATATTATTAAGAAAATCATCACTAATTAATCAAACAATGATGCTCTATACATATCACGAAAATTGCATGTTTAATTTCTTGAATACTTTAAAGATAATATTTTTGTTGTCAAATATTATTAAGAAAATCATCAATATAAAGAAATGACTTTCCAGATTTTGGTACTTGCAATTTCATGGGGTATCTAAAGCAATTTTTATTAAATGTAGGCAAACAACAAAATTCACTCTAGATGAAACAACTATATGACAAACAAGCAAACAAACAAACACAACTCAAATGACGAATTTCAGTAGAGGTGCAATTTCAACCACTATCGGTCGATTTGGTATATTTTGCATCACTAAAACTAGCTTAAAAGTAAATTAATAAACAGTTCAACAGGGTAAAATATGGCCAATGTGTAACATAAAACCTCGTAATATTTTTTACTTAAAAATTAGATTATTACTGGTTTACTGAAATAATATAACAATTGTAATAATATTTGATAGACTAACCCGTTGCGGCAGTTATCAAACCCGCACAACTAACCCAATTTGTCAGATCTAATCTAAGGGTTATACTCAATAATTACATATGAAAAGGACAGCATAACATTGCAATGAAAAGTAGAAGCTTAAATGAAAAGGTTATGAACAACCTTCCCATATATATCGGGCTTCCAAGGAAAATTCTTGATAAGAAAGCAGATGCAGCAGGTTGAAGTGGATTATAAAGTGCAACCAAAGCTGGTCCAAGGATCTTATTTGACCATGTCAGAAGTCCATAGTTTAATGCAGATGCAATGGTTCCCTAATAATAAACAAACAATAAAATCAAGTTTATAAATCTATAACAGATGCATACAAGATTCTGCAAACTAAGTTTAGTTTCTTAGAAACGTACAATGTATGCCAAATATTAGTTCTGCATCCTTTTCATTTTTAATACTATAAACATCTAAACAGAAAACAAAATTGTAGCCAAACAACACCTAATAGTACAGCTTTCCGTTATTCATAATTACTTTTGAATTTTTATATCCCTTCCCCGGAATCACAAACAAATAAAATTGAGAGAATATTAAATTTGGTTAGCGAGAATGGATTAGAATACATAATACTTTACAGATGATAACCATTGGCAAAACATCTCAAGTGCTTTATCACTTCCATGAAAATCTCAACAAATGACTGAGAACAATGTTTTAGAAATACTCTAATCATTAACAAAATGTCTTAAATATCCTCAGTGATGACAAATTGAAGAACCTTCTTCCATATGTAATGATGCGAAGGGGCAAGTATCTAAAAAACTTGTTAAAAAGACATTTCAATTCTCATAAGACATCCCAATTGAAAACCTGCCTCTGTCTAAACACTAGATATGCAAAATACATAAATGGAAAAAGAAATGATACTTACAGCATATAGTACTGCCCAAAACTCAGATTCAGTCAAACTCCAATCTGTTGACTCATTGTTCATGAAAAACGCTGTTGAGACCAGAAATATAACACCAAAAAAGTAGGAATATGCTGTGACTGATAGGCTTGCAGGATACCTAGCCAACACTGGGGCCTGAATAGATTTTTAAGTAGAGTTCAACCTCAAATCATTAAATAAAAAATCAAACAAAATGAGACTAATTACTACACAATTGAATACCTGAATAGCTAGAAAGGCTGCCATGCACATGCAGTTCCCTATTAAGCATAAGACACCAAGGTGCCAGTTGTCAAATCCAAGGCCCAAAAATATAGACAATAACCATCCAGCTGGCTCGGGTTGACCCCTTGCGCTAATTTCATTATGTATAGAAAGATCATTTTGGGAATAACCAATACAACGGCCCACGGAACATAACCATGAAGATGGCACCACAGACACAAACAAATGTACCCCCAACTTTCACCTGGCCTTCAGTTCTGAGTAAATTCACTGTTTCTGTACTGCATGTAAAACACTTCATATGGGCTTGAAGAAATATATTATGTATATATGTAAATGTGTGTGGTGTGAGATACTGTTCTAAGCCAAATATGTAGCTGGCTTAAGTGCTTAACATTAGAAATAAATAAAAGTGAAAAGAGTATTATTTGAACTGACCCCATAATTGTAGCGAATATAAATGTAAATACAGGAATTGAAGGTTGTACAGCTGCAGCATATGTTGGAGTTGTGTAGCCAAGACCAAAAAGAAATAAAAGCTGGTTCCCAAATATCCTATTCAAGGTTAAAAAAGCCAATATTTGCATGAGGAACATGATAAATGACAAAAAATATCTTTGAACAGTTTTAAAGATGTAAACTTACCCGGTTAACCCAAGAAAGAAGAATGACAGAGGAAGCGTCTTGTTATAGGTGGTCTAGTTTTCCTACAACATAATATGAAAGAACCTCAACTTTAGGTTTGTCACCTTTTCCAGTTGATATACACATGTTCTTTACATGGAGATGATCATCAGGATGTTATGTTCAAATATAAACAGGTGCACCAATTAACAAAAACATACAACAAACAAACCATACTAAATCCCAACCATAGCAAAGCTATTAGTGAGGTCTGGGGAGTGTAGGATGTAGGCAAACCTTACTCTTTTCCTAGGGATAGAGAGGGTGCTTCCTGATAGACCCTCGACTAAAGAACAAACCGTAGACAAGCATACAGCAAGAGTATATAAGCAACACAAACATATTTCAGTTAACTCCACGAAAAGACAGCAATGGGTGGGTTAGCAAATGGATTCGTTTTCCTCTGTGCTCCAAAACTACAAATTTTCAGTTTAAGCTATCGCAATAGGAGAAAATCAAATTAAACAACAATTTCCCCAAGTCTTTACAATGCATGAATTTTTATTCAAAGATCTTATTTTTCAACTACTAAAAAGATCTACACCAATTACACACTGTAGAACTATTTTTAGGTAAAAAAAACAACTGCTCGTAATCACATATTTGCACAACTATTGAAATATAATATGAACCCTAGCTAAACAGAACACATTAACAACAGAAATTTTATAAAATTAATCTGATCAGAAAATTGAGATCCGAGAAGATTTACTAACTTTTCTCGAAAATAGGCGATGGGAGCGAGGATTAAGAGCGCAAGAACGTCACGATACACGCAGAAAACAAGCCGACTAACCCCAAAATTCAAAGCTACTTTCGTAATCACATGAGATCCTCCGGCGAAAAGCTGCACCATTGTCATCGCTGCATGCGCCCTACGTGTTTCTCCACCGGCAACGCCGCCGCTGCCGCCTAACGCCATCACCATTGCTACCGCTGCCCCTCACAAACACTCAAATTTCAAAACAACGCTTTTGTATGTGGATTGAACGATCTGTGATCGTTATGTATGGATGCGATTCCGATCGATCAGAGGAACTATTTTCTCCTGAATTTTGATGGGTTGCGTGTGAGTTTGGTGGAGAATACGATCATTGATCGATCTTGATTGTGAAGGAAGAAAATTGAGGATTTATGAGAAAAATCAACACATTTGGAAAGGAAATTATGAGAATTGATTGATCATTGACAAATTGGGGATCTTTTTAATTGAGGGTTAGACTCAATTTTGGAATATAATTGGTTAATTTAAGAAACCCTAAACCCCAATTTCCTAAGAGTTAACGCCATTAGCTAATAGCCAAACAAATTAACGCTCTTCGTTAACCGGTGAGTTTGTAAAGTCATACAAGTTCAAGGGGCTCAATGTAAAAAATACAAACAATATCACACTAGTTTTCTTTTTGTCAACCACAAATATACAACCCTTAAAACCATCTATTTGTTTCTGCACCCTTAACTTCCTCAAGATTTTCTAATATGACAATATGAGTGAGCAAAAAATCAAATAATCGAACCGTAATCAAAATAACTGACGTAATCAAACCGATAAAACAAAACCGCTAGAAAACTGACGGTTTGGTTTGATGATTTTTAAAAACCGATTTTTTAGGTTCGGTTTTGGTTTTGCTTGTAACAAAAACCGAAAAAACCGAACCGAAACCATATAATCAAACTTGTAGATTTAAAGGTGTAATCATATACTTATAATAATTATTAGCCTATTAGTTACTTATTTAATTTGTGTTATCTAAAAAAGATTAATTATTTAGGTTTCAATAATAATATTTAATTTTTTATTCAAATATATAGATTAAAATGTTTTATTAAATATATCGTTCTTATATTTTATGAATTGTATTTAATTTTAATGTCAACATAAAAAATATAGATTATATTTAAAGATCAATAAAATAATATAAAGCCAAAGTTTTTTGGTTTAAATTTATTACTTTAAAACAATTTTTTTCTAAAACTTGAAGCACAAATGGTAAAACCGAAAAAACCAAAAACCGAACCAAAACCGAAGTTAAAACTGAAAACCAAAAACCGAAAACCAAAAACCGAAAAAACCGAAACCGAACGGTTTTAAAAACTAGAAACCGAAATATCGGTTTTTGGTTTCGGTTTTAGGCCAAAACCGAATCAAACCGACCATGCACACCCCTATATGACATCTCAAAGCATTTACATCTCATAATCTATCCTTAATTTATATATTACTAATTATCAACTTCTTTATGCATAATGATGTTATAAATTATGTATAGGGAGTTTTAGAAAAAAAACTTTTTATTTTTAACCCAAAAGTTTTTATATTTTGCAAAGTAACCTTTTAAAATATTATTATTTTTACTTTAAACCTAATATTAAGACTACTCATCTTTTACAATTTAATCTCACAAAATTTTATAGTTTCAACTTTGGTACCCTATAATTTTCATATTCTTCAAATTTACATCTTACATTTGTTCTATGTTGGCAAGTTAACATGACACAAACATGCATGTGCGACTCACAAAATTTACGTTTCACTTTACTTGTCGTTCTAAATTCTGTGAATTAACACAACACAAAGCGCGTGTGTGGTTTATCGTTTTTACGTCTATTTTCTCCCTTTACCAGGTTTGTCGCAACGCGTGAATTCTAAATCGACTTAGTTATATTTTTATGTGTTTTACGTTTTGGTCTTATTTTTTTTGTATTAACAGACCGCAATTTCAATATTGATGGTCATTAATGGTGGTGTAACACTGATGTTATTTTTCATGATTTTACACTCCCCGCGTTTTTATTCTAGCTTTTATTATTTACAAAAAATAGTCCCTGAGTAGTCATTTCAGATTGAGTCGTTATAAGCGTGGGTCAAATCAGGTTTAAATGAGTATGAGTCGAGGTTTAACAAGTTTAACTCGAGCTTAAGCCAAAATTTTAGCCAATTGGGCTCCTGTTCAAGTTTCATACAAAATAATTCTATTACCTATACAAATAATAGTATTTATACATTGTCTTACTACTATTTACTGTAACTATACATGAACTAATCAAACAAGAGTAGATAATATATACTATATTAGTTACATAACTATAATTATAATATAAACAATTAAACACACACATATAAGCTAATTATGTATATAAATACAAACTATCACAATAATATACGAGGAAGATTAGAGACAAACTAGAGCTTTTATAATTAATGATAAGATGAACTCAAGTTTTAGACGTATTTCAAGTTTAGTTTGATTATTGTCACTTTAACATCATTAAAATTTAGACGTTTTGATGTATCTAACTTTTCTTCACAAATTAGTAACTTTACGATATATTGCAGCTGCAGCCATTGAGGCAACAATCTAAAATCCTGATCTTTTAGTAAATAATATTGAGAGATGTTAGACTAGTGAATTGCATTACAATCTAAAATTAATAAAGGATCAAATCTTGAGATGAATTCATATACGATTGGTTATTTGGTTGTGGTAAAATATTTTTAAATAAGAGGCTATTGTTAATGGGCCATCTGTTGAAGCCCAAAAACCTAAATGAGTGGGAAGTGCAATCTAAGGTCACGTTAGCTTTTGATAAATAGTTAAGAGCCCAATAACATTACAAAAATAGGTTCACTTAATGATTTTCATGTTTCTAAATTAACTCTTTAATCAGTGGTGGCTTAATCATTTTTGGAGTCGTAAGTGAAGTAAAAATCTAAGGTTTTTTACAAACTGGTTAATATTTTTTATTGTGATTTGACGTCTCTTAAAGTCTAGCAATCTTGATTATACATAATGAGAATTAATAGTATCTAATATTAAGTTACTAACTAGCTTGTAGTTTTAGTTTATCTATAAAGCTGCTATTAAAACAAATTAAGTTCTAAACCATGTTTTGTGCGGGGCCAACTTAATCTTTTTTGTGCCAAGATCGGATTCTAAACCGTGGCACTTTTCATGATCAAATATATTTCTTTGCTTAAGATCTTGACACATAAAAATATAATGAAACTCATTTATTGCAAAAGATTCTAAAACACACAAACACACGTATTAGAATTAGGGAATTTTAATGAAAGAAAATATGGTTATTTGTTCTCCTTGTCAAAACTTAATATTAAAAGCCCAAATATCATCTTAAGATACAATCTGTGAAATATAAGAAAAAGGTCCTAATAAAGAAACACCTCATTTTATAAATCGACACCCACCTATACATCGCGTATGGATCCATACGCGGCGTATATGATCGAATACACTAAAAACGAGGAAAATTCAGGGGGCTGTCAGAGAGTTATACGCCCCATTTAGCCCTATACGACCCCCCTATATGTGACATATAGGGTTATACGACGCGTATAGCGGATTTTGATACTGACTACGAGAAAAAATTCAGAGGGTTGTCAGAGAGCTATACGCCTCATATAGCCCTATACGACTCCCATATACGACACATATAGCCCTATACAACACATACAGCCTTATACGACCCCCCTCTATACGACGCGTATGGGGCTATACGACACATATAGAAATTTTGGGGTGTTGATTTAAAATATTGGGATGTCTATTTAAAAAAGCCCTAAGAAAATCGTAATGATAAATGACAAAATCTTTATCTCGGTGCTTTCTGATATATTGACAAGACAAAAAATTATAGGCACGGTATATAGTCGAACCACCCTTAATTTATCTAAATAATAAACCATTATGTGATCTTGTTCTTTTGTATTTATTTCGTACATTTTATCTATTATAACATTTGGGAAATAGTAGTCTGCAGCTTCATTTTTGGCTCATAGGTAAAACTTCAAGATTGTAGCAAAATTAATTTTAGAAACCCACTTACAGGGTAGCAAAAGTCATATTTGATGAGATTAAAGTAATGTCATTCTTGTGGATTAAAAACCGGGGTAGAATGAGTAATTTAGATTGGATATATTCGTCTAACTTTTCAATATAATTATTTTTCGTTATTGCTATTCTCCTGGTAAAAATAAAATGATTGGTTGTTAAAAAAACTTAGGTACCCTGTTAACTATTTCATTGAGTATGCAGGTTTATATTAAACGTGCAGCTTTATTTTTTAGCTCATACGTGCTTTACAACAACTCTAAGTTGATGTTTGTTTTTTTGCACTAAAATGTCTGGAGTTTGCAGACTACATTTACAAAAAAAATATGGACCAAACATTTGTAGTCTATAAAAAGATGAGTGTCTTTTTTTAACTTTTGCGGACTGCAAAATCAACTGGTGTTAGTATACGACGGTGCTGGACGGTGGTTGGTGATGGTAGATGGTGGGTGGTGGTGGTGGTGGACATGGGTGGTGGTGGACATGGGTGATGGTGGGTGATGGTGTTAATATTTTGCAGACTTTAAAAGATTTTATAAATGGTTGTGTTAAGTTTGCATCATGCAGACCACGCGCAAATCTTTTTTAATGAAAAGTATTTCAGAAAACCAACACTCCACAGACCTCAACGTTTGTGTGTGGTCTACTGACGCAAACAAAAGATATCAGTAAAAGCTTTTTTCAAAAAACAAACATCCTCTAAATTAATACTTTTTAAATCTGTAGTTTTATTTTTTGCTCCTACTTATTTTATGACAACACTAAATTTTGTACTACTAAATTTTGTACGCAGTCTACTATTTCGTTCATATGCTTATTTTTATCTACTTTCTCACATTATTTTTATTAAGATTTAACACTCCCGTCATACAGCATGGGTTATCGTTCATTTTATGTTGCTTAATTCTCATTTTCACATCCACGTAACATTTCCTTGATTTTTAAATATACTGTTACGGTATTTTTTTCATATCCACGTTTCTTAGCGCTCTTTGACCACTTAACCACGTTAGTGTCGTTTCAAATAATTGTATATTTTCAAGGAGATAAATTTATTGTGTAATTTTACGCGTAGCTACGCGCGTGAAAATGTTACTAGTTTGATTACAATTATCAAACGAAAGGTGTTAAACTTGCAATCACAGTATAATCATTAATGGTCCGCGTGCTTCGCAAGCATATATGATAAAAATGGATTTTCTTGTGACTAGTAATTCTGCTAATCATATTTCCCCACTCATGTCGTTACCAACAAAATACTAATCATTTTTATACTTAAATATGATGTATGATATTCATACATATACATTCATATTTTTATATGACTTTATTTGCAAATAGTTGACGGTTTTTGGGTAAAGAACGAAAGACTTTTGATTGATCGGTGTTTCGTAAATGTCATTTACAAAAATGCTTACGTGGCAAGACATTTACAATACCATTGACTTCTGTAAATGACGTTTACGCAACACCCAAAACACAAACACGTTTCATACATTCCCACAACCAGTGGCAAATTTAGAAATATATGTATATATAGTCATTGATTTTAATTAGATGCTTCAATTTATAAAAGTGGATATAAAAATTTCCGGATAAGTTCGGATCGAGTCGGTAAATAAAAAGGTCAAATACTAAACTAGTTAGAGGTAATACCAATTATATTTTTTTTATTTTATTCAAATAAATTTGTTAATTTCACTATTCCAATCTAGCTTTTGCAAGTTTTGCAATCTTTGTAAAAATAAAATTTCAATAAACATTTCTTTTACTTCAACTTATATAAGTTCATCATTTTCATCAAAATCAAAATCAAATGTATTCACCGTCTAAAAAAACATTGTTGTCACTTGAAGATTTTGTATATACATCTCTATATATTCGTAAAAATTCATTGTATTCATGTGACTTCGATGTTATCAACATAAATTCACGACTGTCCACAACCATGATATGAGGCCAAACTTCCCTATTTGAGAAAAAAAAAACATAAATGCAATTATAGTTCAACAATGAAAAGTAGTTTTAATAATAGGAACATAAATCAGTTTCACTACAATTTAATAAAATTACTTTTACCTCACATGTTTATTTACCGTACGTAGACGTCCTTGAGAACCAAACTTCATGTTGCATTCTTAAAGCAGTACGAGTTCAATTACTCTCTATGGATAATTATATTCAAGTTGACATGATTAATCCTTGAACAAGTAAACCATTATTATTTGTAAACCAAGTTGGATTGTGAAAATCATTATACGAACAGAAGAGTTAACCTTGCATTTGTTATAGATATAAATGATTTTTATGTTAGACTGCTTAAATATTGATAAATAACATAGCTGATAAACAAAGAATATGGGCGAGCTGAGGTTCATCTAAACGAATTTATAATAAGAAAAAACTTCACTTAATAAGTTAACAGTAATTAAGTTTTTTAAAATGTTTCTTAAATCACTTAAAGTTTTTTCCCTTCTCTAAACTCACTTATCTTTCACTTAATGATATACTCTTGTATGTTTTTTTTATTTTTTATATTTTAATTAAGTGACACAAAAATATATGAATCTTAGTTACTATTTAGTGATTATTTTATTAATAAATTAAATAATAGTGAAGTAAAGAATTGCCAAAAAAATAATCAGGTTTCACAATATACAATTTAAGTTATTTGAAATGAAAATAACTAAATAGGAAGCAATATTCATTTATTTAAAAATCATAAAGATTAAAACACTTAACAAAAATGAAGTGACTTTAGAAAAGAAAAAAATCTTCAAGCGACTTTAATAGGATGCTTAAAAATCATGGTTAATGTTACTATAATCCTTAAATGAACATTATTATTATATAATTAACATAAGAATACTAACAAATAAATAAACTCCAATAATTGTATCAACATTAATAACACAACAATAAAAATACAGATCGCAAGTGTACTGGATTTTACACTAAATTTCATTAATAGACTTTTAAGCTAAATATTAATATAAAGGTCTTAATACATTGTCATTTTATATAGATTAACCTTTTAAACCGATAGAACATATTTTTATGATTGAAATATGTTAGTTCTTCCTTCTTATTTGGATTATGAACTAGGGTTATGTGCTTGATTGTGGTTAGCTACATATATGTTTGATTTTGTATATGTTTAATCATTTTTAGATATTTGTCCTATATGTTTAATTATGGTTATTTAAAGTGAAAGGTGATTTGTACACAATAAAAATGGTGTGTACACAATACACAACCTAATAAGACAATGAAAAACACTTCAAAAGATGCACACTAAACTTTTATCATGCTTAAGTCATATCCCATGTAAAATAGGAGAAGATATTATTAAAAACTTTATAACTATAATAATATTGGAGAAGATATAATAAAAAACTTCATAATTATAAAAATATTTTCAAGTACAATAAAGGATAGATGATGATTAAGGTAGTATTATAGGTTAATAAAATTTATTGGCTCTAATGATTCACAAGTAAAGTTGCAATTGGCACACATGTTAGTATGCTCCATGAATTTGTTCGATGTTAATATAAAGATGTCATAGACAATGGGGTCATATCATTTCTCAATGATCATGGAGGACACCATTTATTTAAAAAAGAATGGATCATAAACATGTATATCTTCTTAAAGTGATACTGTGATCCCATTTATTCTTTTTCACTCTCATTGCATCATGATCATGGACTCAAAGAAAAAGAAGAAAGCCTATAAGAACCCTACTAAGTAATTATCAAACCAAAAGAGAAAAAGAATATTAACGAATATGACATACTTTTTATAATATTTGTTTAAATCTGTTGATTTTTACAAATTTTAAGGACCTCCTATCTTTTACGTAACAAATCGTCTCACGTAAATTATAAAAACACGAAAACACGAAGAAGATCAAATGAAAGAGTTTAGAAATTAAATTCACACATGAATGAATATTAAAAGTTTCAAGTGGTAAACTATCAATAACTTTCATCATAGTTAAAGTCCATTTTAATGTTATTGGGCTAGTCAATTCAGCTTACTATGTGATTGTACATGTAACTAAACCAATAATATAAAAAAAATTGAAACGTAACGAGTAGTGATCTCTAATATTTTCATCTGCCATTCACTTCGTTAATTAATCAACTCCTCTAAATCTCCTGACATTCATAAGCCTTTATAATTTACTTATATATAGACTACAATTTCAAGGCTCATTCTCTTTATTTCTTTTTAATATATGAGTTTTCTTTAAAATAGTTAACCATTATTTAGCCTTTGCTAATTCTATTTAATTAATAAGTTTCTTTTTCATCTTTTACTTTTTTGAGAGCTCTATTGATGGTCTGGTGCTTGGGTAGCTAGATTCATTTACCACCTTTTAGGATACACTCTCAGGCGATTGATACCAACCAGAATGCATGCACGATTATAAATTCAAAATAAAATCTTGAAACAATCTTAAATGATTGTGCTTTTACATCGCATATATAGTGATATATATTTTATATCGTAATCAACAACTCATATAGGTTTTATTGTATATACACACTCAAATACATACATTTAATACATGAATGATTCTCTGTAGATAGAAATAAATCGTATAAACACTTATATCTATAATATATTTTAACTGTGACCTAATAACATTAATGATTGTAACTAGTAAAAGTGGTGTGCGTTTAAATCTTTTCAATTATAAGGTTAATTATGAGTGAACAAAATTGTTGCTAAAAAAACAGTGATATGTAAGACGATAATCATGTAGTGTTGCTCTATAAACCTCATTTTTTTTATTTGTTATACTCCTTTAAGTTCTTAGATAAGTACAATTCAAACATTTTTTTGTTATCTTCTTTTATGATGATAATAATAATAATAATAATAATAATAATAATAATAATAATAATAATAATAAAATAATAATAATAATAATAATAATAATAATAATAATAATAATAAGAGAAAACTTCATAAAATAATAAACAAGTTTTAAAAGTGTTTAAGTTGTATATAATATATAACTAAAACTAATTCGCACATTTCTTTAAATAATACGGGCTTTTTTTATAGATAACGTTAATTTTTAATTTTTTTCAACTTATGAGTGCCCTAAAGGGATGACAAACCTGTTATTCAGATTAAATATATAAGACTGAAATATCAAAGTAAAGTTTAGTGACATGATTGAAATAAAAAAATTATAAGTGATCTAATTAGAACAATTCAAAAACCTAATTACTATTTTATAAAATTATAACTAATTATAAAAACTTTTTACATTATTGAATTTTTGTGACCCATGCGTTGGAGGGGAGACATAAAGTTGAGTACAACTAACGTTGAGGCAAACGCCGCAAACCCATGTTAAAAGTACATTGATAATATATGTAACTCACATGTAATAAAAAGTATTCAATTTACGTTACTGGACAATGAATAAAATCAAATGTTACTTTTTCTTTGAATAAAAAATCTACTTTATTCTTAAATTACATTAATAAATAACATGTCTGGATTTGAATCCAGAACTTCTGATCTAAAAGACAAGAGCCCTTACCAAATGAGTTAGTCCCACGTTACTCAAATAAAAATAAGAAATGTTCTTTAATTATTAATCTCATAATAATTCATCTATAATTGAACTGTTAAAATAATAATTAAATAATAGTAACATTTGTTTACTGAATTATAAATTAACAATAATTTTAGGTTTTGTTTATTGAATTATATTTGTTTACTTGATTTCAAATCTAATTGGTTAATTTTAACACGTCACTTTAACTTTCTTAAGATTTTGTAGTTTTGGATTTACCCCAATACAGTTTTTCTTGAAAAACCAATTTCTTACATTCGTATTTTTAAATACGTGTTGGTATGAGTCAAGTCAAATATAAACCACTCCCATGCTTATTTTATATGCGTTTTGAGATGATCTACAATTCTACGTTCGCTTACGAGTTTGGTCAATATAATACATTTTCATTCGACAATATAAATCCAAGTTACTCTACATTTTAACGTAAATTTAGTTCGGACATAAATCGAGACAATTTTAGTCCATGTGTGACATAATTTTGTTTGTAAAAAGGTGGGTCAAGTATAATACGTTTTGATTTAACGGTATAAATTCGAGATATTTTACTTTTCGACGTGAATTTAGTCCGAAGACAAGTTAGGTCAATTGTTATTCTATATTTTATCACGTTGTGCATGATGTCGGTGCAACGATCAGCATGTAAAAAAACTAATCAATTATATAGAAGAAGAGAAATATTTATGTAAACTCACTCAATATGACACGTTAAACGGTGATCAATAAATGTTTTCGATGCTTTATATTTAAAAGAAAAAACATATACGTAAAGTCACATGACCATCAAAAAATGACATCAATACGTTAAAATATTAACTTTTTTGTTAAACTGACTTGTTATCTTCGTTGTGCGTGTTACCATAGCAACATTAACATGATTAAGTATATAGAAGATTAAGTCACTTTATTTATTTGTTTGTTATTGTATTTTATAGATTTAAATCTATTTAAATGGTGAGTAATGTATAAGAATATATAGGACTATTTTAAAACCTAACAAAATGATGTTAACCAAAGGTTTTTAACTTAAATTCATTACTTTAACATATTTTTAGTCTAAAAAATCAAAACCGAATAAAAAATCAAAAAAACCAAAACCAAAATAAAGACCAAATACCCATTACAACCAAATACCAAAACATTGATTTTTAGTTTCAGTTTAAAGCCAAAACCAAATCAAAACGAACGATACATACCCCTATGTGTGAATTGGCTTCTAGTTTCATGGTGGTAGCCCTTACTTAATAATATATCGTTGCCCTTTAATTAAAGAAAAGATGAGGTTGAAGGTTGAGTGGGGGGACGTGGAGGGAGAATGACATCTAAGCAAGGGTAGGGTTTAGAGGGAGTAGAGATGAATATCTTGTTTAGGAAGAATAATATAACCCTCAAACTCACGCGTGGTGTATTGGGGTTTCATTAGTGTACTCCCACTTACTCCATATAATTAAATAATCATGTTTCTTTAAATAATATTTTTCTAAATATTTTACCAAGATTTTAATCATATCGATGAAGTGATTATAAATAGGTTAAGAATATGTGTATATGTTATTTATTATTGATTACAGAATAGTTTTTTCTAGAAATTGTATAGATACTGTTAGTTATTTTGATAATTTATTACTAATAATCTTTCAAGACTCATGAATACTCAAGATTAAATAAATCTTAGCTTGTACTAAATCCATGGTCTTATATAAGATTACTAGCTTTAGTAACCCGTGTGTACACGGGTCAAATCATGTAAAAATTAAAAATAGAAATATGCATTTTTATTCGTTTTGACTATAAAAGCAATTACATAAATAAAAATAAAAAAATAATATTTTAATTTGACCCATACCATACAATTTGTTTTCCAAGTAGGAAATCAGAGACAAAATAACAATAGCAACTATGAGTTGGCTCCAATGATTCAAACTATACACAAGATATTAAACTGCAAAATATAATAATTATTCTCTATTTAAGTTTAACAAACAACTAAAAGCATATCAAACTCGATGGAAATGATCACTTTGATTCATTTTCTATCAATAAGTGGTCTCAATATATCTTTGTTGAGAAAGTCTAAGAAAATCAGAGGTCAACTTTGGTTCATAGAAAGCTTGAGCTAACATGTCTGCAAAAGAATAAGAATATGAAATTTAAACTTAATATCATTCCATTTACCTTAGCATTGCTAGTAAACTAAATAGAAATGAAATTGTATGAACATGTAATTTGAGGACAGAAAACATAGATTATATAGATATCTTAAAAGGACAAATGTCATTTTAATCATATTTCAAGACACTGTAGCATTTACTTTTTATATAAATAGTACAGTGTTGTTATGCAGAAGAAGCAAGATTTGATGAAAATATTACAAAATTCAAATTTTTTAAGCACAACAGGTCTTATCTATTACAATTCTGTAAAAAAATTATGTCTATGCAAAACTTAATTAAAAAAATACACTTCAAGAAGATCTAACATCCACTAAGGTGATATTCTACATGAGTTTACTCTTATGACATCTTCCTTTATTACAAGAATGTTGGTTTTTCTTTTACCCAGTTAGCTTCTCTCTTCGTATAAAACCACTTGGTAGTTTCAATCAACTCCATCCAAACTTTGCGAATCATCACCAACATCTCAAAAGTTAAAAGATTTAAACTTAAAAAAATGTATATGGTATTAACTATTAAGTAAGCACTAAGAAAAAAAATTACACACTATGTGGGTTAAGATCCAAAGAAGACGAAGCCTTGCTCTTGTGAACCTCCTTGCAAAAAAAGTGTTTGCTTAGTGCTTACATAATACCCTAAGCATGCCTAATCAGATTTGACTCATTCCATTTATAACAATGAATGATTTAACAATGAATGATTTGACCCATTCCATCAGATGTTTTGATTACAAAAAATAGATATTAAAAAACAAAGTCATGAAATTAAATAAATGATCTTAAATTGCAAAGAAATCAACAAACAAAGAGAACGTATACAAACCCACATGAAAATCAATGCCATAGAAAATGGTTAATTAGATCTAACCATACAAATCAACCAATCTTGCCTTAGAGAATCACAAAAGATACCAAGAAAAAAAATATTTAGCTTATGCAAATAAAACTAATATATAAAAGAGAAATAGCATAAAAGCAAATCAATATCAATTAAATGAGAAGCAAAAAAAGATTTAATCCTAGGCAACTTGCATTACACATCATGTGTTAGCAATATTAAGGCACTATAAGCTCTTTGTTGATGTATGTACAACAATAAGTAGTTAGCAACCATCTACATTACATCAGAGGGTCAAATGACTCCAAACCCTCACACATCATACTTCACTACAAATTTAAATGGGTTGTAATCTCTATGAGCATTTATTAAAAAGTTTACTGTCAAAACTTCAAGCCAAAATTTCAAAAACTAATACTATGTAATCTTACCAAATAGAACATTAAAGCTTCTAAATAAACAGAAGCTCTAGAGCATGTTTAGTTGTTTGCGTTTCAAGAACTAATACTAATTACTCTATCATCTGACCAAATATGCTTCTACCTAGCCTTGTACGACCCTTCAAAGGCCCTTGTTTAACATTGTTATTAAATAGGCTAAGTTGGAAGACTAACTAGTTATTTTGGAAGTGGTTATATCACACGTTAAATAGTAACAAAAGTTAAATGTTCTGCTATAGGTAGGTAATTTAACATTTACCTTGGTTTCTTACTACAGCCTCTTATTTGCTTATCTAAATGCAATTATTTTAAGCTTATATGATCATAATCACTTTTACTTGAAACAGATTATTCTAACTTAAGATTTCATAATAGTAAGTTAATAGTTGGGAGGAAACTGTAAATTATTAAGAAAACAACTTTAAGGTTAAAATATCAATACTCAAAACCATCAAAGATAACATATTTATCGTCAAAAGGTAAATCATAATTTCAGAAATTTAGTATGTTTCGAATGACTGCTGAATATACCCTTTCAAGCCCTACAACAGCTTCCTCAAATTAGCAGTAGCACACTCTAATTGAACATAATAGGTTTGATGATTATCAAAGCACTTAAGACTGCAATACAGAAAAAAATAGCTATAGTGATTATAAGAAGATTAGAGGTACTTTGTACATAGATAACAAATACAAACATTTGATGAAACCTTTGACATTGTCCACATAATTTATATATCCCCTACAGCTAATTGCAGTAATAACAAATGTGAGTCATGACGGTAAGATATGTGAGAACCTAGGGTTTGTTGTTGTCCTCAATGTCCAGTACGTCATACACCATCGCATAATCAAAATCGCTCAACAAACACCAAAAATCAACATCCACTAATCATTGATAAGCCGATGAAGAAGAAGACAACATTTCTGATTCATGTTGAATAGGATGAATGTTGGGTCGCGATTGGGAGGGTTGCTTCGAAACAGTCGGTAGCGACCATAGAAAGGAATTAGATTTAGGGTTTGTGTATCAAGGATAATGAATGGGTCGGGTTTCGTGGATGGTGAATAAGATCCGCGTGTTCTGATTCATCTTATTGGAATGGGCGGGAATAATAGGAGAAAATGGCTCATAAATTTGCCATGTGGCAACCAAAGCTTTAAAATCATAACATGTGGCATTCTCAATTATCCTTTTATTAGAATAGTAGGATGCCATAAACTAATTAAAGCATGATTCGAATATAAGATTTCTGCTAAAGAAAAATCACATACATTCCAGTGCAACATTCGTTGGTAAACTAAATTGATTTGGTGATGACATTATAATTAAGAGTAAGTTAGATCCACAAGTAGACTTCTTATTTAAATTTAAACTAAATATTTTTAATATATTTTTAGTCTTATTGTCTTTAAAACCCACACATATAACTTTGTATTTAACCTATTACGATGATACATCCAATTAAGAGTTTTAATCTTCTTTGTAATTAGCTTTAATACACATGTATAACGACGTGTCTAACCTTATGTTACAATAGTGTGTCAGACGACTTTCATAGTTCAAATGTATAAATATAAATATTTTCCCCGATGCATATAATTTAACTTTTAGCTTTGTTACACAAAAATTAAATGAAGGATCTCTACATTCGTTTTTTCAATTGTTAAGCATGACTAAACGATCTGACTCGCATTAGACTTAATGTCCATGTCTAGAGTGCAAAGATATCAACCTGTGTCAATTTTTATTGGAATAAAATACACTTACAACTAGTGTATAAACGTAAATAACATAACAATTTATTATACATTTGTATTAAATACTACATAAAAACATTCTGAAAAGACAATGACACGTCAAATAAAATTTTCATGACAAATGATCACTGGAAATTAAAAAAAAACTTTTTAATAAAACATCAAAGTTCTCTTTTGGTAAAACTCTTGGTCATTCACGTGATCATATATAGTGCATCTAGTACAAATCTTATCTTTTGTAAAAGCCTTAAGAAGACATGCCATATGATACATATATGTTCGTGGGTTTTACTATATTAATTGGTCTGTTTAAGCAAATCTTCCTCCTAGCATCTTGCTCACTCTTGCAAGCACGATATATCAAGATTAACTTCACACTTTCACACAAAAATTAATCAGCCCTATTTAAGAAGAAGAATCATAGCAACAAAACATGTTCCCTCGTACACCTCATTTTTATAATCCGTTGGTGATCTCTTTTTAAGTTGTAACAAGAGAAAAGTTTAGGTGTTTTTCTACACTAGTTAGAAACAAATGTATGTGATGATCACTATTATTTTAGTGAGAAGTTTGTGCTCTATCTTATTTAAAGAGAAGCATTACTAAAGTTATAACTATTCGTCGAGTATCAATGAGTGGACATACAATGAAGCTATTAGCTTTCACCGGAACCCGGTATTATAGTGTTTGAGTGATGATGTCTTTCCAATTTTTATCTTACCATCTATTGTGTCTTGTAAATTTTATTGTTAAAGCATTTATCAATCTTTCTTTCTAAACAAGGTAAAATTTTTTAAAAATATATCTTCCTAGTATTATCTTCATCTTCATCTTCATCTTCATACTCTAATAAAAGACTAATTAAAGATGTCACGTGTCACAATCACAATCATCATCACCAAAATTTTTCAGCATCTCTCACATCTTAAATAATTACTTTAATTACTAATAATATTATTTAATATTCTTTTGCATTTAATAAATTAAAAAAAGATCTATTTATTAATGATATTTCTAAATAAACAATTTTTTATAAAATAATAATTTTTCTAAAGCATAAAACTTTTTTAAAGGTATGAAATATTTTAAAAATTGGTATTTTTAAAAGTTCAATTTTTTAAAACAAAAATAATTAATTTGGGAGTTATACTAAGAAAATTTTTAAAAATAACATTTTATATGGTTTATTGTAGAACAAAATATTTATTTTTATGGAAAAGAATTTAAAAACCAAATTTTAAAAAGTTGATATCACTGCTTTATTAATTAGTCATTTCTCATACGTAATTTCAATTATATCAAAATATCATTTTATAACTAACAAATTTTATTATATTAATATTTTCGTTATTCAACCCGTGTAATACACGGGTTTACTAAAGCTAGTATATATATTATATATATAGTTGCGTGAAGAAGCGTAGTGTAAAGCTGCATAAGCAGGATAGTCTGGCACAACCTCCCCGACCCCGCGCATACCCAAGATGTGATCATGTGATATTTAGCATGTGTTATCAATATAAAGTTCTATTTATCTTGATCCGAAAACTTCTGCATCATATTCAAATTTTCCAGAGCATTAATTTGGATTATTCTCAAAGTTCACAATATACAATTTAATCACAACAATGAAATATAAAGTTTAGAAACCATGATTTTCAAAACTTGTAAACGCTAGCATAACACACATATATAAAAATCTAGGAATGTTTTAAAAAATAAAATTCGGGTTAGTTAAGTCAACGCAATTCTCACAAAAGTAACCAAAATACCAAACCAGTTATAAATATCAGGTCCGGCATAATATAATAATCGAGTTGGGTTGCTCGGGTTAGTCCTTAAACGAGTTTGGGTTGATTTGGTTCGGATTCATTATTCGGATTCGGGTAACAACACACCCCTAGCACCACTCACCAGAATCCATCACCGAACATTTTCAACTTCTTCTATGACCCGTCCACCAGATATGTTCTTTTTGGCCGTTACTTTTGTGAAACATATTCTAGAAATTTGGTTGCGACATTATAAAGATAATATATACAAACAAAATATTAAACAATATTTTGTTTACTAAATCATTTATGGTGCGGTGAACCATATGATTACGCCTAACTAGGAATAAACTAATAATTTTTGGGCTCATAACTATAATAATAATTATTATTATGAATAATTATAACGAAGTGGTGTAAAAACTTTTAGGCTAGTGAACAAGGTTTAGTGGAAGACTGGGAGATAATAAAGTAATGTCATGAAGCCTTCATTTCTACGAGATAAAATAAATAAATAACTACTTCCATTTAAACAAAACAAATTGAAAAAGGTTATTTAGCAATCTTTCTATTGGTTGTAAGAGTCGTGTTTAAGTATATACTAGTTGAAAATACTCGCGTGTTGCGGCGGTACGGTTGTTGCATGATTTTTTGGAAATTCGATTTTAGTCAGTATCGGCTCGGTGCGTTATGACGTAAATTAAAAAATCAAAATTTAATTATTGAAAAAATTGAATAAAAGAAAACAATTACGTGTATTATAAAAGTCTTTAAGACAATTATATTATCCCAACAAAAATAGTGAAAGCATGGGTGGTATTTATGGTCGAAAATCACTTATTACCTAGATTTTACGGGGGTTTATTTTATGAATGTATGTTAGAGTTTTATGATCTTCGGAGTTAGCTTTTGGTGGTGATTAGCATATACCGAATAAAGTTAATGGATAAATTATCACCACAAATTACCATTTTGATTGTTATTAAGTTTTTAACAACTGATAAATGAAAGGGGAAGAGGGATTAGTGCTCAATCATAATATATAAACGACATTGAAAGTAAATGACGATTTTTGTTTGACCACGTGTATAGTTTTAACATTTGTATTTAAGCAATCATATATTTTACTTTATTAAAATTATCATTCTATCCTCCTTTCACTTTATTATAAAAGATATAGATAAATATTAAAATTATTAAACTATAATAATATGCCACTAAAAATATTAGTATTATAGTTATTATAAATATGAAGATTTATATAAGTTATATGCTTAAATATTTAAATAAAATAATATAGTTGATTAAAATATTATTTAGTTATAAAAATATAATTAATAAATATAAATTTAAATGTCAATTTATAGTATCATAAATAAAATAAAATTTAATGAAGTGGATTAAATAATATTATATTACTAAATAATATATTAATAATGTTTATTAAATACATGAAAGAGACAATGACAAAAATATCAAATTTTATAAAATTTAATGGATAAATTTACCATATTACTCCTAAAGTGTCTTAAAATTGTAATCAAATCACTATTTACCACTTGTAAATGTGATGCACTCATTTGTACATATTGTTTTAAAACTTGTATTTTTAACACAATTACATATCTATCCAAACAGATGTATTATATAGTAGTATAGATATACTATGTTAGTCGTCATATAATATTGGATTAAAAAAATAAAATATTAAATAATTATTAATAGATACTTATGTATTATAAAATCATGTTTATCATGTTTGAATATAAAACATGATTATAAATACGTATAATAGCTACTACTTAAATATAATATTTTAATATAAAATATAATTAAAGTTATATATACGTAAAGTTTAAGAAATAAATCACTTATAGCATTTTAACTCTTTTATGTAAATAATTTATAAACATTCATTTTGAGATTTCTTTATAAAAAATATTATAGAAATCATGTTTTAAAAAAAATTGATTTGTAATTATTTTGATTGTTTTAATAAGACTGTTTTAAAAATTTTCACCTGTTTATAATATTTTTTAAAACAAAACAATTTAAAATATTTAGTTTAAAAATGGTTTGTGTTTTAGAAAATTTCATATTATAAACCTTTAGTTTCTTGTTATTTAGATTTTAGTTAAAAGATATGATTTTTAATTTCCTTCATAAAATCTGTTTTAAAAAATATTGTTTGATTTTAAGAAAAATTAGATAAGAGAGAGAAACATAACAATTAATAAAATTTACTTTTAATAAGAGAGAAAATTTTGTATAACCATTCAAATTACTATAATATCCTTTTGGAGGAAAAGTTGGTTTGTGGATGTATAAAAATGACAAATAGCAAAAACATATGTTAAAAGAAACACAAGTGGCAAAAGTTATTTTATTAGAAGTTATAGATAACATGATCAGATGTTATAATCTCTACTACTACGTATTACAAAACCTATGAGTACATTGTTAATTTTCTACTTTATTAAGACACTTAAAAGAACTATTTAAATGTATGATACAATTGTTTTATGCAAGTATTCTTAAATTGTCCTTATCTAATAAAATTATTATAATTAATACATGAGTTGATGCATATGGTTAAATTCAAAATATTAAGTATACATAGTTATAATAACAATAATAATAGTAATATAATAATAATATAATCAGTATTTAAGGCTAGTTGGAAAAGAAACTCGGTAGCATCCGCGCATCACGCGAGCCAAGTCATTATACATAATATATAGAAAGTAATAATGAATATCTATATATCTATACTATTTATAAAACATTTTAGGATGTCAAAATAACAATTTTATTTTGACCATAAGACACCTATATGGTTAGTAAAAAGTAAAACCTTGAGGTGTAACTAATTTTGATTAATAATCCCTCTAGAATGCAATAGTTGATAAACAAGTTCTAATATTTTGTCTAACATTCCCCCGCAAGTTGAGGGCGGGGTGCGACTTGCAACTTGGACCGTAGAAAGATAAGTCTTGAGATGACAATGGCTTAGTGAACACATCGGCAATTTGATCGTGGGTAGAGATGAACTTGACATATAGTTGACCTTGAGCTACTTGTTCTCTAACAAAATGATAGTCTACCTCAACGTGCTTCATATGAGCCTGAAAGACTAGGTTAGCTGAAAGATAAGTAGCTCCAAGATTGTCATACCAAAGTGTGGGTGAAGATTTGGTAGTGACACCCAGTTCACGTAAAAGTGCCTTCAACCATATTAGTTCTGCAACAGTGTCCTCAAGAGCTTTGTATTCCGATTCGGTAGATATCCTGGAGACGGTTCATTGTTTGCGAGCAGTCCAAGAAATAAGGTTAGAGCCTAAGTAGACTGCAAATCCCCCCGTGGACTGGCGATCAACAGGGTAGCCTGCCCAACTAGAATCGAAGAAGGCCTGAATAGCGGTGTCATGCCAATGAGCAGCGGTGGAAGCGTGTAAAAAGGAGCCGGAATCATGACGGGTGAGGAGACCAAGGTTAGATGTACCCTTTAGATAACGTAGGATACACTTGACAGCAAACCAGTGGTTCTCTGTAGGGGCATGCATAAATTGGCACACTTTGCTGAAAGCGAATGCAATGTCTGGTCGGGTAAGAGTGGAGTACTGTAAGGCTCCCATAATTTGGCGGTACGTTGTTGGATTAGGCAACAAAGGGCTGTCATCCAGAGACAAAGCTTGAGAGATATGTATGGGCGAGTGAAAAGGCTTGCAATCTGAGAGACCCGAACGTTGGAGAATGTCTAGGATGCATTTTCTTTGAGATAGGAAAACATTCTTTTGGTGATGTAAAACTTCAATTCCTAGAAATTAATGAAGCAGGCCAAGATCTTTGATTGCAGAGAGGAGTTCAACTGTTTAATGATACTATCAATAACGGAGTTGTTGTTCCCAGTGATGATGATGTCATCCACGTAGACGAGGATGTAAACTAAAGTGGCACCTGCTTTAAGAATGAATAACGATGGATCAGTTTTAAACCCGTGAAAGCCCAGGTGTTGAAGGGCAGTGAGGACGATGGAACCAGGCTCGAGGAGCCTGTTTGAGCCCATATAGTGACTGATGAAGAAGACACACATGATTAGGTTTACTTGGATCTTCAAAACATAAGGGTTGTTTCATAAATATGGTTTTTGAGAGGTCACCGTGTAAGAAAACATTTTCCACATCTAATTGACGAAGGGGCCACTGCTGAGTCACAGCGAGAGATAGAATCACCCTGATAGTGGTGGGTTTGATAACCACGCTGAAAGTTTCATTATAATTAACTCCTGGCTTCTGATGAAAACCTTTCGCTACAAGTCTGGCTTTGTAACGATTAAGTTTTCCATGTGCGTCAGACTTTAACCTGTAAACCCACTTACAATCAATTAAGTTAGAGCGATTTTCATAAGGAACTAAGGACCATGTTCCATTCTTAATGAGCTCTTGAAACTCATGGTTCATGGCGTGACGCCACTCCGAAGATTTTTTGGCAACGGTAAAGGTATTGGGAGCGGGTGTGGTGGAAGAGGTTGTTGAGAAGTAAGCGGATGGGGTGTAAAATTGTATTTTTCTTGGGTTTTGTCGAAGATTGGATGGTCGTGGGCGAGGTGGTGGTGGAGGAGGGGGGTGGTGGTGTGGGAGGGGGGTGTCGGTTTGGAGGTTTTGTGTTGAAAAGGAAGGGCTGGTTGGGGTTGTTCAAGGTGGGATGCTACTAGTGAAGTTTCAGCAGTTTGAGCTGAGGTTGAGGAAGTTGGTGTAGATGAAGGTGGGGCATGAGAATTGGTTTCTGTGGGAGATATTGGAGGTGGTTGCGAAAAAATGGGAGATAGTGGTGAGAGAGTTTGGGATAGGAGATGGAGTAGGTGGGTTAAAAGGGAAGATGTGTTCGTTAAAACGAACATATCGGGCAATATAGATGTGTTCGGTGGCAATGTCTAGGCACCGGTAACCATGGTGAGATGGACTGTAACCAAGGAAAACACATGGTGTGGATCTAAATTCCATTTTATGATGATTGTAGGGCCGCAAGTAAGGAAAACATTAGCAGCCAAAAACTCAAAGAAAGGTGTAATCGGGTTTTTGATTGTAGATGTGTTGGTAAGGAGATTTGTTTGAAGAAATACGGGAAGGAAGACGATTGATTAAGTAGATGACAGTTTCAAAGGCAAAGTGCCAGAATTTTTGTGGAAGATTGGCTTGGGCTAGAAGGGTGAGACCTGTTTCAACAACATGACGGTTACGACGCTCTACAATGCCATTTTGAGCACTGGTATATGGACAAGAGCGGTGATGGACTATGCCAAGAGAGGTAAAACATGATGATAAGTTTCTGAATTCCCCTCCCCAATCAGTTTGGACACTTTTTAGTTTTGTATTGAATTGTCTTTCAACCATTGTTAAAAAAGTTTTAAAAATAGCATAAACATCAGATTTGTATGTTAAAGGGAAAAAACACATAAGCGAGAATGATGAAACACATAATAGAAAGTATTAATAACCATCTGTACATAAAATAGGCAAAGGCCCCCAGACATCACAATAAACCAAGTCTAGAACATTATGACTACGAAAATCAGAAAGTTGCAAAGAAAGTTAAATGATTTGCCTAATTGGCATGCAGTACATAAAGAAGAACAATGTTTAGTTGAAACAGGTAATGAAAAATTGGAAATAACAGAATCAAAAACACGTTGATGTGGGTGACCAAGACGTTGATGCCAAACAGTAAAAGGGGCTTTGATGGCTGTGAAGGCAAGCTTTGGAATTGACTGAGCAGAGGGAGTCGTAGAGTGTAGAGACCGTTCTCACTTGGGCCCATGAGAAGGATAGTGTGTGTAGACTCGTCCTTCACAACAAAAAAAGAATAGTGATATTCAAAGAAGACATTATTTTCATGGCAAAATTATTGAACGGATAAAAGATTTTGTTTAAGGTTTGGTACATGAAGAATGGTGGATAGAGAAAAGGTTTTATTAGGGGAATAAAATTTGGAAGAGCCAATATGAAAAATAGGTAGAGGATTACCGTCACCAACATGGAGTGAGTCATTACCTTGATATACCTTAGAGTGATCAAGGCTGGATAAGTCTGGAGAGGCATGACCATTAGCACTGGTGCCAGGCTTCCACATAATCTCATATTGCGATCCAACATCATATAGTTTGCCTGAGGAGGCTGCCAAGAAGTGGAAGAACTAGACTGATTTGGGCATTGAGAAGGAAGAGACCTATGCCACACCTATTACAATGACCATAGACCATGTTTTGAGTGGATGCCCATGAAAACTGTTTAGATGAGCTGGTATCACGGCTGTCACGATTTCTGTTGTTGAAGACACCACGTGAGTTACCCCGAAAAGTGCCACGTCGATTACCTCGATTGCCATTAAAAGAGAGAGTTGTATAATTTGCCTGTGGTTGCTAGATTGAGGGTGAAATAAGGTTGAGTTGGTATCCAAGTTGGCTGGCTAAAAGTTGTAGGTTTGAAAGTTGGGTTTGAATGACATTTAAGTTAGGTGAAGAGGGTTCGGTTGAGGCTGCAAAAACCTATGGAACAGCAGCAGGTGTAATAGAGGGGCTGCATGTCATATAATCATGGTCATGAAGAAGGCCATGAAGTTCATTGAAGGTCACGGGTGGTTGTCGGGTTAGGAGATTGGATTTGAGACCATGATATTCTTCTTTTAGACCGAGATAACAAGCATGACAAGGTCTTTATCTTTCATGTGCTCACCAATATTAGCAAGAGTAGTGGCATATTCTTGTGCTCTAGTAAGATAATCAGACGGTTTTTCGTCTCCTTTCATCATAATTCTAACAAGCTATGTTTTTAGAGTGTACTCATGTGAGGAAGTGTTGGGTGCGTACGCACGTTCCAGAGATAGCCAGACTTCTCTGGATGTGTGGCCCTGTACATGTTGGAAGGTGGCTTCAGAGATGGTGAAGTAATCAGCATACAAACATGAGCATCGTTGGATATCAGTGAGGATAGCTAGGGTTGTTGCTGTGGTGGTTCCTAAGGTGACAGTTTTTGGTGGGCATGGTATGGTCCCATCTATGTAACCAAATAAATTGTTGGAGATAAGGAATGGTTCAATCATTTGTTTCCAGTATCCATAGTTTGTAGGGGTTAGTGAGAAGGCGAATTTGTGGGAGTTCAGGGTTGTTTTATCAGCAGTGGTTAATGCTGCAATGGCTACCATGACTGGAGAAAAAAAGAATGAGAGATAGAGGGAGATCGAAGAGAAGATAAGATGCTAGATTGTTGATTGAAGAGCTGCTGCTGATAATAGGGCAGCAACAGTAGGAATCTGCCGATGGCAGTAGGATTGTTCTGATTAAGGTGGCGGCAGTAAGTCTAAGGTTTCTTGGCTCTGATACCAAGTAAAACCTTGAGGTGTAATTGATTTTGATTAATTGATAAGAATTACGGCAAATCAATAAATAGAGTAAACAATTACATAAGTAATCCCTCTAGAATGCAATAGTTGATAAACAAGTTCTAATATTTTGTCTAACGTAAAATATACAATATCTCAAAACTGCTTCAAGGTTTTAAATCTTATATCGTTTTTCTTTTATAATCATAAAAAAATATAATGATTTATAAAATCAAAATTTTGCATTATAATGTGCTAAATTATATTAATGTTTTGACATGATTTTTTTAAGACAGAGTTGCCAATACATTTGCATCCATATCTATGGGTACAAGTAATCGAAATCAAGTGATAATTTTTACATTTACATACCAACTAAAAAATATATAAAAATTAACACACAACATCTTAAGCAAGGTTTAAAATCTCAACTACATTCGCGAGATGGTTTCCATGAATTTGAAGCCTTTCAATAACTTTAGACTAGACAGGAATTTGAATTGAGCAAATTGTGTAATTGTGTTTTTCTAAAAAAATTATGTTAAAATGTATATTTATTCAAAAAATTTTGGAAGGCGTATATTTATTCAATTAAGTATTCTATTCATATAACCCAAAAGTATATCGGATTTCTCTCACACACATAATACACGGAGGATCATGTAAAAATAAGATTTATTCAGAAAGAAAAGAAAGGTTTTACGATATAACACGTGTAAATATATGCATTTTAGGAGGAAGTGTAGTGTCAAATTATACAAATTGTGACCTTTACATGCTGTTTAACATTCTGTGTGATTATATCTTTGAAGGAAAATCATCTTGAGAGTTGAAGGCCGCAGTCCCTTTCCCAGACGAGCTCCTCACTTAGCATGAAAAAGGAAGGAGTCTGCGAATTCAGTAGCTACACTATTTAATACACACTTGATTTCTACCTTCGTGTGTTAATGGATCTTTCACATACTCCCTAAATATTATGTTTCTCTATTGGTCTCACTGCCATACCAAACCCTTCCTCCGGTCGCCTTGTTCCCTTGCTTTGATCCATTGTCTCTGAAACCTTCTTTAATTAAGTGAAGTCGTATAAAGCACGCTATGCATAAATATAGAGGGATTAAATTTGCTTCAAGAACACATTACTCGTCTTAAAGTAACAAATATATTTGCAACCGCAAACAACTATACAACAATATCACCAAAAAAAGTAAACAGACACTAAATCCTGTTAGACTTATTGGCCAAAGAAACTATTTAAGAATGATTACAGAGACCAATACCAAACCTTTAGTGTTTGGTCCTTTTGCACATCACTATTGGCAAACACAAATCAACAGAAAAGATACCCTTACTATTTCAATGGGGTCTACAGCCTCAATGCTCAGAATCCATTGTGTTCATGAGGAAATCATGTAAAAATAATGACAGAATAATGGTGGTGGAAGCAGTACTCGATGATGTGAAAAAGCAGCCGAAATAATCATGATCTTTACATATGCATTTTGGGTGATGACTAGAAAATTTCCATATATGTTCAATCATATTTGGATGCACAGAATAGAGAAACCATGGCAATAAGAGTGGATCGTATCGACCACAATAACATTGAGTAGGTTTTGATTCGGCTGTCACCAAATTACCTGGATTCATGTGGTGGGCAATGTAAGCCTGATCTGGGGAATCTTTGTAGTTGACCGAACCGTGTGGCGCACCCTTGGTTCTTATTTACTCAAGTCAATTGCACAGTTGTGGTCCATTCTTCGCTCCATGTTCTGTTTTTCAGCAATTTAACAATCATAAAAAGATTACCATATTTGTCAAGAAGAGATAATTGCATGATAATATACATGATGTATGGAGTCTTGTATAATATAAAACTTAGCCTCCAGCATTCTATTGAAAATATGATCAGACTAGTAATAAAAATAATCTTAATTTTGCAAGCAGTTTTTAGGGGATATGAAGAATACAACCACCACTCGAAAGCCTTCACTGCAATAGGCTAAAAATGACACCATATTCTAAATTAGGATAACAGTAAAAGCAGCATACAGCATCATTCCATGTTGGTCTTTCATCATTAGCTGGTATATCTAATTCGTAAAATTTTATCGCATATTTCTCATCCGCAATGAATACAATTTAAATAGAAAGGAATGATATGAAGGAAATCAGACAACTTGAATTGGGTTGGATGGTAAACAATTAGACACTAACAACACTAGTATGGTTGTTGCTGGTTTTTTGTGTGCATGTATAACAATTATACATACATACTATAACAATTATACATACATAGATACACTTGGCATAAAATCTGATACATGCATAAAAGTTTAGCATCATGCATATTTTTCGGCTGAATACTAATTGAACACAGAGGAATGATATGAACGATTACAAACTGAATAGGTAAGGATATGGATCTCTAAGGAGATCTAAACTCATAACGGCTAGTGTGAACAAGATACAACTTTTTAGGTTAAATGTATGTAGATCACTTTATACAAGCACATGATTATAATGAGGCTGCATTACATGCAAGAAGACAAGCCTACTCTTAAACAAAGGTTACTCTAGCTAAGGAATCATCATATAGATGCCTATGCCAGACGATATACACACGCCACTCATACATATTTTATTTCTAGCATATGGTGTAGACAACTAAAAAACTCACTAGCTACCTTTGGACCCTTCTCTATCTGTGTCAAAGTTCTTCAACCATGTGATAAGCATAGCAAAAATTAAAGTGGATTCTATTTGAGCACCAAGCTATAAGAATAAAGTTTCGGCTAAGAATCTAATGCTATCCCAACCGCAAACTAAAAACCCACCCACAGATGTTGATAAGTAAATAATCCTTGATTAAAGTTGCAACAGTCTCCTCTTCAAATATATCATGTTCATCATGACTTTTCTTTTTCGACCATATCCGAGTTTATGCAGTCTTGATTTTGATATAAGTAGTATTTTCTTAAACAAAAAAAGAGAACGATTATATATAGTATATAAACAAGCAAACAACGAATATCATATCAGATAGGAATATTGAAAACCGGTAGGAAAACAAGAACATATTCATAAAATCAGTTGGAATTTAGACAAAAGTTGCCATTCATTTCAAAGCTTCCCTCCACATCAACTTTACAAGATTAATAATCCCACCCTTCTGCTTTCTACTTTCCTTCTCTATTGTTCTTTGTTTACTCTGAGCCATTGCTAGTATAAGGACAGCATCAATGCTCCTCCCGAGTGGATGGCCCTAAATACTCATATGACTTGATAATTTTAATTATTTATTTATCATAGCTATAAATATGATCTTTTTATCGCATCAATTAATATAACAAAAGATCGCTTTCGTCCTAAAGGGAAAATTTTCAGGGCCCCTTTATTCGTACTTGGATTGTCACCGATTCATGCTTAAACACCAACCTAGGACACATTGATGTTATCTCCTGTTAAGCAAGCTTAATTACTCATAACCTAGGTTAAGTTATTAGAGTAAATCTAGAGAGTCTTTACTATGAATAGGATATCAGGCTTGATGGATTGACTGAGATCAAGAGATTAATATGTATTAAAGATAAACAATTTGTATGAACACAATATCCATGATATGTGCGGATAGGATTTGTAGGTGAGAACATAAAAGAATCTCATATATTCATGTTTTAATAATTCAATTCATACTTACAAATGAAGTTTACATGAGTATTTATAGGTAACAAGAACAACTACCTAACGGGCGGTTTAAAGGTAACTACCCTAACTAATATAACTTCTTAACAGTGTTAAGTGTGGTGGTGTAGGGGCTGCACATGGGGGCTACCGGTGGTGGCTTGATGAGTAGATTTGATCCAACAAGGCTTAAGTGTTAATATCACAGAAATTTTAGTCTTAGGAAACTTCAAATAAGCCGTACTTCTCAAATTATAGGAATTATCTAGAGTTTTTCTTTGTTTTGTTAACAATATTCCAGTTTAATTTGCATATTCTAGCTAATATGAACATTATCAGGAACTTGTTTCAAGGATCTTTCATGATAAAACTAAATCAGCATAAAATAACATTTTGACTGAAAGAAATGAATTAAATCTAGTGGCATGAGTTTCATTTCCCACTTATTGCTGCTGGAGATGAGTTGCATTATCATCCATGCAGCCTTAGTTGATCACTATAGAGAAAAGATCTAAAAGCAAGCATCAATGATGAGTAAGAGAGAGAACAGAAACTCCAAGAGATTACAATAAATAATGGACTAAAAGTGAGTGTTGGAATACTTTGCAGAAAGAAAAGATGGGACCCACCCACCATATAATCTAAGGCTACATCAGATTCTTTTGATATCCTCACCTTTTCTTGACCATTACTTGTATATATACTTGTGTTATGCAGTTTACAAACTAAACCAACTTCTTTAACTTCTTCTACCTCCATATATTTTCATTCAAAACAAAAAAAAACATTTAGACATCATAACTACTTGGTCAATGGCCATGCCCTCCAATTCAGTAGTTCCAACTTCTGAAAACACCATTGAAATGGAGAAACCAAATAATGATTACTCTTCTTGTCTCACACACCCAGTTCCGCCCCATGCTCGCTCACCCTCCTTTCTACGCCTCGTATTATATCCCATAACTTTAAAGGTCTCACTCTCACTCTCACTCTCTCTCCCTCCCACTCTCTCTCTCTCTCTCTGTGTTTTACATTTTCTGTTTTCTTACTGATTTATATGCAGTTTGAAGATGTTGTTTACAAAGTTAAAACTAAAAGAAAAGGTACATGTGAGAAGATGATACTGAATGGGGTGACGGGTAAGGTTTGCCCCGGGGAGATACTTGCAATGTTAGGTCCATCTGGCAGTGGTAAAACCACCCTCCTCACAGCTCTTGGCGGACGACTTACTGGTAATCTGTCAGGAAAGATTACATATAACAACCACCCATTTACTGGTTCTGTGAAAAGGCAAACAGGGTTTGTGACCCAAGAGGATGTTCTTTATCCTCATCTCACTGTCAGTGAGACCCTGTTATTCACTGCTATGTTAAGGCTACCAAAAAGCTTGAGCCAAAATGAGAAAGTTGAGCATGTGGAGCGAGTTATATCTGAGTTGGGGCTAACTCGGTGTAAGAATAGTATGATTGGTGGTCCGCTTTTTAGAGGTATTTCAGGTGGAGAGAAGAAAAGGGTGAGCATTGGTCAAGAGATGCTAATCAACCCGAGCTTGTTGTTGCTGGATGAGCCAACCTCTGGTCTAGACTCTACCACTGCTCAGAGGATTCTAACTACTATTAAACGGCTTGCCAGTGGAGGCCGAACTGTGATCACAACAATTCATCAGCCATCTAGCCGACTCTACCACATGTTTGATAAATTAGTCTTGTTGTCTGAGGGCTCACCGATTTACTATGGTCCTGCATCCACTGCTATAGAGTATTTCTCATCTGTTGGATTTTCAACATCCATCACGCTAAATCCTGCTGATCTTTTACTAGATCTTGCTAATGGTAAGTTACATCTGATTTACTTTGTTTAAAGAAAGTGTGTTTATAATTGTACTTTTGAAAGTGAAGAAAAGAAAGACCCCACACGGCCACACTTACACTACTCCAACATTACAACTGCATCTATAGATTAACAAAGTGCTTGTGCATGTGCGTATAAAGAATCTTATCTTCATAAATTCAAACTACTTCTTACCATTAATAAAAAATTACATGATAGGAATTGCACCTGATGCCATGCAAGAATATGAGCAAGGTGAAAACACAGAACATGAACGGAAGGTAGTAAGAGAAAAACTCATCACTTCTTATGATACAAACATTTCAACAAGACTCAAAGCTGATTTATGCAGTCTAGACAATACCAATCATGACCATGCAAAAGAAGCTTCAACAAGTAAGTTGTGCAAAAGAAATATTCATATGGTTGATCGATGGAGCATTTGCGTAAACATTAACCTATTCACGGTGTTGTTGATGGTTCAGGAAACCATGTGAAATCAGAACAATGGTGCACCAGCTGGTTGCATCAGTTTAAGGTGCTACTTCTTAGAGGAGTAAGAGAGAGAAGATTTGAATCCTTCAATAAGCTTAGAATCTTCCAAGTGATTAGTGTTGCTATACTCGGAGGACTTTTATGGTGGCATACTCCAACATCCCATATTGAAGATAGGGTACGAGTTAACTTATAAGCGTTAAAACCATAATTCGATTTAAACAAAGTAATAAAAAAGTAACCAGTTTTCTTTTAGTGTCAAAAAAAGAAAACCTTTGAAGGTTCAAAACTATTGATTAAATGCTAATCTAACTCGATAACTAGTCAATATGTTTGTTGACATTTTTTCTTATGCCGCGCCTAAAAGAAAGTTAGATTATGTTAAATCATATTATTTTAAACGTTAATGGTCTTTCCGGCCTATTCTTTGTGATTGTTGTGATTGTTTCGACCAGACGCAATTTGCAAAGCTCTTAAATCATGTGAATTCAGGTAATCTGACCAAGACTTACAGTAATCTGACCAAATAACTTGATGACATATCAATAACTTCTGATCATTTCACTTTAGTTGTGTCTAAAAACCAGTCATACTAGGTAATTACGGTTAAACCAGTTCTTCTAAACTTTGATGATTGTCTAGCCTAAGAGGAGATGGTTAAGGAAAACTGATATTAGACGACAGTTAATAATAATCTTTCTCTGCGATCAACTGATGCTAAAACTGTTTGCTTCTTTTCTTGCAGATAGCAATGCTTTTCTTCTTCTCTGTTTTCTGGGGGTTTTACCCGCTATATAATGCTGTATTCACTTTTCCTCAAGAAAGAAGAATGCTTATAAAAGAACGATCATCTGGAATGTACCATCTTTCGTCTTACTTCCTTGCAAGAACCATTGGAGACCTGCCACTTGAGCTTGCCCTACCAACCGCCTTCACTTTCATATTTTATTGGATGGGTGGGCTCAAATCCGACCCAGCCACTTTTATCTTTTCCCTACTTGTGGTCCTCTACACTGTCCTTGTAGCCCAAAGTCTAGGATTAGCCATTGGCGCCATTCTTATGGATGTCAAACAAGCCACAACTTTGGCATCTGTTACAACACTGGTTTTCCTTATTGCTGGAGGATATTACATACAACAAATCCCACCTTTTATAGTGTGGTTAAAGTATTTGAGCTATAGCTACTACTGTTTCAAGCTTCTTCTTGGAGTTCAGTACAATGAGAATGATATATATGAATGTTCAAAAGGGGTCTACTGTCATGTTGCAGATTTTCCAGCTGTCAAATCAGTGGGATTAAATAATTTACCAGTTGATTTGTTGATTATGGCAATGATGTTGATTGGTTATCGGCTTGTTGCTTATATTGCATTGCAGAAGGTTCGGTGAAGCAAGTTTACTCGAGGAACAATTTTCTTGAAGAGCTTAGCCATTTTGTCAGAAGAGAAATAATAATATTAGATATAGATACCCTATTGCTACAACTTTGATCATTTTCAAGAGATGTAGATGTATGCAAAGTATCTACTTTTAAGGATAAAGTAAAGAATCCTCCATGGATTTACTAAGTACCAACTTGTAACTTTAGGGCTTAAAACACTACTAATGGATACCGATAATTATTCTGTATAACTGGTTCTAGATGAGCAATAGATATTGCAAGTTGGTTCGAAGGTTACTTGACATAACTAGGTTCTTGCAAATTAATCCATAATAAAAAAGGAACATTCCTTAGGGAGTTAGGGATTGGATTAATATCGGAATACTTGATAGAGGCATATATATATGGAACATGACATATTACAAGCGAATTCAGAATATTACTGAACACTTTACAAGAATCTTCAGTCAGGTGATATGACCATTCAATCCAATAATATGCTGATCCTATATGTGACTGAGATATAACCAAATCCAACATGTAGAACAAAATCTGCAAAACAAGCTTAACCAAAAAACAATTTCAAAATGCTATAATAACACAGACACTATACAAATAAAATTTCATGTTATAACCAATATAGAATTTTGTTAATATTCAAGCTTTCATACGGAAAAAAATAGATTTTATCCTAGTTTTTACATGTTCACAACAAAGCCCATAAACCAATTTCAAGATATATTATCCATCATCCAACTCACATCCATCTCAAAAACCAACTGCATTGCGGTCCATTTAACTATCGTTGTTAGCTTTTTCCCCCTTCATATATTCCTAACAACCAACTAGTCAACAAACCGTAAACATCTTTTGATCACCCAACTTTAAACTGTAACCATCTTCCTTAAATTATTTATTTACTACACTTTGTGATCTTTATTTCATGTCCAAGAATATATGACGCTATAGACTAACCAAACAAATTCAAGTTCTTGGTTCTGTTTAAGAAACTTATTACAAATTTTGCAGATAAAAATACTTGATACATATCAAACAAGTCAAACACTCAAACAATACTATAACTGAAAGCAACTAACAGACAATTGAATAATCCACCCACTTCCCACAATCCCACTAAGCAACTTTTGGTGCTAAAGTTCCATTTAATCTTCCACCATCTCCAATTGACCTAAAGTTCAAATCTATGTTGAAGAATCTGAAAGTTAAAACAGTAAGTGTGAACTGTTATTAAAATATCATTGCAGATTACAAAATCTCTCATGGCATATCATCGAACAGTTGATATGCAAAAAAATTTAGCATTAACATGATCAGACTTTTACAAACATTGCATTATAACTAGAAAGGATTTACTCACTGATATCATAATTGGGGTCAAAGCTTCGTCTTTGACTTCTTGAAATCATAAGTGGGGTTTGATCAGCGGCTCTTTGACATTATGAATCGAAAAAAAAGGATATTTGTGAAATTGATCAACAATATTTGTTGGGATCGTCATTATTTCTTGTAAATGTAAGCACTTTTTTGATTATTTGAGAATCAGATCAAGAACGATCTTTCTAGCGTAATTGATCTTTAATTAGTACTAAGCGCAATTGCATATATAGCCGATGAAGTTGCATAGCTCTTCATTCATACTATTGTACAGCATTAATAACTTACGTTTGAAGATAACAGTTCTAGTTGCACATTTTTTCCCTCTGTTTTTGATCAATATGAGGTTTGTTTCTTATGAAATCGTTTTTATATAAACTAGTGAATTACAAAGGGACAACTTCTATATTATTTTGGAAAAAATTAAGTCAAAATAAATCTGAAAGAGTTCTGAGACGATTTTAAACAATCATATGTTTGTGTTTCAATAATTTATACTGAACGCAAACAATTATGTTTTCAATTAATTAATTTATTAAAAGTTGGATAAAATTAAGCACACCACAGTGGTATATCTAGAATATTATAAAACACAAAAACTATAAAATAAATTAAGGGGTAACTTTTTAAAATAGTAACCAACTTTCAAAAGTGTTTCAATTAAGTAACTCAAGTTTTAAAAATATTCCATCAGATCACTTATTTTTATATTTTATACAAACTAAAAGTCATAACATATTTTTAGCATGTTATACTTTTGGACAACTTCTATATTATTTTGGAAAAAATTAAGTCAAAATAAATTCTAAAAGAGTTCTGAGACGATTTTAAACAATCATATGTTTGTGTTTCAATACTTTATACTGAACGCAAACAATTATGTTTTCAATTAATTAATTTATTAAAAGTTGGATAAAATTAAGCACACCACAGTGGTATATCTAGAATATTATAAAACACAAAAACTATAAAATAAATTAAGGGGTAACTTTTTAAAATAGTAACCAACTTTCAAAAGTGTTTCAATTAAGTAACTCAAGTTTTAAAAATATTCCAATCAGATCACTTATTTTTATATTTTATACAAACTAAAAGTCATAACATATTTTTTAGCATGTTATACTTTTGGACAACTTCTATATTATTTTGGAAAAAATTAAGTCAAAATAAATTCTGAAAGAGTTCTGAGACGATTTTAAACAATCATATGTTTGTGTTTCAATACTTTATACTGAACGCAAACAATTATGTTTTCAATTAATTATTTATTAAAAGTTGGATAAAATTAAGCACACCACAGTGGTATATCTAGAATATTATAAAACACAAAAACTATAAAATAAATTAAGGGGTAACTTTTTAAAATAGTAACCAACTTTCAAAAGTGTTTCAATTAAGTAACTCAAGTTTTAAAAATATTCCAATCAGATCACTTATTTTTATATTTTATACAACTAAAAGTCATAACTATTTTTTAGCATGTTATACTTTTGGACAACTTCTATATTATTTTGGAAAAAATTAAGTCAAAATAAATTCTGAAAGAGTTCTGAGACGATTTTAAACAATCATATGTTTGTGTTTCAATACTTTATACTGAACGCAAACAATTATGTTTTCAATTAATTAATTTATTAAAAGTTGGATAAAATTAAGCACACCACAGTGGTATATCTAGAATATTATAAAACACAAAAACTATAAAATAAATTAAGGGGTAACTTTTTAAAATAGTAACCAACTTTCAAAAGTATTTCAATTAAATAACTTAAATTTTAAAAATATTCCAATCAGATCACTTATTTTTATATTTTATACAAACTAAAAGTCATAACATATTTTTTAGCATGTTATACTTTTGGATTCAGTTAGAAAATATTTTTTTCTATCTTTTGATGCTGATATAGAACGTTGACGTAAATTTTATGCACTTTTTTATTTGTTTCATAATTAACATGTTTTTTTTATTTTTTAATATAATTTTATATATTGAAAATTCTAACTCCCTATAGTTTCCATCATTACTTTCTTATCATAATAAAATTTGTAATGACTCGATTTGATCGTTTGGAGGTCCAATTTAAGAAAAATATGTATGAGTGACTAAATTAGAACACTTTTGAAACTTGGTTACTATTCTGTGACATTTTCCCATAAATTAATATTGTGAGACACATTAACGGCTTGTACATTTGTTCTTCGATAACTTGAGGTGCATTACGCGGGTTTGTGGTCTTGACAAAATATTTTAAAAGTTAAATCTTTCTCAAACAAACTAAATTAGAAATATAACATCTATTTTAGACGATACATGTAAATATCTAGACTAAACCCATGCGAATTTGCTAGTTGAAATGATTGAGCCAGACATAGCTGAAATGAAGCGGCGAGTCTAAATGATGGTGCTGGACCAAACCCCGTTTATAACCCATTCTTGCAATTTTAAAATCAAAGATTGAAACGAAGTCACGATGTCTAGATAGATTGAAACAAAGTTGTTGGCCCATGGATAGGCTGAAACAAAGTCATCGGTGCCTGGATAGACTAAAACAAAATCATCGATGCCAGTTTGTTTGTAGCGACTATGATGGTGAAGACGAAATCAATTTGTGGTGGATTGTAGTTCTGGCTAAAAAAGCTTTGTTAGTCACGTTTGTTTTTATATCAACATTCAGTTTTTTAATTTTACCGTTTTGGTTATGATGTTAACAAAACTTCATTTCTTACTTAATCAATTTCACTTTTTTCATTTTAATGTCCATTGGCCACTCATGTTATGATTTTGTGGTTGAAAAGTGCAATTTTTTAAAGTTTAAAATCAAATTTGTAATATGACATTTCCACATGAAGCACCTATGTAATTAACTCTAAAAAATATTATTGAAATGAAAAGACAAAATTACCCTTTTTACTAACATTTGATTTTAACAACAGTTAAGATTTTAAACTAAAAAGAAAATGAAGATTGGTGACCATATCCGTATGCTTTAAATATCAAGGACCAAATCTAAAATTTGTATGAAACCATGAGGATTACCCGTAAAGTTTACTCAATAAATAGTGTAATACTTGTTTTGTATTATTTATTATAAAACTAAGCTTTTTTTTATGAAATTAGCTACAAACATATGTATTACGCATGTTATATAAGAAATATTAAAATAAGTATTTTTAATAACTAGTAATGAATATTTATGAACTAACAAGAAAAAAAAGGAAACAAACATATTTATTAATTGGAAAAGTGAAGCGGAAAAATAAACGATAGTAACAAACTTTGAATTACGAAAGATAAGCGATAAACAAACTAAGGAGAAATGAGAAAAAGCTCACAAAAAATAACATGTTTTACTCTCATTTACATACAAATTACATATAGATAGAAGAATAAGTTAAGAAATTAAATCGTAAAACATACTTGCATAATGTGTGAATAAAAGCAACATATTATAAGATACTATTTTTATAGGTATCTTAACTAAAATATCTATAAAAGGTATTTTCTATATAAATAGTATTTATTATTTTTTTTCGATGATCATTGATTTATAAGATATTAGATGTATTTTCATGTTCTTTAACTTTAATAGGTGTCACATCATTCATTTCACCATTTTTTACATCACTTCACCTGCGAAACATGGTCTCACCCCTTTCACATCCTCCACTTTTCTTCATGCTCGCTAAAGCGTTAACATGTTGAGCCTTTAACGCACCTTAACGCCACATCGTAATGCCCCTTCATGGACCACCTCATCCTTAATGCCTTTGGACGTGATGGTATACCAGGCTGCTTACAAAACCTTTGTTGATGTTTTAGATACTAAAAATTAACTTCAACCATTAACTAAGTAAATGCAAATAGCTAAATAAATTACATCATCAAATATTCAAACTTTTAACATGTTAAAGCCTTGATAAGTGCATTAACAATTAGGTTATAATGCATAGCGATATGTAACACGTTATAAGTATATCTACATTATCTTTTATAGAGGTTGTACTTAAGATTACGTTCATATAGTGCAATATTTGCTTTACTTCCATATCTTGAATTTTCCTTTACCCCTGTGCTTGCCAAATTTTCCACGCTTAAATTTTCCGTGTTTGTGTTTGCCATGCTTAATTTTTCCATGACCATAGCCATAACCATGACTATGACCATGTCCATAGTGGCCACGACCCATGTATGCCGCGGCTCCCCCTGCGATCAATCCCATTACAGCGCCAGCACCTCCTTTTTCTGTCTTTTGTGCTGAAAAGATCAAACGAGTGGTTAAAAGAATGTGAACTATATACATAAGTTTCTTAAGGTGTTTTAGGTAATTAGTTATTTGAATTCTACTCTCCTAACAAGCTAGTGTGTTTACCTCCATGTTGACCGGGTTGAACACCTTGGGGATATCCACCCGGATAGCTAGTCGGCGGATATGCACCTGGAGGAGGAGGACCACTCGGATAACCAGCAGGCAGATATGCTCCAGGAGGACCACCATGGGGATATCCACCGGTACATAGCCTTGTTGAGGATAACCATGTGGAGGGGGTATCCTTGTGGAGGATAACCTTGTGGGCCTTGTGTAGGATATTCTTGTGAAGGATACCCTTGCGGCGGAGGATACCCTTGTGATGGATAACCTTGAGGAGGAGGAGGATATCCTTGTGATGGATACCCTTGTGGATACTCATGTGAAGGGTACCTATATGAAGGGTACCCTTGCGGAGGATGTTCACTAGATGGAGGGTGCCCTTGTGGAGGATGTTCTCCAGGTGGAGGATATCCTCCGATGAAGGATATCCCCCTTGTGGGGGAGGCCCTACCGCCGTAGGATATCCCCCAGTTGAAGGATTATTTCCACTGGGACGCGTTTGATCACTTCCACCGGCACGAGGTTGATCAGCCATTATAGTAGTCTAATCACAAAGCCGCTTTGTGACCCTAGTAAAAACAGCCACACATTTAGCAATTACACAACAAGCTTGTGAAACAAAATACACCATGTTCATTACATTACATTAGATAAAAGAGAGAAAAGACAAGATCAATATCAAATATAACTCGTATAAAACCTAATGCTTAAATTACTATTCTCCCAATGGTATAAATCGAACCGAAGAGGATACCTTAAATCATATATATTCTATTGGAAATTAAATGAGAAAATTATTTGAAGATTCATTATAAAAGATGAAGGGAGGAAAGCAAGATAGTCAATCTATTACCTTCTAAACTTTAAAAAAACTAAGGTATAGAAGCCACTTATATATTTCATGTAAAAGGTTTTTGTGGTTGGCATGTTGTTATGGCGGATTTTGAGGATCTATTAAAGGATTTAAAGTATGTTTAGTTATATTTCTATTCATAGTATTTCTTTGGACGATACTTGCTAATTTTGTGTAAGAAATAGATAAATATCTAAATGTTATATTAAGAGGTAACTTATTTGGTCATTAAGATTGGTTAAATTGAATGAGGTTATAGTCATTTGGGTTCCAATGAAAAAAAGTAAAACGCGTGTTTTTAAACATTAAAACCAATAAAAGTGTGACATGTCGTTAAATTCATGTAATTCTTTTATTTATGGTTTATCTGGTTCCCCCATGATTTTATATTTTTTTTCTTTTGTCGTGCAACTTATTTACATTCATCATCCATCAAAGACGGTGTGAATTATAAAATGCTTGAATAGAAATATTGGTGTAAAGTTAATTTTGATGTTTGTTATTTAACTTTTATTTCTAACTCATTATAGATGTTTACTCTTGTTTTAACATTTTTGTTTTTTATGCCGTTCAGAAAAATATATAATTCATTATCCACCAAAGCCGGCAAAACGGCAACCTATACGAATTTAGTTTTTCATATGTTTACACGTTTCAAAGCTTCTAATCCTTTATTAAATCAAGTCTATCTAAATAAAAAACAAACTAAAATAAAAACACTTATAGTTTGAAAGAATCATGATGTTTTGTAATGTGTTTATCATATGGTGGATGTTCAGTAATGTGTTTATCCTTTGGTGGTTGATGATTATAGCTTTATAGTAGACATGGATGAAAATTTAGAAAAAGTTTAGAGTGTGTTTGAAAGTTTGATTTAATCATTTTATAATGTTTTCATAACAAAATCAGAAAATGAATCGGTTATCTTATTACTTTACAGGTTGGACTCTTAAGAGCGGTTGAACCCACCTTAAGAACCACAGAAAATCACAAATAATTCAAAATTAAAACTATTAATACATAAATTATTTATATTAATGATCTCTTAACCTAGTGGTCGAGGGGAAGTGAGAGGCTTTGCCTCTTTTAGAAGTCCAAGGTTCAATCCTTAACATTGACGAATAATTACTAACTACTAACCAACTAACTCTACCGTTCGACAAAAAATTTAGATTTATGATATGTTTAACCTAAAAAAGCATAAAGTTTGAAAACTAATTATGATCCAGTGAACAAAAAGCAAAAACTCAATCTTAACCTGCCTTACATGAAGCTAACCAAAACTTAAAGTCATGCTAAAATGATTTAAAATTGAAAAAACAAACAGCATTATGAAAAGATGATTCATACAGTAGATGAACATCAAATGCAAAAGGCTTTACTTGCTCTCATTTACCCTCTTAGTTTTTACAAAGAAAACAAAGCTACACCTTTCTCACTTCATTATATCATTATTGTTCAGACGCGAACCACAGTATTCAAACATTCGAACCATGATCCCTTCCTCTTTGTATGTATGTATATAAACATGGATCACAAAGCCTACTGATCTGAACCAGGGTTAGGACTCGATTGTATGTCAGATATCTCGATAACATCTCAGCCGTTGATGTAGCATGTATGCAACCCATCACCAATGCGGTGATCTTCTTCTGGCGTTTGGGGAGGGAGAGGCTTCCAATCAGGTTTCTCATCCCAGTACATGTCATAATATATGTGACCCGGTTCATGTTTTTCAACACAACACCATATTCCAACATATCGCTTCACACGGTTCCTGAATTTTTCTTCCCTTGTCTGATCATGAAATAAATATATAAATTATTTTCAGTGTTATGATATGTGGTAGCATATGATCTAAAAGACTGCACTGTTTGACTTTTGAGGTCAAATGAATTACTCCTGATTCCTAAATAAATGTCAACAAACGAAAAAAGTATATAATTAATTCCTGTTTTAGTTAACAGAATGTCATAATGTCAATTTCAACCTCAATGCATTTAATACCAACAGACTTGGAAATTTTGCAACATTTTATGGTAAGGGTAACTAAGGGCAAATTCCCATTTTAGTCGAAAGAATTAGATGATTATTAGAATCATATCGTCTTTGTAATCATAATTAACATGTTATGTGTTTAAACAATCTTTAACAAAAGGAGCAAAAGAGTATCACAGCCCATTGCGACATGTTCTAAAAATGAACCATTCAGCTTTATCATCAACTCTTCTTGATGATAATAATGGCATTTGGCAAGCAACCACAATTTTCTATATTTTCTTTTCTTTTTGCAATTTGCATGAAATATCCAAAATAATAAGGAAAAAGAGATATTGCCTTGTCGGTGAATCTTAGGAAGGCATCTTGCATTGATGAAAATTGGATGACTTTGACATCCTTCAGTGCGGAGAATACTGTTTTCAACTGTTCAACATCAAAAAAGTTTTCGGGGTGAGTCTAAAATCCAAAGCTAATTGTGATAAAAAAAATTAGTACATGTGAGTCGTATAGAATCATCCATTTTTTTACAATATTCAAGCACATAGTTGTATGATTTCATGAACCCCGAGGACTCACTAATTTAACCTAGAAAACTCTATGGGAATATAATCATAGCATATACCAATATATATATTATTATCGTATTCGTTCATCTAGCATACCGTTTCTTCATTGCTACGCCTTGGAAATCTGATTATTCCAGCTGTGCTTGTAACGTTTGACTGACAATTTTCTGACCCTTCTTGACATAATTGTACATCAAGCCATGAATCCTTCAACTGAAAGCAGATTTTATAACAGAAAAGCAGAAATTTGAGAGAAATGATGTCAGGTTAAAGTCGACTATAAAAGCACCGTTATGCCCCTAAATGAAGGCGATTAGCATACCTTTGCAGGCATCAATGGATTATCAAAGAAAGAATACTCTCTTATATTTATTGCCGGTCCAAATTCCTCAATAGGCAATGCCTTTAACATTGTATGCACCTACAGAGCATCATTGGTTTCTGTAACTAATTTCATCATCTGTCAAATTGTTAAATATACACAAATCTGTTGCGAACACCAAAAACGAATATAACATAAGTACCTCAAATACATGATCCAAAGGACAGATGAATGGCTGTCTTGTCATTGACCCTATGAGAACTCCTGGATGTGGAAACCATAATCTATCCAACCTACACCATATTGGAGGCATAACCTAAAAAATACAAATTGGAAGTAAAACCATTAGAAAACAAATAAAAAAAAAATTGTTTTGAGGATACTATGATACCATATCTATGTGATTCAAAGTAGATATTACTCACCAAAGTACGATTTAAAATTGATGCTATTGCAAGGGCTGTCCTTATTTGCTTCATCTGCAATTCACTCACATAAATCAAGTCACTATTTCATGATAAAGTTAAATCGGAAAAAGGCTTGAATTGCAACTTCAAGAATAAAGGATGCAAGAAGATACAGTTAAGTATGTATAAGCATACTTGATAATTAACAAGAGTGAAATGTGTTTGAAGATTATGTTCCCCATCTAGTAATAAGCTTTTTGGAATAGATGGCTTAAATGTCAAGAAGCCTCCTGTGTAACATACAACAAATGCAGAAATCTTAATATTTTAACAGTAACAGACAAAATTTTAAGGGCAAACTGCTGAAAATAGACATAAAATTTATATTTTTTACCCGATTTTAGCAATGGACTTAAATTAAACATTAAATAGAAATGAAAACTGAAAATACATACCAGGAGAATCATAATACTCTGGTGGATCATAGAAAACCATAGCTTCACGTAACCGGTGACGTTTTCCTTCAGTTCCTGCATATTGAAATGTTGTATGCACAGCATATGGCTTCAATCTGAGTTGTTGATACATGGCCTGCAATTGCAGCATGATTACAACTGAAAATACAAATTAATAATCAAATGGAAAGTAAATTCTAGTTATGATTTGTACCTGAACAAAGTAAGTATGTCCACTGCAAAATATACTTGCTGGCAGAAGTCCGAGCTTTAGGGCTCCATCATAAGCATACACAAGTCCGCTTTCATCATCAACAGGCGGGCCCAATTGCCTATGCACAAGATCATTGAAACCGTTTTGGTCCCATATTTTGTCATCAGCTAAAAGCATTTCTTTCCATTCTTTTGCCAATTTTTTAGCAGAATCTGTTGGCCGCCAGTGGAAAATACCTATATTGTATGCACCTCCAACTGTCCACTCCAAAATATATATCCATTAGTGTGCCTTAAAAATATTGTACATTAATTTTTAACATAATTGAACTTCATTTTTCACCTTGTTGCCAGTTGTCTAACCGATCGTCAGTTACTGTCGGTGTAACTTGATCGGTTGATGTTAATACATCCGCTTCAGGATAACGTGCAAGATATGGGAGTGGATTCTGTTTAAGTAACATAACAGGACACAGGTTCAAGAAAGCATTTTAAAACCAAAAGGAAAGAAAAAAAAAACTTGTGCTTGATGAAAAGGGCAAATAGCAAGTAAACTTTCTGTAAAAAACATACTTAAGGGCCTATGTTGTAAACTAGAAATTAAGTGAAAGCGTGATGCTATTCTATTGCAATTTTCCCTTTTGGAAAAGAAAAAAAAAACATGCGCAAGAGAGTTAGTTACCTTTAACCAAACCATATCAGTATCACACATGAGTAACTCATAACCAAACGGTAGCATTGAATCAATGAGAATGACTTTTTCCCTTCCCATTTTATGAAACGTTGGCGACCCCCATCCAACGTCTACTGTGCTCATACGACTTCCCATATCAAAAACCGGTACACCCTTCCAATACAAAGCCTCCAATAGTTTTGTGTCCATTGCACCTAAGAAAATTTTCCACTTTCTTAAACTCTAAAGCAAATAAAATCAAAATTTTCTTTACTCAACTCACCGACAAGAAGATTCTCAACTCCCAAATCTGTTAAGTGCTTAACCCATGTGAGGATAAAGTCCATGAAGGCATAGTTACCGAATGTTGCTACTATCACATTATCTTTCACCCGTTCTTGAACCAATTCCTTTGTTAACTGAAACGTTTCCAATGGAGGCATCTCTGAACCCGGTGGTGGTGTTTCCCAAATAGGTTTCAGTTTTCTTACTTCGGGTTGAGCCGTAGGTGCCATTACACCACCACCACCTAATCTTAGTGAAGGAGAATCAAATGTATGATTCGCGGAAGGAGGTGCCAGATCTATCATGATGCATAAAACAAGATAACTAATCAACATCTCAAACAAACATCAAAACCAAAGCTTTGGTTCACTAAAACAAGTTCTATGCTTCATAAAGTCGCTCTAAACGCGCTATCTGCAATTCTAATGTTCAAGCAGAAAGTACCAGGTGGAGGGAAACTAGTTAAAATTACAGGTAAATGAGATTAATTACCAATGCAAAGCTGCAATGCAACAACTTTAAGCTTCCAAATGTTTGATCAATTCAACAAAAGTTCAAAACCATTCAACAGAACACAATTCACACCCCAAAGCTTAAATTACAATCAATTTGCTAATTTAACAGTGATAGAGTGACTGATTAGTGCAAGATCATACCCAATTCAGCAAAAAGCTGAATTTACATAAATTTGATCGAGCCCATTAAGTTAACTTCAGAGAATGAAAACTGAATTACAGCAAATGAACATCAAGTTAACAAAAGAATGACAACATGCAGAGTAAAAGGAACAGAGTAATACGTTGAGATAGACGCCAAGAGAGGGCGGAATCCGGCGAGTATACGGCGGAGAAAACATAAATAGCAGAGAACACGATTCCGATCAACACAGTACCGTACACCGTCAAGAACAATGGCTTCGAGTTTGTGACTTCTTTAAACGGGTTTCTCCAACCCATTTCTTGATTATTCGAGAAATTAATCAAGAACCCTAAGTCCTGAGTCTGATTGACGTGATTGTGGAGTGTAAAAATCAAAGATTTTGATGAAATGAGTAGGGTTTTGTGATGTATTGAAGAATCAAAGCGGTTGAAAGAGCTTGAATGTTGCAAGCATCAAGAGGAAAAGTCAAATGAAACAAGGGCGTATGAAATTATGAACTGAATTGAGAATATTAATAATATGATTAGTAAATTGACATTTGGGTATTGTGTTTGGTGTAGGATTTGCAGAGTGGAAGGTTTGTGGGGTTCATTTTTTAGGGGATGATGAAAAAGAATCTTGATTAAATACTCGTTTATGGAAGTTTTAGACATTTCTTGAGTCTACTTCTACCACCAAAACAATTGTAAATCTGAGTGTTTAAAGTTCGGTATTTATTTTGGTTTCGATGAAATTTCTAGACGATTGGATTTTTTTTGCATTCGAGAATTCCCTTCCTTCTTCCACTCTGTCTCAAAGAGTAACTAGGCGACGCTCATGTCTTTTTTTTAGAATAGTCATTTTCTTTGAAAGTAATTTCTAGAGCAGAGATGATAAACGAAAGAAAGTGAGTGTGATGTAAAATTATCAAGCCTCTTATACCGAAGGAAGGTGAGGATGATATCAGATCATCAAACCACTTTTACCCTGTGAACATACGTGCTACAATGGTTGTGGTTTTGTATAAATGTAATACAAACCAACTAGCGGGCTGCTGTTTAATATAAATGTAAGTCAAATCGACGGATTGTTTAACGGTTTGGTTTTAACGGTTTCAGATTAATGGTTTGTATCATGCAAGTGTTTTAGTTGTAGAGTAGATTAGTAGATGTTCATAAAAAGGTTAATCTGTGCTAACTAAAATATTGTATTTCTAATCTAGTAATGTGTATAATGTGATTTATTTTATTTTAAAAATCAAAATGTTAAAAGGTTAAAAAATAAACCTTTTAGAGGAAACATGAGAAAAGGTGTGAAAACATAATGCTACAGCGGTCACAATTGTCACCTTTATTTAACATTAAATGAATAGGGTGAACTATGACCATAAGTCTGCTCCATCACTTTTTATAGTTAATAGAGGTTTTTGTAGTTTTAGTTATATAAATTCCCTCCAGAATAAATCCATAATAAATTTGTAAACTTTGACTCCCTCAAAAGACCTGTTGAATCTTTAATAATACATAGTCCTTGAGACTAATAATGTCTGCATATAGGAAAAACCAACCTTTAAGCACAAGTAGTGTTAATTCAAGCTTTAAACCAAAATGAACTTTTAGTCTTGCGATCGAGAAAAGTTCAAATATATAAATGTAAACTTGTAAATGGTTGATCCAGTTCACACAGTCGGTTCCACGTTTCAAACTGTAAATTGGCCATTGTCTATGGTTTAAAGGGTCCGGTTTATATATATGTATGTATGTATGTATGTATGTACATATGTACGTACGTACGTATGTACGTACGTACGTATGTATGTATGTATGTATTTCAAACCGGCCAACTAGTCTTTGCTTTGGGCAATTTTGATGATTTGGACAGTCTATGAACAAGTACCATTAGTTTCAAGCACCCAAAATTTTAAAATATGACTCGATAGTAGAAGATTTGTACCCTCGAAGCATTTGTAATGAATGATTCATAAATTTAAAATCCTATCTCACATAAATCATATTGTATAAAATATTCCTGAAAGATAATCATATTTGTTATTTTTAAATTTTTGTAACATAGTAATTTCGTACTTAAGCAACAATAATAACTCAATCGTTTAAGACTTAAAGTGATTTCTTAAACAAAATTTAATATTTCTGTAACAATTTGTCAAATACTTGTAGTTTCATGACTTCATCCCGTAATCTCTTGTTGGGTTTGTAGAGTCTTAACTCTTAACCCATACTTGGATTTGGGCTTGAAGGGCTTGGTTTAATGAAGCTTAAAAGACTGATTACTGGGCTTCATGAAGATCGAAGACAAGGCCCAATGGTGGTAGCGTGAGGCTGTTGGCCCTTTTACTCTTTTATTTGGGCCCCTTCTGTTTTCTTGATGGAGATCGACAACGGGTTGCAATCCGAAAATGCAGGTTACGCACCGTAATCGAACCATGTAAGTTCTTGTGTGCTCATGTTTTACTTCGTGCTGATAGTTTGGGTGTGCGCACCTAAATCCCTAACATCTCTAGCTTTTGATGTTACGCTTTTAGTTTCTCGTTTTTGTTTCAACTGATTCAGTGGGTCTGAACCTGATAAAGCGCAACCCTCCGGATTATGTAGGGAGAGTGGGCCGTTCCTAGTTAAAAGGGGGAAAATAAACTCTGGTAAATGGAGGCAGAATATCTAATGAGAGGCTATCTACTCATTTGCTATAAAATAACTACTACTTTGTGACAATAAAACAACAACAATAACCATTTAATGAAGATGGTACTTGTCTTCTTTACTTATTTGACAGAATTTATTCAAATTTGAATAGATATTATTCTTTATTATGAAAATACAACCGTAAAAGATAGGCTTAAGGCAATATTATAATTCATGACTTTATCTATTGCTTCTTTTTTTTTCTCGAACATCAGGCCACATCCCACAAGGAAGTCCCAAATAGGAAGCTTTGGTGACCCATAAACAGCTCAAATTGGGCCTAGTTACAAGTTAAAGTGTTAAACTATGATTAGCAATTTAGCACCAACATGTCTCACATGGTCACATGACCCAAGATAATACGATATAAGTTATAGGGTGTGACAAAATATTTATTTTACTGCATAGAAAGATTAATTATTATTATTATATTATTATTATTATTATTATTATTATTATTATTATTATTATTATTATATTATTATTATTATTATTATTGTTATTGTTGTTGTTGTTACTATTATTACTACTATTATTACTACTATTAGTTACAACACAAAGAGGAGATTAACTAAACTTTAATCAAATAGTAAACCGGATTAACCAAGTGTTGAGATACTAAGAACACAAGTAATGCAAGAGACAGAACACAAGTATTTGGTTTTCAAGAATGCAGTATATAACCTTCTCTATGTTCTATTACAAGTGTTACAAAGCATATTTGAAAGATACAAGAACATGAGATACTTATACTACATCCTACATCCGGCTATACTTTGAAAGCCAGCTGGATACAATTAACTAGACACAAACAAAATCAATTGTAGAGCCAAAAGACAGATTGTCTTTTGACGTGTGACTATGACATGCCATAGCTCACATCCTTATCTATTACAAAAAGGATAAAGTATATAAAGTAGAAAGTTACAGACTCAAGACCTCAATGTATAGTTACCAAAAGCATGGACCTTTTCACCAAACCATGTAAGTTGGTGACTTGCAGAGGCACAGCGAAAAGGTGTCCAGCTTTATGGAACAGTACATCAGATAAAGCATGTTACTAAAAGTCTTCGGAAGAAATCTGTCTTCATGAACTTGAAGCTTCGGAAGACTTTGTCTCTGAGGCTTCGGAAGACTTCATGTTTGGCTTCGAAAGATATTGGTCTTGGTTTCGGAAGATTTCACACTTAGAGTATTTTATGTTTCATGTGTGAAACTTCCTAAGCTTCATCTTTAATGTACTTGTGCAGCATGCAGGAAAGACTAAAGATGTTTAGGTTGCATCAGCCTCTTCATTAATCTCTACAAACTCCCCCTAGGCTGATGCTACCAAAACACTTTGAAAACTTCAGATATTAACAATCCTCATTAGGATGATCACCAATCCTTTCTTCATAAGATGATCAGGATCCTTCAGGCTGTCAAAGTGTCTTCTCATGTCAAAGAGGTCATGTAGAGGCAACTGAAACATATCTTGCCATGTATAAATGTCTTCAATGCCTTGATCTCTAATAACATGCCATCTTTCTGGATTTGTGGTGTATGTCCAAGACAAGATGGGTCTTCCTATTGCTAGAGGAGCTAATTGAATTGGAATTGGTGTAGCTTCCTCTAGCTGCACATCCTCAGGCTGTTCTGATTTATCATGGAGGTTTAGAAGGGAATGCAGGCTTTTTCTTCTTCTTAGGCTTTGGTCTAGAAGCCATCCTCTTCTTTCTCTTTCCAAATTTTAACTGAGAAGACTGGCATGCAGCACCAGATTGATCTTCATGTCTTTCTCAGTTGGGACTTCCTCTCTCTCAGGTTCAGATGGAAAGGGAGGTTGACCCTACTGTGGATCAGAAGATGAAGCTTGCTGAGCATTAACAGGAGGTCCGGGTTGTGTTGTCTCTGGTTGTTCAACCTTAACCTCCACTCCAAGTGGAGCCTGACTTGGAGTGGAGTGTAAGTCAGTGAGCTCTCCACTCTGAATCTTCTGCTTGATTACCCTGATATGCTCATCCATAGTGGATAGAGACATGGGTCCAAGTCTCCTTCCGGAGAATCCATACAGCTTCAAGAAGCTCATCATCCTCTGCCTATCAGCAGACTTCTTCATGCTCTTTTGGATGATAGCTCTTGATTTTGCAGCTTCTTCCCTTAGCTTTTTCTTTGTTGTCTTTCTTTCCTTGACTAACTCAAGCTCAAGTTGTTTTAAGTACTCAAACTCAATATAGTCATAAGGCAAGGGAAGGAGTGCATCTACCTGATAGAAGCCTATGGCACTCGGGTAGTTAATCATTTTGATTCTATCTTCTTCTTTATCTACCTAAGGTTCTTGTTGAACCACATCCTCTTGTTCAGGACTTTCTTGAACTGGGGAGAGAGTAGGCATTCCTTTGTACAGTCTTTTTCTTCTTCTCTCTTCTTTGACTTGTACTAGGAGTTCTAAATCTTCTGCCTCCTTCTTCTCTCTTGACCTTTCCAGGTCAACCAGTTCATTCAATTCATCCAAGGGAAGAGAAATGACACTATCTACGTCATAGTTCCTAGTCTGCAGATAGTTATCCTCCTGTCTGTCCTTAACTCATCATTCTGAGTATTTGGTCTGGGGGCAGCCTTGATTGCAGACTCCATGAGTCTTGGAGACTCAACAGAGGAACTTTCTCCCCTTAGCCTCCTTTTCCTCTCTCTTTCCTCCTCCTCAATCTCCTCAGATGTCATCTTTCTTTTCCCTTTGTCACTCACAGACCTTTGTGACTCAGGGTGGAGAGAGCTTTGGCCTTCATTGCTTGTTGCAGCGTCTGAGCTCAGGCCAGAGAGAGGTTGAGAAGCACCTTCACCAGCAGGTGTCTTAGAAGAAATATGGATCTCTGCAGTAGTTGGAAATGATGAGATAGGGCTCTCAGGTTCTGTCACTGGGCCTTCAGTCAAGTTTTCCCCTATGAAGCTAATCTTAGGGTCTGCCTCAACATCCAGTTGACCGATGACATTGCCTGATTGCCTAAGTCTCCTTCTTAAGTTGAACTCTGCAGTGATCCTGTCTTGGATTCTTTTAGCCAGTCTGTTAGCTTGTCTTGATTGGATTGGGTTGACAAGTGGCATGTTAACTAGATCCAGACCTTCATAATAGTCCAAGGTCTGAAAATTGAAGACTTCTTGTTGTCCTTGAACTCTTATGATGATTAGGGTCGCCTTCCTGTTGTTGTCATACCTCCACCCAATGATGTGATTGGAAAATGGTGAAGGTGACATAGCCCTTGGTATCCCATCCTCAAACACTCTGTATGAAGGATTCTGTGTAGTCCACATCAATGTGAACTAGAGGAGGTTGCTGAGATTGTACAGTTGCAAGTGAGGATGGTGAGTCCTCAATGTCCATTCTCTCGGAAGACTCCCAGGTTTTGTGGTTGTAATGACTTTCTCCCCTTTTTGGTAGCATCACCCACTTGCATAGGTGAGTTGGAAGATAGGTCAATCACATCCACAGGTTCTTGTGTTCCTGGTTGAGCTCTCCTTAAGGGTCTCCCAGCTAGTTTTTCCTTAAGATATGAAATCTCAAGTTGCTGATCATTGATCCTGTTGTGTAAGGTAGTCACCTGAGATTCAAGGTGACTGACCTTTAAGACTAGGTAAGTGCATGTTTAGACAATTTTTGCACCAGTAGTATCAGTTCCCCTCACTTCATCATCACAGAGATTCATTAGGGGATGAGATGATTGGACCAGAGTCCTCTCTCTCACCACCAGCTTGAGGTCTTGGCTGCTGGTTTTCCTCTGCTCACTGGCAATCTCAATTGAGATGTCAGTGGGCTGAGTTGCCATGGTTGAGATCTTAATGATGTAATCACTTTCAGAAGTGAGAGCCTCTTCCATATGGACATCCTGAACAGGTTCAGGAGTATCCACCTCAGTTGTAGGTGACTGATGTGGGATAGATGTAGGAGACTCAGGAGTACTCATCTCTCTTTGAGTAGGTGGAAAGAAGAGAGATTCATTATACTCACTGAAACCTATATCTTCATCAGTATAGAAATCAAGGTTGGGAATTGGTTGGTTGAGATCTATAGGCTGGGGATGGTAACTGTCCCCTGAAGGTTGATCACTTGAGTGTTGAGACTCAGAGTGATGGCTTAAGGCAGTAGGGCTAATGAGCTCATCAGGCTGAGCATGAGGAACCTCAGCATTGATTCTTGAAGAGATGGGAGTGGTTTGCTCCTCAGGAGAATGGGAGCTCCAGTGTCCACTTCTTCCTGTATGGTGAGTATATGGGGGCCTCCACAGACTGAATAGTCTGTGCAGGGGTTCGTTTGGATTTTCTTTGGTAGGTGATGGAGATTTGAGGCTGTGTGGGTGGTTGGGAAAAAGCAGGTGTGGGTTCAACACTAGCTTGTGCGGCTAGGTTGTCACCTTGAGCAATGAGCTCTAACATTTTTGGGACTAGGGCTGTTTCTACCCTAGAGAATCCAACAGTGGGCTTTCTCAGTATTTTAAAGATGTCGGACTTCATCTGTCCCAATTTAAGATGTTACCTGTTGTCCCTCAACTGTGAGCCCAGTTCACAGTTAAGAATGTACTGGACATATCTAGGAAACTTGTAATACTCTAAGGAGTGTAATTAGCAAGTAAATTTGTATAAACAAACTGAGAATACCTAAATTTGACCCCCTGAACCATTCCATGGATTATGAAGGAGAGATCCTCAAGAATCTGGTCCCATCCACCATGCTTGTTTGATAAGCTGTGGATGACCACATGGAGCATGAATCTCTATTGGGATGAGACCTTCCCTTTCCTAAAGGTCTTTACAGAGAAATCTCCCTCATATCCCATCTGCTCAAAGGAATTATTAACAGCTTCCTTTGGAAAAAACACCTCACCTTCTTCATTATCCAGCTGAAGATGTCTGTTGATGATGACCGGAGTGATGAAGATTCTTCTCCCCTGCACTGTGGCAGACAGTGCCTTCTCCCCATCCATAATGACCTCTTGGCAGGTCTTCCAGAATTCAAGAAACTGATCCTCATAGAGTGGAGGATCAATGGTTAGGGAGGTGAAGTAGTTTGACAGAGTTAGGAAACGGCAAACCTCTGAGAAATGAGGATCTTTCTCAGAGCTCAACAGAGCAACTTGATTGTGTTGTCTGTGTAGCTGCATGGTAAAGTTGGGATCATTTCTATGAGCAAGGTTGGCCATTTTGAAGTAGCTTAAGGACGAAGAAAGAAGAAAGAAAGAAATTTCAGAGAGAAATTTAGGATTTTAGGTTAGAAGAAGAACAGATGATAGAAAGAGGGGGGAAACCGTTGGGTTTATATGTGAGAAGGATTTCAGATAAAGTTTAATGCAAAAGGATAAACTTTGAAATCTGGATGTCGGTCCTACCTCTGAAAAAGTAGTTTGCTTTTGCTCAAAAAGTAGTTTTCTTGGAAGTCAAAAAGCTTCTGAAGGTTAATTATCTTCGGAAGTTTTAATTAAAAAGCTTCTGAAGCTAAAATGACTTCGGAAGAATTTCCTGAGAGGTTTGAGAATTTTGCTTCAAGAAATATTAAAACTTGAGTGCTTTGTATATAAACTAACAAAGCTTCCGAGAGTTAATTTTGCTTCCAAGTAAATGGTCCTTGAAAATAAGTAAGTGTCTGAGCCAAGTATTTAAGCTTCGGAAGATAAATTTGAAGACACTTCCGAAGGTAAATTTCTTAGACAGTTATTTATTTTGAATGCATGATTTACTTTCGAAGTTAAAAGCATAACTTCCGAAGTATCAGAAATTTTCAAAAGTCTAAGGAAAGTCTTCAAAAAGAAATTTTTCATCCAAAGAAAACATGAGCTTATGAAAGTGATGAACTAGACAACTTAGGACACACATAAATTTAAAGAAATAATAAGAATTAGTTTCAAGAAAAGCTTACTCAACGTTTATCATCCCAATAACTGATATTAGATATTTAAATCTCTATTCATCAAAGGCCTTTGTAAACAGATCAGCATATTATTCATCTGTGTGAACTTTGACTAGTTTAATTAATCTATTTTCATAGGTATCTCTTATTAAATGATACCTGATATTGATGTGCTTTGTCCTTGAGTGCTGCACATGGTTTTTTGTGATTGAGATAGCACTATTGTTGTCTATGTGAATAGGAGTCTTCTTGAAGTTTAACCCATAGTCCAGCATCTGATTTTGAATCCAAAGTACTTGAGCACAGCAGCTTGCAGCAGCAATGTATTCAGCTTCAGCAGTTGATGCAGAGACACAGGATTGTTTCTTGCATTGCCATGAGACACCCTTCCACCAAGAAATTGACATCCCCCAGATGTAGACTTTGCAGTCATGTTGCAACCACCATAATCACTATCTGTATAGGCATACAGATTGAAGTCAGAATTCTTAGGATACCATAGTCCAAGTGTTGATGCACCTTTGAGGTATCTTAGAATCCTCTTGACAGTGATAAGGTGAGACATCTTAGGGTTGGCTTGATATCTTGCACAAATGCAAGTGGCAAACATGATATCAGGCCTGCTAACAGTAAGATACATAAGAGACCCAATCATAGTCCTATATAAGTGCTCATTTACATACTCCCCCTCAAGACCAGGACCAAAAGAGTGGTTTCTGGCTATGGGTGTATTAGCAATATTGCAGTCAGTCATATTGAATCTCTTGAGTATGTCTTGAACATACTTTGACTGACTTATGAAAATGCCATCTTCAACTTGCTTCACTTGAATTCCCAAAAAGAAATTGAGTTCCCCCATGGCACTCATTTCAAATCTGTCTTTCATCAGCTTCTCAAAGTCTTTGCAGAGCTTTGGATTAGTTGAACCAAAGATGATGTCATCCACATATACCTGAACTAGCAATATGTCTTTTCCTTGTTCTCTGATGAAGAGAGTTCCATCTATAGTAGCTCTCCTATATCCATGTTTACAGAGATACTCAGATAGTGTCTCATACCACTTTCTGGGTGCCTGATGCAGCCCATAGAGAGCTTTGTCAAGCTTGTAGACATAATCAGGATGATCAGGATCTACAACACCAGGTAGCTGTTTGACATAAACCTCTTCATCTATCACTCCATACAAAAATGCACACTTCATATCAAGTTGAAAGACCTTGAAGTTCTTGGATGTAGCAAATGCCAGGAATATCCTAACAGCTTCTAATCTTGCCACTGGAGCAAAGACATCAGTGTAGTCAATCCCTTCTTCTTGTGTGTATCCTTGAACAACTAGTCTAGCTTTGTTCTTGATGATGATGCCTCTATCATCTTTCTTGTTCCTAAACACCCATTTGGTTCCAATGGTAGTCTTCCCAGAAGGAAGAGGACAAGGTTCCAAACTTTCTACCTTTTGAATTGAAGCAGCTCTTGTTGTATAGCTTCAACCCAACTTTCATCCTTTAGAGCTTCATCAACTTTCTTGGCTCTATCTAGGATAGAAAACAAGAGTGAAGACAAACATTTGCTTTATGGGTTTGTCCTCTTGTCTTTACCCCTGAGACAACATCTCCAATGATGTTTGTGGTAGGGTGAGACTTGTGGATCCTAAGCTGAGGGATCACAGCAAGTTGTTGAGAAAGATCTAAATTAGAGAAATTTAATCTGGCATGGATGTTTCACCCACCACATCAGCACACTTTTCAAGTGAACTTGATCCAAGCAGTGTATGACATCATTGATGTTCTTATCAATGGTATGGTTAGTGGCATCAAGAAAATCTTGGTCACTGTCACCACCCCACAGTTGAGGTGTTCTTATCTGGTTGTAGAGCCTCTGAGCTGGAATTTAAAGGCATACAAGATGTATCAGCTGAATTTGTCATTGTTGTACCGACACCCATTTGGTTCCAATGGTAGTCTTCCCAGAAGGAAGAGGACAAAGGTTCCAAACTTTCTACCTTTTGAATTGAAGCAGCTCTTGTTGTATAGCTTCAACCCAACTTTCATCCTTTAGAGCTTCATCAACTTTCTTTGGCTCTATCTAGGATAGAAAACAAGAGTGAAGACAAACATTTGCTTTATGGGTTTGTCCTCTTGTCTTTACCCTTGAGACAACATCTCCAATGATGTTTGTGGTAGGGTGAGACTTGTGGATCCTAAGCTGAGGGATCACAGCAAGTTGTTGAGAAAGATCTAAATTAGAGAAATTTAAATCTGGCATGGATGTTTCACCCACCACATCAGCACACTTTTCAAGTGAAACTTGATCCAAGCAGTGTATGACATCATTGATGTTCTTATCAATGGTGTGGTTAGTGGCATCAAGAAAATCTTGGTCACTGTCACCACCCCACAGTTGAGGTGTTCTTATCTGGTTGTAGAGCCTCTGAGCTGGAATTAAAGGCATACAAGATGTATCAGCTGAATTTGTCATTGTTGTACCGACAGAAACCTCATTTGCAGAAGTGGTTCCAACTGGAGCTGAAGATATATGTCTTGAGGATCTTCCTAGCTCAAATCTTGGATCAGGATCATCTGTATTTAAATTTTCTGCAGATCCTGAAACATTCTCACAAGATTTGTTAAAACAGTTGGTAACCAGATCAAGATCAAACAACCAATCCGGACCAGAACCAGCAACACAAGGTGTGTGTTCATTGAAAGTCACATTGGCTGACTCCTCAACAATTCTAGTTCTGAGATTGTATACTCTATAATCCTTAGCTTGGGAAGAGTATCCAATAAAGTGTCCATCATCTGATTTCTCAACAAACTTGACAATTTGATCTTTGGTATTCAAGATGGTGCAAGGACATCCAAATGACCTGAGAAAACCAATGAAAGGTTTCCTTTTGTGCCAAAGTTCATAAGAAGTCTTACCATGAGTCTTAACTACTAAAACTCTGTTCTGCACATAGGAGGCAGTGTTGACTGCCTCTGCCCAGAAGGTGATGGGCAGTTTAGAGTCAGACAACATGGTTTTTGCAGCTTCAATCAGTGTCTTGTTTCTCCTCTCAGCAACACCATTTTGCTGAGGAGTCCTGGGAGCACTGAATTGTCTTGTAATACCCTTTTCATCACAAAATGTATCAAGGATATGGTTCTTAAATTCGGTTCCTTGATCATATCTTATGATCTTGACCTTATGATCATAATGATTCTCAATCTTTAAGATAAAATTCTTCAGAATCTCAGGAGTCTCATCCTTAGTTTTAAGGAAGAAAACCCAAGTGAATCTTCTAAAGTCATCTGTGATCACTAGACAGTATAAGGTCCTTCCTAAACTCATTACACTGGTGGAGCCAAAGAGATCCATATGTAACAAGTGTAGGGGTGTAGTGATGGAGTTCTTTTCCTTAGGCTTGTGAGATACCTTATGTTGCTTTCCTTTCAGGCATGCAACACAATGATCATCACTTGTAAACTCTTTCTTTAGCATTCCAGTTACCAAATCATGCTTAATTAATTTATTCATGTTCTTAAAGTTTACATGGCACATTCTTTTATGCCATAGGAAAACTCATCACTGTTGGCTTTAGACAGAAAGCATGAAACTTCTCGAGAGGGAGAGGTTTCTTGCAAATCCATTTTGTACATGTTTCCTTTCCTGGGGGCTCTAAGCAGGATATGCTCATGAGGAATGACCACATCAGGCTTAAGAACAATGCACTCATGCTCAGTAAAGAGCATGTTGTGACTCTGATCACAAATTTGAGATACACTCAGAAGATTGTATCCAAGCTCCTTAACAAAGTTTACCTTTTCTATGCTGAGCTTACCATTTGTGACCTTGCCCCTTCCAGAAATGTAACCACCTTCATCTCCTCCAAAAGCAACTGGTCCTCCATCAATCCTTTCAAAGTTCTGGAGTAGTGACCTATTGCCTGTCATGTGCCTGGAGCAGCCACTGTCTATGATCCATACATTTCTGTCTGTCTTCAGCTGTCCTTGTACAAAGAGAATGATTAGTTACATTTGGAAACCCAAGCCTTGCTTGTCTTGGGCTTATTTGCATAAGGTAATTCAACAGTAATAGATCCTATGGTTGTACTAAGAGGATCTTGAGCTGTTGTTGATGGAGAAATCTCAGTCATTTGGTCTTTCTTAGACATCCACACCACCTTTGGAGTCTTGGACTTGACCTTCAAAACTTTAGAAGCTTTTGGAACTTCGAAAGTTTTGATGACTGAACCTTCGGAAGATTCTGCAGACACTGCAGCAGACTTCAGTGCTTTGGAAGAATTCCTTTCTTCCGAGACCAAATATTCTTCCGAAGGAATTTTCCACTTCCCTTCTTGTTAGATTTGGAGCTTCTGAAGGAAACAGGTTTTCCTTTCGAAGCTTGAATCTTCTTAGAACTCTTTGAAGCCTTTGTTTTGGTCATATGGACAGTGCTTTTAGGATTGAAGGGACAATCCTTGGCAATGTGAGTGATACTTTCACACATGACACAATTCATTTTCTTCTTCACAAGAGCCTTTTCTTTGGAATAGGACTGTCTTTGGTCACATCCCTTCTCCACCTCCATCTTTGCAGATGATGAGACAATCCTCTTGGGCTGAGGACTGTGCTTGGAGTTTGATGGTCTAGGCTGTGCAGCAGTGGTACACAGCAGATCAGTCTTCTTTTTGCTGCTGAGATGAGTTGAACAAGAACTAGAACTCTTAGCAGAAGAGTTTTGGTTGATGTCTTCAGTCCCTACCACTTTGAACCCTGCAGAGATAAAAACTTGTTTTTGCTTAGAGTCAAAAGTAGCCTTGATCTCTTGAGCCTTCCTTGTCTTTCTTTTGCTCTTTCTGATCAAGTTCTTTCTCATGGACTTGGTCATCAAAGTCTTCACTTTCTCCTCAGAAGGATAGTGGCCCTTCTTGGAATCCTCCTCTTCACTCTTTTCAAAGGGATTCTTCACTATCTCTTCTTCATCATCTTCACTCATGGGATCTATGAGAGGAAGCTCATCTTCACAAGTTTCACACTTAGGAGATCTTACTGACAAGATTGTGTGTGGAGGAGCTATCTCATTGGATCCTAGTCCCTGCCTGTTTTGATAGCACACTTTGTTGTGCAGGGATGAGGATATCATATTCTTAAAGGTCTCCTATTCAAGAACACTCTTCTCTGTCCTGGCTTTGCTGATCACAAGCTCAGCCTGACACTCAGTTAACTTGGTTATGAGATCTTTGATTTGAGTCCTAAAATCTGTGTGTTTATATTTTAGAACTGAAATGGTTTTCTCTAAGTCTTCTATTTTCAGCTTATAATCATTTTCAGACTTTCTAAAATCAAATTTTAAAATGTTTAAGGACTCAAGGTCAGATCTCAGTTCCAAGTTGTAGGACCTATACTTGTTAACTTTAGCAATGCATTCAGGAGTACAGAGATGTTCTAATACCTTGGCTTCATCATGATCAGCCATTAGTGCTTGGTTTGGAGAAGCATCTTCCACCTGAAAGCTCCAGTCAAAGCCTCCTTCTTCAACAGCAACAGCGGCTTGCTGCTTTGACTTCTCATTATGGAGAGCTTTGTCAGTGTAGTTTGGTCTGGATTGTGTTTGGCCACCATTTGTTCTAGGTGCCTTACACTCTCTGGCAAAGTGGCCCATCAAGTTACCGTTGTAACACTTGACTTTGCCTTTGTCCATTCCATACTTTCCACTGGTTGCATTGCTTGGAAACTTCCTTCCAGTCCTCTTGTAGAACTTCTTGGCTCTGTGAGTGAGAAGAGCCATCTGCTGGACTATTTCCATATATTCCAGATCATCTGGATGGATACAATCCAGGTCTTCAAGAGTGAAAAAAGAGTTGCCACAGCTTTCATCGAAGACACAAAAGCTTGAGAAGAGCTTGTCTCTTGGAATGGGCTTCCTTGAGTGTAGTTCTCCTTTGGTGTATCTGAAAGGTGAGGAAAGGATCCTTTGGTGAATTGTCAGGGTAGCATAAGAGATGATTTTTGGGTGCTATGCTATCCCTTTCAATCACATGTAGGGCTGAACCCATCTGATTGTTGGAGTTTCCAGATGAACCTTGCATGTTCATCTTCATCTGGTAACCACTGAGAATCCCATATAACTGTGTCAGAGTAAGAGTTTTGAGATTTTCAGTTCTCTTGATCACCACACAGTAGTGTGTCGATTGCCTAGGAAGTGAGGACATGAACTTCCTTACAATGTCTCTGTTTTCAAGAGAAACTCCTTGTCATACCCCAACCTTGACGGCGGAAACGTCGAGGTGTGAGGGTTAAGATCGTTCACAGCCACATAACGCTATTAATAACCCAAATATATATTAAACATAAGTTCCAATTGTACCATTACAATCATAAGTCTCAAAGAAACTAAAAGCATAAGATAAGATGTAACAAGTCATTCTTATTTCATTTATTTATCTAGGTCCATTCCTAGATGTGCAAGCTTCAAAGAGTAGAAATCAAACTTGAGTATTTCCTGAAACATGTTAAAAATAAAGGGTCAACAATAATGTTGGTGAGATTTCCATAGTTTGCAATACATAAGTATATAAAAGATGGCAATTCATGTTGTAAGTTAGAGAACAAAGTAAACTAGGGATGTAAGTCAGAATGCACAATCAAACCTTGACAAAGTTTTACAAGTCTCAAACTTTTACAAGCATAGACGATTAGCTAAGTGTACTTGGATCAACCAAGCAGGCTTGTCAGACCCATAGATCTAAGACGTTGCTAGACTAGCAATAGTTAATGATTGTACATATAATCGACATTACATGGTAGTTACAAAGGTCATCTAATCACAACATGTAAGTAATTGCTATTAGTTTACAAGTATCAAACGAGTTTACAAGTGCAAAAGTTATAAGTAACATGTTTCACCCCAAAGTGTGAAATAAACTAAAAAAGGGTATGAAAATACTCACTTGGTCAAATAAGTATAGAACGACGATTAATAAGAAAATGTTAAATAGGTGTTCTAACGCAAAATCTCACAATGCACCTAAGAATATATAAATATTTACAAGGTTTAAGATTATTATAATAAATTTAACGTTTTAACGAGAGCTAGGTTTTAAGTGAAATTTGGGTATTTGGGCATTTTATAAATACTTTAAACAAAAAATAAAATCTTTATATGTTTTAATATCGAAAAAGAAAAGTATTTTAGTCGTTTATAACAATTTAATAAAGTTCAAACGCAATATTTGAACTAATCCTGAATTAAAACAAATTAAGAAAAAAAACGTTTAGTCCAATTTATTAATTATTATTTACAATCTATTTTAATAGAAATTTCTGAAAACAATTTTTTTTAAATGTTTTATTAAAAATATATTTATTAAAACTAAAAAAAGTAATTTGTTTTCCTGAAATAATCTTAATAATAATAAAAGTTACAAAACTTCTTATAATTTTTAGCAATTTTTCTACTTTTTTTTATAAATCAAAAAGCCCTTAAAAAAATTTATGAGGTGGCCCGGGTTCGAACCCGGGACCTCTAGGAAAGAATGCAATGCCTTAACCAGTGAACCAGGGTCGTGGCCTTGGTATCATTTGGTTTTTAAAACATAAAAAAACAACCTCAATGAATTTCTCCCAAATCAAGAACCTTAGAATCGGGTGTATCCAATTGAACCATAAAACAATGTTGTTAATCAGATTAACCATGGGGCTTCTACTCCCCATGATTAAACAAACGTATACATGTTTTTAATTACCTGAATTCATGAGAAATCGATAGACAACGAGCACAAGAACGGGTCGCGGCTACGATGCAATTCGTTCAGGTTGCAATCGGTGATGAAAATCAAATTCGTTTTACAGAAAGCTTCGAATGGCTCAAACGATGTACAACCCTTTGGCAATAATGGGTTAGAGGGTTTGAAAAGAGGTCTACGAGTGAAATGCAAGTCACGACGAAGTGTTTGATTGAATTGGTTTGTTTGTGTGCTTTCAGGTGGAATTAAGAGTGGGAATAGGTTAGAGATAGTTAAGTTATCGTTGTTGTTTGATTAATTTGATTATTATTAGAATTTAATGTGTGAACGGTTTAATGGTTAATGGTGATCGGTTACCGAGCTCAAACGTCTCCATAACCGACCCAAACTTAAATTAACACACACCATCAAGTTCGAGACTATTCCACGAAGCGATTGGTATGATTTGGTGTCAAAAACGGATGGTTTCGCGAGGTTTTGGGGCTCGCCGGCGCCGCGCCGAGCTTGGCCGGCCGGCGACCGGAATTGCGGGGAGAGAGAAAAGGGATGGGGGTTGGGTTTTGGTAATTTACACAAATTGTCCCTTAACTTCAAAATGTTATTATTTCATGCTAAAACTTTCATTTAAAGTTTTCAAAATTAACAAATTAACCCCCTAACTTAATTATCTTTAAGTTTTAATTCTTTTACAACTTATTACTTATTTAATATTTATTAGTTATTATTTCTATTATTATTATTATATTATTATTATTATTATTATTATTATTATTAATTATTATTATTATTACTATCTATTATTATGTTCAATTTAATAGATAAACTATAATCTTTTTAAATTAAAGAATTAAAGACTAACTAATAGATAAGCACAAATAGTCCACAAGTTTCATAAAAAGCATTAATAGTCCTTACAAGAATAAACGATACAAACTTATAAATAACCCTAAAATACATGATGTTACACTCCTCCATCCACTAGGGTATCCACAATCTCAACATACCTGAAATATTGTTGAGTCATGGTTTCACCTGTTTTGAAGGTGAAGATTTCAAACTGCTGCTTCAAGAGATCCTTCTTGTTCTTCTTGGCTTCAGATGAACCCTCATACATCAGTTTCAGTGCATGCCACAGCTGCTTGGCTATTTTGCACTTCTTGAAACCTCTGTATACAGAGTTTGGAAGGGAAGTTTGAAGAGCTGTCATGGCTTTTCTATCTATCTCTACTCTCTTCCTATCTTCATCAGAGTAGTTAGCCACATCTTTGGGATTCATACCAGCACCAGTAGCAGAAGGGGTGCTGGGTATGAAAGGTCCACTCTCAATAGACTCTCACATTCTTGAATCAAGAGACCTGATGAAACCTTCCATTCTTAAATACCAGGTATCAAGCTCATCAAGAGTGATCAGTGGAGACTTGTTCATGGTTCCAGTTTCCATATCAGTTTTGGAAATAGCTGCCATTTGAAAAGTTTTAGTATTTGTGTGTGTGAGGGATCTTAAGATGGTGAGATCTTATATCAAGAGCCTGAAAAGCTCTGATACCAAATGCAGGATCGTTGAAGGGTTAGTTACAACACAACAACACAAAGAGGAGATTAACAAAACTTTAATCAAACAGTAAACTGGATTAACCAAGTGTTGAGATACTAAGAACACAAGTAATGCAAGAGACAGAACACAAGTATTTGGTTTTCAAGAATGCAGTATATTGCCTTCTCTATGGAACAGTACATCAGATAAAGCATGTTACTAAAAGTCTTCAGAAGAAATCTGTCTTCATGAACTTGAAGCTTCGGAAGACTTTGTCTCTGAGGCTTCGGAAGACTTCATGTTTGGCTTCGGAAGATATTGGTCTTGGCTTCGGAAGATTTCACACTTAGAGTATTTTCTGTTTCATGTGTGAAACTTCCTAAGCTTCTTCTTTAATGTATTTGTGCAGCATGCAGGAAAGACTAAAGATGTTTAGGTTGCATCAGCCTCTTTATTAATCTTTACATTATTATTATTATTATTGTTATTATTATTGTTATTATTATATTATTATTATTACTATTATTATTACTATTAATATACTATTTATATTAGTATTATTATTATTATTATTGTTATATTATTATTATTATTATTATTACTATTATTATTATAATAATAATTATTGTTATTATTATTATTATTATTTTATTAGTATTATTATTATAATAATTATTATTATTATAATTATAATAATAATAATAATAATATAATAATAATTATTATTATTATTATTATTATTATTACTATTATTATTACTATTAATATTACTATTTATATTATTATTATTATTATATTATTATTATTATTATTAGCATTAGTATTATTAGTATTAGTATTAGTATTATTATTATTATAATTATTACTATTATTATTACTATTAATATTACTATTTATATTAGTATTATTATTACTATTATTATTACTATTATTATTATTATTACTATTATTATTATTATTACTACTATTATTATTATTATTATTTTTATTATTATTATTATTATTTTTATTATTATTATTATTATTATTATATTATTATTATTATTTTTATTATTATTATTTGTTATTGTTGTTGTTACTATTACTAGTATTATTAAAAAGACTAGAGGCTGTTTGGTAGCCTCTTATAAAAACTATTAAGAGACTACCTTTAGACCGATTAACATTTACTGCATTTGATTTGTTAGAATGATGCTTGTTGATGGCTTAACCTTTAAGTGATTAGAACACGTTGAATGAAACATATACCAACTTTACCCTCATTTGCCTTATATATCATTCTGCTTCAACACCTTCCCCCCCCACACCCAATCATCTACGAACACCTCCACTCTAGCGGCCCTCTTTTGTCGGCGCCCCCACTTCGTCCACACTCTCCACCAATGACCATCACCTCTCCCTGATGCTACCCCTCACACACTTGATCTTCGCTTACGACCACCATTTCAGGTACATAAAGTCATCCTTGTGTTCTCTATCTTGCTCTAGGAACTAGGGTTTTAATTTGGGTTGTTCTTGTGTAATTAGTGTTGGCATATGGTCCAAACAAATACTTTTTATTCAACACGAAATAGTATAGATGGCTATTCAAAGGTCCAGCCGAACAACACAACTAGCTCAGCGCTTACCGACTCGAAATCTTTTATCAAGTCAAACATTTTACTGATTTAGTATTTACTGGTTCAGAGGTTGTGAAACAACCTACATGTTAGCTGGTAGCAAAAAATGAATAAGATTGCGCCACGTGCAGTTCCTAGTAGAAGCCCAACCAGTTGACTACAATTTCATAAGACTAGTTTCAATCGGATTTTATTTTATACAATTTTGCGACAAGTTTATTATTAATAAGTTTAACGTTGCATGATACGTATTCATTAATGTTTTCAGAACCGGATCGGACGTCGAACCGGACGCCTTACTGGTTTGGTGGTCGGACCGGTTGAACCGAATTTAACTATATTTTAATTATATTTATATATGTAGTTAAATATAAGTAATTTATATATGATTTATATATATATATATTTTATAGTTATATATAAAACTTAACTATATTTGTATATCCAACACACTAATTTATGGTTTAACACCTCGTTTTTACCCACTAGAATAAAAAAATAATAAATCAAAAACCAGTCCGAACCGGTCCGTTTTCTGGTCCGCCCATCGGTTCGACCCCTCATAAACGATTCTTAGCGAACCGGACCGGCCACAGACCGATTGGGTGATAAATAGTAGCATAACTCCAGTAACTATTATTTGTAAGAGTTATATTCTGTTATAACTTATAACAATGTTTCCGAAGTTACATCATATCTAAACATCTGTATAAAACTAGTATAAGAATTAATATAGTTTATATGAATATGATTAGTGTAATTGTTTAAAAAATATGAAAAATCAGAAATGTTACATTGACTATTCTTAAATCACCTAACACATTGACTATTCTTAGAAACGGCTTATGACTTTATGCTAACCTTTTAAGTTAGAGTTTTTATTTTTTTTTCTAAACCTTTTATCTGTCATGCATGGATCTAGATACAATTAAGTTTATACAATCATATAATTTGCATCTACTCAATTCCATTATAATTAAACTTGAATTCCTTTGATTGTATTAAAAAATCTAGGTACATTAAATTATTAAAATATGTTAATGATACTAGAAACATTTAGATTGCTTGTGCGCAAGGCTTACATCAATTGATGTACTCAACAAAGGGCTTGATATACTAATTTGACTAGGTTAGTTTTCGTGTATTACACGGAATAAATAAATAAAATATTAAATAATTAGTAATCAAAATTTATGCATTATAAAATAATGCTTAAAGATAAAATATGCTTATAATTACGTATTAGTAGCTACTTTAAGTAAATAAACAATAATGTATTTTTTGTAAACTTTGTTTTATAAAATAATGTGATTTTTAAATATTTATTTTAAGAAAAGTGATTTGTAAAGAAAAAGTTCATTGTATTTTGTATTTTATAAAAATCTTATTTTTAAAAATTGTGTTTTAATAAAAAAGTAGGTTTTTTATTTATCAAATTATATATATTCTAATTTAAAAATAGTATGAGTAAATTAGTATGATAAGGCTTACAATTGTTTCATGTTTATTTTAGTTTTTTTATAGATACATATATAAGCTAAAAACTCATTAACTAAACAGATTATAGTTAGTAATAAAATGAAGAGTTAGATTTAATAATTTGATATTAAATATAATCAAAAATTATATATACGTAATAGTTCAAGAAATAAAAAAACTATACTATTTATAACTCTTATGTAAATATTTTTTATTTTTAGACACTCGTTTTAAGATTTTTTATAAAAAAATTAATTTTTTTATCAAAATCTTTTTTTAAACTATGATTTGTAATTATTTTGGTTGTTTTAGTAAGACTATTTTTTTTAAAACCGCCTTATAATTTTTTAGAAACAAAATGATTTAAAATAGTTGATTAGAAAAGGTTTAGTGTTTTAGAAAATTTATATTATATAAAATTTTTATTTTTTATTATAGATTTTAATTAAAAGATATGATATTTAACTTCCTTAATAATATATATGTTTTTTATAATATAGTTTGATTTCAAATAATCTAGATAAGAGAGAAAATTAAGTAATTAATAAAATTACTTTTTAATAAGAGAGAGAATTAAAGTCATTAATAAAATTAATTTTTAATAAGAGAGAGAAACTATATTAGTATTTAAATTACTATAATACACTTTTGGATAGAAAATCAATGTGTAAATATGTAAAAATTTGACAAGTAACAAAAAATGAGTTAATAATGACAAGTGACAAAAAAACCTTATTGATATTTAAACAATAGTATGTTAAATTTAAACAATATGTATTTGATATTGGATCAAAATAGATATTTAAAGAATATCTATTTAATATTTAAAGAAGCAATATTTAAAGAAGGCGGTGAAATAGTATGGCAACGAATTTGATATTGGATCAAAATAAGTAATTTTAAGTAAAATTTAATATGTTAAATTTATAATGGATTTGATTAACTCCTCCACATATGTGTATTTGTTTTCTTGTAACTTATTGATGATTAATAGAGTAAAAATTATCTTATAAACACAAGAAACAATTTAATTTTTCTAATAAACTATTGAAGTTAGATGTAAAAATGAAAAAAAAAGAATTAATTGGTCTCACATAGTTATTTAGGGTTGTAAATATCATACGAAGTCCATGCGAACGAAGAATATGATCATGCACGTTTTTTAATTTTTTTGTTGTTGCAAATTTTAGCTAATCTATGTATATTTTTCATACATTCATTATTTACGAATACGAAGGAAAATGTGCTTGCTTTAACGTTATATTCGTTGTTTTGTTCAATTAAACTTAAACCAACGGTAGCACACAAACCTTGTTCATATTCAATTTGTTTCATTTAATTTTTTAACCATATTTTTATCAAAGATTTATCTATACTAATAAAAAATTGTTTTTCTATATCACTTTTCATAATTCTAAAACTCCTAAATTTTATTTTCCCGCTTCTCTCTCCTAATAAATATCACATTAACTACAAATAATATTATTTCATATTAAAAATATTTTTTATCATATTAAAAAAGGGATCTTTCTATACAAATTCAATTTGTAAAGAAATATTTTTTAATAAAATAAGAAAATTTTCAATAAAATATCAAACTTATAAAAACACAATATATTTTAAAACCTGTAGCTTTTAAAAAATAAAATTCTTATGAGACAAACATAATTAAATTTTAAAGTTATATTAAAGAAATTATTAAAATGACACTTTTTAAAAAACGGTTTGTTTTGAAACAATTTGTTTAAAACCCAACTTTTTAAAAAAAAATTTTAATAGAAGTTAAAAAGATGATATCATTCTTTTATCACTCATACATAATTATTTAATGTTTTACTTATTCAACCGTGTAATATAAGAAAACCTGTTATTTTAAAAGTCTTACTACGTGCGATTTGATTATTTAATTAAACATGTGCAGATTTAAAAAGTCAAATCCCTTTGTAATTCGACAGACTCTTGAGTGCTGTAATTCACTTAAATATTAAATTTCAAGGGTTAATCGCTAAAAGCATTCAAAACCCGTTCCTTAAAATAATGTGAGTGTAGTCGTTATATATATGGTATGATTATAAGTGGTTGTGAGTGAATGATATAGGAAATTTACTGTTCAATCTGTATTTTTAAAAATCACTATTTAAAACCCTATAATGTTTTTAATATATTTTAAGTGGTTGTGAGTGAAAGAGAGAGAAAAAAATAATGATAAAATAGAAATGATAGAGAAAAAATAATGATTTATAATGTAATAATATAGATAAAAATAAAAAGTAAATTATGAATGCTTTAATAAATGACATCTAATATTAATTTATTCTTTAAATCGCGTCACTTGTAATGCAACCCTACTTTTAAATCAACACCATTTGTTTATTGTTTATTATAAAATTTACACCTTTAACCTCTTAAAAAGAAACACTTCATGCAACACATATTGGTAGTTGGTACCACCGGCCCAAGGTATTTGATATCTATGATTTAAATAAGGTTTTTGTGAAACGTAACTCTTATGTCTTTAATGCACCACTCTCACACGTTTGATGGGTCATCAAGTGTGATTAAAGCAGTGAGGACATGTGACTAATTTAGTAGGCAAGTGACCCTTATGTGAGTAAACTGAGAGATGTGTGACTAATCTAATTTGTTTGGGAGAATAGTATGTTTAGGAACATATCGTTGTAGTTTCGGGCCGATGAGTTGATAGTAATGGTATTCTCGGCATTGTTGATGATATGCTACTAATATCGTAAGTATAGGAAAAAAAATATCAGTGAAGTGATTTGATAAGCTTTAAAAATCATCACTATAACAAAATGAAGTAATGCAACCCTAATAACATGTAGCATTAGGTCTTGATACAAATTACATTAAGCCTAAGAAAGTTATATAAACCTAAAATAACATTTTTACCAAAGCATATATGTATCTAGTGAAGTTGCATTAGATCTAAAATAAACTTTTTGTTAGCAAATATCATAATCTTTTTATATAATCCAACTTTTTTGAAATGCAATTTTCTATAAGATTATTTTTAAAGGTTGCATTAGACTCATTTTTCTAACACTGCTTTGCGTTTTGACGGATTTACATGGAAGTTTCAACAAATTTCGAAATAAAATCGAAAGATTTTCATCTTCCATTTGTGAGTGTCGCAGATTATCGAAGAAAATAAAAAGTTTTAGCAAATTAAATAGGTTTCTCGTGTTTGAAAGTGTTATGGATTGTTGACGTTTTGCTATAGATCAGATCGATTAATATTACGTAACTAAAATAATTATACATATTTTAAAAGGGTTAGTAGATTAATATTATGTGACTAAATTAATATACATGGAACAAGGATTAGTAGATGCATGTTAGGGAACAATCCCAACTGGCGTTTTGACTTTTTAATTTACTAATTAAAATTTAGTAATGATAAGGACAGGTGTCCATGAAACCGGCTTGAAGGTTATTATTAGGAGGTGATTAGTATAAATATATTTTTTATAAATAAAACCAAGCTAAAATTTCGTGTAACACGGTTTCAATCAAAAAATATTACTATTGTTTAAAAAGGTGAGTAAATTATAATGTTGTTGATAATATTTTTTATGTATAATTTTTTAATATTAGCTATGTCTAACATTATTAGATTTTTTTCTATTAATATTTATACATCTAAATAGTACATAATATGGAATAAAATAAATTTTTAAATAAGAACTTCAAATAATAAAGAAATTAAATTGAACATGAAAAATAATATTTCAAATTTATAAACAACCAAAAATTTATATATATAAAACATTTAGTTTTGTTGGTTATTTTTTAACATTATTTAATATTATTAATTTTAACCTCCATCTACTTTTAACTCAAGATAATGCAACATATAGCTAATCATTATCCATGTTTAAAAACAAACTAACTTTGGATAACGATTATCATTAGCTCTTGTTTTATTGTAAATGCATAACATACTGATAACATCAACCGTCTTCATTGACATATAAAAAAAAAATTTGTCTGAAGGTGTCAAAGCCAACCATGAAATAAAAATATGATTTTCAATATTACTTCCAGATACATCAAAATAATTTATACATATCAAAAGAACTTCTATCAAACATAATAATAATATGACAGTACACATGAAAAGAAAATAAAAAAAGTTTAAAAAGTAAAAACATGTAATACCTCTTTATAGATTGATTGTTGAGGTAGATTACCTTTAAAAAAATTAAAGTAAAAATAATATTAATCCAAAAGTAAAAATAATATTAATCCAAAAACACAATTGTAGATAATGATATGTTAAATCATAAGCGTAGAGAATGAAAGTTCAAATATAACAAAAAATAAATATCTTTTGTTGAAGAAAACTTAATAAAATTGAAGCCAAAAGGAGAACGTAAATAAAGTCTGTTGAATGTGATATCATCAGCTTTTATAAAGACAAATCGTGAGGGTCGTAAACTTAAGATGGTTGAGAAATATTTTAAAATCAAGTATGATTTCATTTCCAAAAAAGATACATATGAATTCCTTTAAACTGGATAGAGGAGTCGATACAAAAATTTCATAACTTTTCTCAAGATTTAAATATAAATTGAGTATTTAATGAAAAAACACAATCAAAGAATCAATTTTATAGATGAAGAAAATCATAAATGATTTATACAGTTTTTATTGATGAATTATTTGAAAAAATAAAAAATATCGGATGTGATTTAATTTACAAAAAAATATGTGCTTTAATTTAAGGTAATATTTTCAAATTTTCCTTAAATATCTTTTGTATATAAGTTAACTTTTAGTCAAATGAACCTAAACTAACACTAAGAACAAATATATATTTAGACAGAAATTAAAAAAACAGAGGCTTAAAAGAATACCATGTGACACTAAAGTTATTGTTTTATTAATAAATATATATATAATATTTATTTCACTAATATACTAATATAATATATATACGAATTAAACAATTTCGTGAGTTATTTATACACTGAAAACATTTAAGAATAATAGCAAGTGATGTACTCTCTGATAAAATAGGTTTGTAGAATGTGATGATTTTATTCTAAAATATTTAGAAGTTGTTGTTTAAGAAAAAATATACATCAATCACGAGGACTTGAAGCTGAATGATGTTTAATGTGTATATGGTAGCATCTCTGTCTATAAGGTTCTGATTTATGTCTATAAGGTTCTAATAATAAATTATGGTTTAGATTGAAAAGTAGAACTAGAAAAGTGTGTGTTTATCATTCTAATTAAAACTAAATAAATTTAATCGTCAATTTGTTTAGCTAGAGTTAAAGATCTTTGCGTTTCCATTTCACTGTGTATGGTAATCTTTGCATATTAAGCAAGTAACATTACAATACATTTTCTCCTTTGTATTTGTTAATAAGTCTAAAATGAACATTTATAGTAATAACACGTTTTGCTTCTATATTAAGGATCAAGGTTTAAACTTTACATATGGCAAATAGTAAATTAGATTATCACCGGATTAAGAACCATTTCTAAACAAAAAATTGTTACAATAAGAAAAATAAGAAAATGTACTTAAAAATGTATGTCGAGTTTAGAGGTGTAATAAAGGTCAGTTATTTAATTTTTTGTTTCGTTAAGATCATCATCTATTAATTCTAGTTTACACATCACACACACAGAGAGACACACACATGTGTGTATATATGTATATTTGTTTATATTACATCGATAAAAATAGTAGGATAATTAAGTCTAGTTTTATATTGATATTAGGCTGGGAGTATATTATTCTAATCTTAATCACTGTGAGTTGTTTTTTACCTTAATTTTACATGCAACTAGTACGTATATTATCCGTACTCATTGGAAAGACGACCCATCCTGGACCCTTACGTCTCCAAAAGTCAAAAATATTTGTTATAAAAGACTTTTTCCTTTATGTTATATAATATTAATATACACACATATGTATATATAAATATAACATGTGCTAATATTCTTTCTATTTATTTAAGTAACTTAGCAGGAAAAAGAGGGGTGTAAAAAAAAACCGAACCATTTTCATGACTAAAAATAAGCAATGACATTCATTTTGGTGCAGTGGCGAAGTTTGAGTATTTTCATAGGGACGGTGACGAAATAAATTTTTTAGGGTAGACGAAGTACTCGTTATATATAAAAAAATTTATACTATCATATAAAAAATTACATTACCAGAACAAAAATAACACTAATGAAAAAAATAGGGGGTGGGGGCTCCTCCCAGCCCCTTCAATGCTTCGCCCTTACTTGGTTCATAGTTGTATTTGATTTTCAGATTCGATTTTGGATAACTAAATAGATTTCAATTGAATACACCGAACAATATATGGTTTATCATTTTAATAGATAACCAAGAAGCGCACATAAATTGGCTTAATGGTTGAATTAGGTTTGTTTATCCATTGAAATGATTTTAATATGTTCAGTATTACTAGATAACCAAACTGCACGACTAGACATATATGGTTTATCTTAAATATATATTTTAAATTCATCTTTCTTTTAAAATTTATTTAATATTTATAGTATTATTAATTGCTAATGACATATAACATACAAAATATTAATAAATCCTAATGGTTTAATATGTTAAATTTTTTATTTATATAATACATAAGTTTTTAACCTAATAAATATTAGATTAATCTAAAGTGACGAGAGAGAAAAATAGAAACAAAATGGCATATTAGAATTAGAACACGGAGAGTCGAAGTTCGTATATTTTGACATTTAAATTATTAGATGGTGGCTAGAAACTACTTCAACATTCTTAATCCATAACTAAAAAGAAAATTTTAAGGGAACTCTATAATATATATTATATGATGACATGGTATATTACATCGTATAAAAAGTAGAAGAAAAGTAAATTTTGGAGTGGATTCCACTCTCGCAAGTTATAGTCACCAAAAACATCATTACGTAGTGGTTCCCACTCCCACCATATAAACATTCTACAAATTCATCACAAATCAATCAAATTTTACCTTTTTTTTCAGTGTTGGCTTCTAGGTAGTCAAATTGATCGATTTATATATGGTTTACAATTAACAGAATGTTTTATATTTATTTCACAACAGATTCATAGTTGTAGTTATAAGAGCACTTATACGACTTATTTATGTATTTTAGAATAAACTCCGTCGACGTTTAGCCATCAATCATTCTAACATATTATTTTCTTAACTGAAATTTCTTAGGATATATATATATTATTTTTTCTAGTAGTATTAAACATATTAGTCTGTATTCTTACATCTGGCTCCTTGTCATTAAAAAATTTCGTCATATACATTAGCTTCATTCAAAATTCTTCGTTAAATGAGGAGTATATTCATCATTATATATATATATATATATGTTTTACATTTTAGTTTATTATCTAATTTAATCTATTCCAGATACATTGCTATTTTAGTCCGTGATTCGGGCATGTTTGTCACTTGAGTCCAAAAAACACCACCACACCACCACCCTATTATAAGAATCACCAAACCACCACCACCACTCCATCATAGAATCATCACCACCACACCATGCCGCTCAACATCACCCCACATCAGCTCGTTGCTATCATGTAAAGCCTAGAAGTCGGCATTCAATATCGAACTTCTAACATACAGCTTCAATAACATATATCAAACCCTATTAATACCTCTACAATACTTGTTTTCAAGTCATATGCGTTTTCAAAGGGTCTGTATAAGTTCGAGATTATGATCGATTTCTAACGTATATGGTGGCAACAATCTAGTGTGTAGATCTAGCTGTGGTGGTGATGGCATGGTGTGATGTTGGTGGTTTTATGACAGGGTGGTGGTGGAGGTTTTTGTGGTTTCATCGCGGGGTGGTGATGATGTGGTGTTCATGAAGAGGTGGTAGTGTTGTGGTTCTCTTTTAAATTAAGTGGCAAACATGCCCGACTATCACTGGCGGAGCATAGTTAAAACCGGGGGTGGCTGCTGCCCCCCTCTTTTTTTCGTTGGTCCGTTTAAGTCCGGTAGTGTAAATTTTAAGCCCGGTAATGTAAATTTTATATAAAACTCGAGTTCGCCCCCCCCCCCCCCCCCCCCCCCCCCTTACGAGAGTTTTCAAGCTCCGCCACTGCCGACTACATAAACTAAAATAACAATGTACTTAAAAGAGATAAGTTAAACCAAGTTAAAAAAGAAAAATAAAACATATATGTAAAATAACCATATACCCTTCATTTAACGAATCAAATAAATATGATAAGATTTGTAAACGAGATGCAAAAAACAAACTATTAAATAAAAATAGTAATTTTCACAATATTGATATTGCACCGTTTAGTGAAAATGGGTTTAAGAGGGTAGCTTTACCAACACTCATGATACAGGTATTATTTTATTCATATTTAAGATAATATTCTGATTTTTAATTATAATATTGTAGATATATATAATAAACTTATTGAAATGCTGTAATTAGTATGGCTGGTTTTCAACAGCCAGCAACAAGACCGTTGGTTTGCATTCCTGCCCACAGATTCTAGTATAACATTTATTGTTAAAAATTGATGAATTAATAGCGAGTTGACGAAAATAAATTTAAATATTAAAATTGATTTTTTAATGTAAAAACCTATAAAAAGATATGTTAAACAATATATAATTACTTTATTATCTCTTTGAATTTACACCTATGATATATTAATTATAATAATAATAATTAGTTTTATCTAATACTATAATTATTAATATTATTGTTTGCGTCATTATATTTTAATTTCCTTAAAAGTAAACAAAGATTTAGCAGAGTTAAACCCTAAGCAACACAATATCGAAATGTGATGTGTTGAAAGAGCAAATCTAAACCCTAATATGATATTGTTTGATATATAGAAATAACAGACGTAGTAGAATAAACTATTGGAAAGTAAATGGAAAAAAATGCTTGATTGGTTAATTAATTGGACGAAGTAACACCTTAAAACACAAATGCTAGTATATTCTTCTAATAATGTAACTTAAAACAACCATTCTAATAAATTCAAATATATAAATGTAAAAAATAAGTATTTTTCTAAATCTCTAATATTATATTAATCGACCTTTACACAAATATTTAAAACCACATAAATAACAATTTTAATGATTAAACAACTATAATGATTTTAAATCATTGTCCCATGAAAAAGATTGAAGTGATAATCTTTCAATTCATAGGGTGGTCACAAATCGGCATTCATTAGATTTGAACTAGACACAAAGATGCATATGATCTTCTTTAAATATACCAATATAATGCACCTTCTGAAAACAATAATCACTCATTCTTATCCATACTTACTAGAATAGTTAATTTCAAGTAAAATATCTAAATCTTAATTGTTGACTTTAGTATTCTAAATAAAAGAAAATATGAGAGGAGTAATATAATTAAAAATGTATATATTTATAATAATATTGTAATAATGCACAATTTTAATAAATGAGTAGGGTTATAGTAAAAATTATATTAAATCTAAAAAGTGTAAAAAGGGTTATGAGTTTAACAAGTATTATTCTATTGTTTTAAAAGAGTAGGATATTTTATTAATTGTATTAAACACATCAACTCATAGTGTCATATATGTTAATTGTGTCATATTTTACCATTTGTTATATGCATGTATTAACCATTGTATTCTACATTTTAGATAACTTATAATATTATTGTTATTTTTATAGACTACATAAACTTGTTATCTATTCTTGTGCTCTACAATTATAAGTGGCCAACAATATACTTTAATCAATGAATTTATCAAAACTCATAGTGTTGTATATAGCACAAAACGTTATTTTTGTCATTGGTTTTATACATTAGATAATTGTATTGTGTCACACCCTCAAATTTCACGTGCGGGGTTTTACCGCGAGGCATGTGACAAACCAGGATCTCAGACACGGTCATATCAAACGACACTAAATGAATTTAAAAATAAACGTTTGACTTAAATCAGAGTAGCATAAAAGAAATAAACATCAGTGTGGAAGCATAAAACTGAAATGAATAACAATGCGGAAGCGAATAACGAAATGTAAACAATACTGAAAGTTATAAGTGCTAAGTCAAAACAAAATGTTCAATGCAAGTAAATATGTTTGATGATGCATGTCCTGAGTGCGTTCCTTAATCGTGCATCATAAGTTTAAGCGTTCATGTTACCTGAGAAAACATGCTAAAGTGTGTCAACATAAAGTTGGTAAGTTCACAGGTTTTATCACAGATAAAAATGTTTGTAACTGTTTGAATGGTAAAGTAATTAAAGCATATCGATAGGTAGCTAGCCTATAAACAAGTTACTTAGCATTTCGAACCGAGGCTGACTGTTTGTATGTTCGTATGTTCGTATGTTTGTTTCCTTCCCGTCACGTCTCACTAGACAATAACAAATGTTAGGTCAATAATGCACCCGTTTGACCTCCAATCAAGCTAACGCGACTAGCCCGGGCGGGGTTTGTCAAACCCAGTAGTACTACTCAGAATTACCTCGCTACACATTACTAACGGTTCGAGAATGTAAGGACTTTTCAAGAATGTTTGCACTAACGTAACAGGCGATATCAATAATACTAAAACCATTTTGTAAATACGTTTGCATATTTTCTCCCCCAAAAAGGAAAGAAAGTAAAATAGGGGCCGTGAAGACTCACCTTGATTGTACAGCAAAGAAATGATGTTCGCACAACTGTTAGGGTTTCGGTTAACCTGAATTTCCATTAATCATAAGCATAATTAAGGTTGGTTATTAATTACAAAGTTTAGGGTCGTATGGTTTCGCGATCACGGTTCGGTTCGATGTCGGTTGTCGATGATTTTCATTCATACACATACACACTCAAATGCATTAACATCACAAAACGTACACATTCACAAGACACATGTATTTTTATGAAAAATATATATTACGAGGCTTTTTATAGAAAAGGTGTTACGTCCCATAATATATTATTTGTTAATTTTTACAAATGTGAACTTTTCCAAATCTAACAGTTATATATATATGTAAACCGAATGGATAACATAAAGCACACATTATATATAGTCATACGTATGCACAAAAATAAACCACGCACTCACGCGCTCCAAGAAACACCACACATACGCCTAACGGACAAACAACATACACAACACACGCATGGCGCATGGTGCACCCCATGCGCCTACATGCAACTTACATGCACACACGCGCACACACATGCATGCATAACACACACACTTAGATACCTCATGCAAGCCACACCCCATGCGCCTACTTTCATGCTCATGCGCCTAACATACCAATACATTCATAAAAGAATACGCACACACAACACGCACATGGACGCATGGTGTATCCCATGCGTCCACCCTCACCCCCATGCGCTCACTTTAACAAAAAATGGCCACAACACGCGTTTGGAAAACCCATGCGTACACCTTCAAACACCATAAGAACATACACACACATAAATATATGCGCTGAATCATACATACATACATATATATCACATATATATATATCGCAGAATATACACACATAAACCATGCCTATCTTCATAAGTACATACGCACCCCAAACGGCTTAAAGAATAATGATGATGATACACATGTATACGCATTGCAACATACGAAACTTATAGATATACCCACATACATCAGATCGCACAAGAACAACAATAACCGTGAGTGACCGAACCGTAACATCAAGATTTCGTACGAATGGTGAAACAGGGTACGTACCGATTAGGATGCGGTTTGTGGTTGCGAGAATAGAGGCTGCGAAGGCTACCGGTAGTTCACGGGTGTAGGCGGTGAGATCGTGAATGGGTCGTGCGCTTGCGGCGGGGCTGCCGGACGGCTGCGGCCAAAGGGTGCAACACCAATAGTTGGTTGAGGGGTGAAAACGGTTGCCGTCGGTAGTGTTTGATTAGGGTTTCGAGGGAGATTCTAATGGGGATGGTTGTGAGGGAGATACGGGAGTTGTTTTTAAATACTTTTCATGTTTCGTTAGTTAGCAACATTGGTCCTTCTATTATACATAGTTTGTATCTTATATAACAATTATAAGTTAATTGTGTTTAGTTAGTTTATAGTTAATACTAATAACAACTATTGTCTTATAATAATGAAGTATATTAATTATAATATAACGGAGAGGTGTTAGGTAATAGAAACGATGTAAATCCCGAAGATTTGGGTTGTCACATATTGTATATATAATTGTGTTTTACAATTAAAAGTACACAATAATATTATTTCACCAATATATATTTTAAAATTTATAGTGTTCAAGAATACACAAGGACAACCAAAAAACACAATAAGACATTGTGTTATTATACAATTATTTTTAATATATTAGCTTAATTAGTTGTTACTTTATTATTGTGTTTACATATTAAAGATACACTACAATGTTATTTCATCTCTACTTTCTTAAAATTCATCAATTTAGAAAAACGCAATAGTATTTAGAAAAAACATAATAACTAACCAAAAAACACAATTAATAGCAATAAAAGAGTCAAAAGACACAATGGCAAAATCAAGCTTAAAATATAAAAAATATATTAAAATTTTATGTGACAATACTTAATAACAAGATATGAGCTTAAAAATTTATTAAAATTTTATCGGCTCAACTTAACCCAACTCAGCAAACTAGGATTTTCACCAATTTTTTTTTATCGATTTTCATTGTTTTTCACCGATGTTTTTTTCTTTTTATTGTTTTTCATGGAGATACCTTGTAAGATAATAATCAAATGATTATTTCGTACGTATATCATATTAAATACTTAATATCAAGTTGTGAAATATTTGTGTTTGTGAACATGTATTCTTTTGATTGATGTTGTATTCACATATTTTTTATAAATATTAGTAACCTTATGATATTTGACATATTTTGTAATTTCCCAAAAACTTGTTTTTTTATAATTTATCACGCCCAAATATTTCCTGCCTAGGCCAAACACTCTCAACTCTCCATTTGACTGACCTAACAACGTGTAACGAGTTATGTAACCTTGACTCCTATGTTGTGTTCCCGAGTCTCATTTGTCACACCCCGACAGACGGCGGAATCATCAGGGCGGACGAATGTGAAATGATTATTCATAACACATAGAACTTGTCACACCCCAACCTTGACGGCGGAAACGTCGAGATGTGAGGGTTAAGATTGTTCACAGCCACATAACGCTATATTAAATTGTAAATATTATTATCATAAGTCTTGAAATGGAAATTACAATCATAAGTCTTACACAAGAAATAAGTTCAACATAATATAACATAATGTAACTTTTTATTTATTATCTAGGTCCAAGTCCTAGATTATAGCATGCTTCAAAAGGATCACTTTAAACTTGAGGTTGACCTGAAACATGATAAAAATAAGAGTCAACTAAAAATAGTTGGTGAGTTTCCAAGGTTTTCATACATAATATGAAAAAGAAAGTTACAAGTAACAATTCATGTCATAGGTTATAAGCTAATAAGGTTATAGAACACATATCGTTACAACCAAACCTCGACTTGATTACAAGTATAAAAGATTGGCTAAGTGTATTTGGTTCCCTAGTGCACAAGCATACGGCTCCTAGGAGTCGGCAATACATCGACTTTAGCACCAAATAGGCTTGTCAGGCCCAAAGATCTAAGACGTCGCCAGGCTAGCAATAGTTAATGATTGTAAACAAACTATGTATCTCATATAAGCACTTACAATACACAAATAACCATGACATAATAATAAGATGAATTGCATGTGCTTACAAGTCTCAAATGTTAATAAGTGTACAATGTATAGATAATCATGTTTCACCCCAAAGTAGTGTGAAATAAAATAAAATGGGGCAAGGAAAACTCACATGTCAAATAAGTATATAACGAAGATCAATAAGAATAATATATGCCGTTCCAAGATAAAACGTCACAAGACACCTAAATATATAAATATTTCAAATTTAGGTTAATAATAAGTTTATCATTTAAACATGAACTAGGTTCCTTAGGATTTAAGAGAGTTTTTGTAAGCCAATTTAGTTATTAATAATACATAATATATATATATTATATATATATATTTATCTTGCAAAATAAGGAAATATTCTTACAAAATTGTAAATTCATTGATATTAGTTTGAGTATCATATAACTTTAATCGAAGAAGGTGTACGATTTATTAATGATTTAAGTAAAAATTTAATTTTTACATAAACTCATTCTTATAACAATAATTAAAATTTAATAATAAAATATTAAGGTATTTTTTTATAAAAATAAATTTCCAGAAAATCATTTTGTTAATTTAAAGGTTAAACGTTTATGAAAATTATTTTTTTTATAGAAATTTTCTAGAAAAGAATTAAGGCCTAAAAGGCTTTTTTTTAAAAATAAGAGGGTGCCCGGGTTCGAACCCCGGACCTCTTGAATGCAAGGGTGTGTTGTGAACCGGTGTACCATGGCTTCCAGCCGCGGTATAACTCGGTTCCATTTCCTTTTAACACTAAGTTTCTTTTCCCCAACCTCAAGAACCCTAGTTTAGATCCGAACCAAATTGATCATCTAAACGATGTTGATAACCAAATTAACCATGGGGCTTTTGTTTCCCATGGTTAGTCGAGCATATCCATGAATGTAATTTACCCGAATAAGTTCGAATTGAAGCAATCCTAATCGAAGAACAAGTCGCGGTCGTAGTACACAATGGATGAGAAATCCCCAATGATAATCCAATTAAACTTGCAGATAGCCTCGAATGATGATCCAGATGCGAAGCCCTATGTTGATTTTGGTTCAATTCGTTCAGAGATTGGATTTTGGTAAGGTTACAGGTCGCGGAAAAGAATGAAATTGGATTCGTTGTTTGTGTTGATTCAGGTGCAATTGGGATTGATAGAAGCTTTAGACTACTTAGACGTTCGATTATGAATCATTTAATTTGGTTATTATTAAGTTTTAATGGTCGGACGACTATATGGTTAAAGACGTTCGGTTAATCATTCGATTGGGTTCGTAACCGACGTTTAAACGCAATCAAAGTTCATAATGGTGTTCGAATCGAGTTCAGGGACGGTTTGGAACAATTTCAGAATCAAGAAACAGTCGATTTTGTGGTTTTGGTGCCTCGCCGGACTTGGCCGAGTCCGGCCGGCGAGGTCACCGAAAAATGGGGATGAGAAGGGGGGGGTTTGGATTTTGATAAATTACACCTTTGGTCCTTCAACTTTGATTTTCTATTATTTTATGCATAAAGTTTCTATTTCAAGTTTCTAAAATGACAAATTAACCCTCAAACTTAATTTAAGTTTATATTTTAAATATGGTTAAGTTTAATAACCCTTATAAATTATAAATAACCATATTAAAAGTAATCTTATTATTACTAATACTATATTCATTATTACTACTTATTATTATATTTACTTATGTTAATATTAACATTATTATTATTATTTAAACTTAACATTTCATAAAAAAAACCCAATTACAATAAAGAATAAGCACAACAACACGCAAGTTTCCAAATTGACAATAATAACTCTTGTAAGAGTAAACGAAGTTAACTTTTAGTTAACGAAAATACGAGATGTTACAGTCTTCCCAACTTAAAAGAATGTCGTCCCGAAATTAAAAGAAATGAAACTATACAAATAAGAATGGGTATCTCTTCTTCATGTGCTCCTCACGTTCCCAAGTAAATTCAGCGCCACGTTTATTTTCCCAACGAACCTTGACGATTGGGGTTGTTGTGGTTCTAGTCTTCTTCATTATACGATCCATGATCTCTACAGGTTTCTCGACAAAATGTAATGACTCGTCAATCTGAATGTCTTCCAGCGGAACGTACAGACTTTCGTCGGCCAAACACTTTCTCAAATTTGAGACGTGGAACACAGGATGAATTCCACTAAGGTCGGAAGGTAACTCTAGTTTATAAGCCACTTTCCCAATCCTTTTCAGGATTTTGAAAGGTCCTACAAATCTTGGAGCCAGTTTGCCCTTCTTTCCAAAGCGAACTACACCCTTCCATGGTGAAACCTTGAGAAGAACCATCTCCCTAACTTGGAATTCTAATGGCTTACGTCGCTTGTCAGCATAACTCTTTTGACGACTTCTCGCCACTTCAAGGTTCTTGCGAATAATAGAAACTTTATCGGTCGTCTCTTGTATAAGTTCAGGACCAGTGATGAAGTTTTCACCATGTCGGTCCAACAGATCGGTGAACGACATTTTCGACCATAAAGTGCTTCAAACGGTGCTATCTTGATATTCGAGTGGTACTATTGTTATACGAAAATTCCGCAAGCTGTAGATGTGTATCCCAATCGCCACCAAAGTCAAGAACACAGAGACGTAGCAAATCCTCCAAAGTTTGGATCGTTCGCTCGGTTTGACCATCAGTTTGAGGATGGTAAGCCGTGCTTAGATCTAATTGTGTACCCAAGAGTTCTTGCATAGATGACCAAAAATGTGAAGTGAAACGAGCATCTTGATCGATATGATGTGCAGAGGTACCCCATGGCGACTTACAATCTCATCAACGTATATACGTAACTTTGATGTCTTGTAAGTGTCACGTATGGGTATAATGTGCCGACTTGGTCAATCGGTCAACGATCACCCATATGCTATCATGTCCTCGAGAGGTTCGGGGTAGCTTTGTTATGAAGTCCAGGATATGTGTTCCCATTTCCACATAGGGATCTCGGGTTGCTCAAGTAATCCACTTGGACGTTGATGTTCGGCTTTAACTTTCGTACATGTGAGGCACTTAGCTACATAAGTCGCTATGTCTTTCTTTATCCCAGGCCACCAATATTGACCACGTAGGTCCATGTACATCTTATCGGAACCAGGATGAATAGAATAACGAGTTTGATGAGCTTCGTTCATAATAAAGGTACGAATGTTATCGCGATTTGGAACCCAAATACGATTGGCGAAGTACATCAACCCATTGGGTTTTGTTTCCAATTGAGTTAGAAGATTATGCTCCAACTCATCCTTCATTCTTCCTTCTCGTTGAACCATTTGTTGAGCGTCCAGGATGCTAGACTCGATGTCACTATCTATTCTTAGGTTTTGTAGTAGTACGGTGGTCTCATTGACATCTAGTCGTATCTCAGTATCGTACTCACCCAAAGTGTCAAACCATTGATGTCGATCGCGAATTTCTTGGAATGAGATCATCTTGTTGTGAATATTTCGGCTTAGTGCATCGGCTACAACGTTTGCTTTACCGGATGGTAACGAATGTCACAATCATAGTCACTAATCAACTCCACCCAACGACGTTGTCTCATGTTGAGATCTTTTTGATTGAAAACGTGTTGAAGGCTTTTGTGATCGGTGTAGACTATACATTGCGTACCATACAGGTAGTGCCTCCAATCTTCAAAGCAAATACAACAGCACCAAGCTCGAGATCGTGTGTTGTATAATTCACCTCGTGAACCTTCAATTGTCTCGATGCATAAGCTATGACCTTCCCTCGTTGCATGAGAACACAACCAAGGCCTTGTTTAGATGCATCACAATACATGGTGAAATCGTCGTTTCCATCGGGTAGGGTCAAGATAGGAGCATTGCACAACTTATGCTTTAACATTTCAAAAGCTTCTTCTTGCTCGAAACCCTACTCGAATGGGTTATTCTTTTGTGTCAAAGTAGTGAGCGGTTTCGCGATCCTCGAGAAATTGGCAATGAATCGCCGATAATAACCAGCAAGACCAAGAAAAGAACGAACTTCGGTAGGAGTTGTAGGAACACACCAATTCTTCACAGCTTCCACCTTTGCTGGATCAACGTGAATTCCTTGGCTATTCACCACGTGTCCTAGAAATTGAACTTCCTCGAGCCAGAAATCACCCTTCGAGAACTTTGCGTACAATCGCTCTTTCTTTAACAACTCAAGAACCAATCTCAAATGCAGTTCATGATCGGTATTGGACTTGGAATAGATAAGTATGTCATCAATGAAGACGATCACAAACTTGTCTAGATAAGGCTTGCATACTCGATTCATAAGATCCATGAAGACAGCAGGAGCATTGGTTAAACCAAAAGGCATCACCATAAACTCATAGTGCCCATAACGAGTACGGAAAGCGGTCTTTGGGATATCATCATCATGGACTCGTAATTGATGATAACCAGAACGTAAGTCGATCTTCGAGAAAATAGCAGCGCCTTGAAGTTGGTCAAACAAATCATCAATACAAGGAAGAGGATAACGGTTCTTGATGGTAAGCTTGTTAAGCTCACGATAATCGATGCACATACGAAACGATCCATCTTTCTTCTTCACGAAAAGAACAGGTGCACCCCAAGGCGAAGAACTGGGACGGATGAAGCCTTTCTCGGACAGCTCTTGAAGTTGACTAGAGTTCTTGCATTTCCGATGGTGCAAGCCGATATGGTGACTTAGCCACGGGGTTTGCTCCCGGTATCAAGTCGATTTTAAACTCAACCTCACGCACGGGAGGTAAACCATTAAGGTCATCGGGAAATACTTCAGAAAGTCTCGTACGATAGGGACATCCTTAAGTTCTTTCCCTTTGACTTTCGTGTTGACCACGTAAGCTAAGAAGGCCATGTACTTCTTGCTTAAGCACTTTCGGGCTTGAGTGCAAGACATGAGTTTAAGCCCTTTGGAAGATTTTTCACCGAACACCTTCAACGTATCTCCAGAGGGTAACGGTATACGAATGCACTTCTCGAAACAAATGATCTCGGCATGGTGTTTGGCTAACCAATCCATACCAATGATGACGTCAAAGCTTCCAAGTTTCATAGGGATAAGATCGATAAGAAAATCATGCGTGTCAAGACTTAAGATGCAATCACGAACGATAACGTCAACGGTGATCGGTTCTCCATCGGCAACTTCAACAGTAAGAGGTCTTTCTAGTTTCGTATGTGGCTTAGCAAATATGGGTTCAAACTCTAATGAAACAAAACTTTTATCGGCTCCAGAATCAAATAGGACATAGGCATAAGTTTTGTTAATAAGGAACATACCTGTTCAATTTTTAAGGTATTTAACAATACAGGTATAAGTATGAAATGAATCGGATTACAAAAGTTAAGGTGAGTTAACGTACCATTCACCACATTGTTGTTGCTTGTGCTTGGTTAGCGTTGATGTTGAACGCACGTCCTCGGGCTTGTGGAATATTACCCACAAGACGAGGGCATTGTGGGCGAAAATGGCCAGGTTCCCCACAGTTGTAGCAAACACGGTTCATGACCACAGCAACATTGTTAGGTGCACGGTGGCAAGTCGCCACCAAATGACCATATTTACCGCATAAGGTGCAAATGCGGCATGGTTGATTCCCAGGATGATGATATCTACACGTGTTGCACATAGGCTGAGGACCAGCATAAGCCCTAGCCCCAGGCACTTGCGCCACAGGTGCAGTCGTAGGTACAAGTTGTCTTTGGGGTTGTTTGGGTGCAGCCATAGCATAGTTACGCGCCGGTGTGAACTTGCGCTTCTTGTTGTTGTTGTTGTTGTAAGACGGTTCAGCTTTAGTCTCCTTAACCGCCTCGGTAGCCGTCTTCTCTACCTTCTTTGCACCCTTCACAGACATGGTGCCCGCTCGTATATGGTTCTCGGTGAGTTGAGCGGTGATAGTAATGGCTTCTTCCAAGGTTGTGGGTCGGCTACCCACCACAACATTTGAATTTGGGGTGGTACTCCCTTAATGAACTTCTCGATGTTGCGGGGAACAGTGTCGACCCTATGGGGCGCAGTATACTCAACTCATGATGCCTAGTTGAGTAGGCCAAATGATCACCATCATTTTGTTTCAAATTCAAAAACTCTTCTTCCAACTTTTGCAATTCACTTCTTGGGCAGAACTTCACGATGGCGAGTTTCTTGAACTCTTCCCAGGTAAGTGCTAGCACAACTTCAGGACCACGGTTTCTCTTCTCGCTATTCCACCAGGTAAGAGCCCTTTGTTGGAACATACTAGTTGCATAACGAACCTTGAGTGCATCGGGACACTCACAATTGATAAAGGTATTCTCCATGCTTTCGAACCACTCAAGAAGACCAGTGGCTCCTTCCTTGCCACTAAAACTAGTGGGCTTGCAAGAGCTGAAGTGTTTGAAGGTGCAAGTTTGATTATTCCCGTGTTGATTGTTCCCGTTTTGATTGTTGCTATTCTCTCCATGACCATTTCCATTGTTGCTAGCGTTGGTCATCAAGGTGCTATTAAGTTCAGCAACCATGGTCGGGATGACAGCAGCCATTTGTCGAGCAATCATGGCGGCTAACTTACGATCGGAACTTCCACGCTTTCCATGATGACGAGACATGTTGGAATATACAAATGAGTTAGATATGAGAATTGGAATAACAAGGATTAATGTTCAACAAGAATAAGGCAAAAAGTTGTAAGGCACATGGGATGGTTCCATTTGGTAACGCATTACCATTTGGAAACGTTGACACGTCAAGGTAAGTTGACCCACTCACCTTAGAAATTTGTGTATGTTGACCATGGTTTATCACTCATCCCAGAAATTCCCAGGTAAGCATAACTAGTCCCGTAGGATTTATGCGATATGCTTGCCTTAGCCCGAGGGCCTTTTGCCAGGAAATCCAGAATACAGGTGTCCATGTGTCACACAAATTTCTTAGGTTTATGAAATCAAAACCATGATGAGATTTACATAGATTAGATATAAGTCTAAAGATTCAATTCTTGAGCATAAGTATACGATTCCACGTGTTGACGAGAATAAGATTAAGAAGTTTCATTTGTCGGGGAGAGTCAATGAGTCAAAGTTAAGTTTAGAGAGACAAGTAACAAAGTTTAGACAATTACAAGGCAACCTATGCTAAGGCATCAAGTTGCACATAAGTAAAGTATAGCATTATGTAGCATGTAACAATATATATATTTCCAAGAATATAAATATTATCCTATGAGGTTCATGCATAAGCTATAGTCTAGGTCACCATTACTAATAACCTAAATTCCTATAGTTATGGGCTCTGATACCAATCTGTCACACCCCAACCTTGACGGCGGAAACGTCGAGATGTGAGGGTTAAGATTGTTCACAGCCACATAACGCTATATTAAATTGTAAATATTATTATCATAAGTCTTGAAATGGAAATTACAATCATAAGTCTTACACAAGAAATAAGTTCAACATAACATAACATAATGTAACTTTTTATTTCATTATCTAGGTCCAAGTCCTAGATTATAGCATGCTTCAAAAGGATCACTTTAAACTTGAGGTTGACCTGAAACATGATAAAAATAAGAGTCAACTAAAAATAGTTGGTGAGTTTCCAAGGTTTTCATACATAATATGAAAAAGAAAGTTACAAGTAGCAATTCATGTCATAGGTTATAAGCTAGTAGGTTATAGAACACATATCGTTACAACCAAACCTCGACTTGATTACAAGTATAAAAGATTGTCTAAGTGTATTTGGTTCCCTAGTGCACAAGCATACGGCTCCTAGGAGTCGGCAATACATCGACTTTAGCACCAAATAGGCTTGTCAGGCCCAAAGATCTAAGACGTCGCCAGGCTAGCAATAGTTAATGATTGTAAACAAACTATGTATCTCATATAAGCACTTACAATACACAAATAACCATGACATAATAATAAGATGAATTGCATGTGCTTACAAGTCTCAAACGTTAATAAGTGTACAATGTATAGATAATCATGTTTCACCCCAAAGTAGTGTGAAATAAAATAAAAGGGGCAAGGAAAACTCACATGTCAAATAAGTATATAACGAAGATCAATAAAAATAATATACCGTTCCAAGGTAAAACGTCACAAGACACCTAAATATATAAATATTTCAAAATTTAGGTTAATAATAAGGTTTATCATTTAAACATGAACTAGGTTCCTTAGGATTTAAGAGAGTTTTTGTAAGCCATTTAGTTATTAAATATATATATATATATATATATATATATATAATATTTATTTATTTATATCTTGCAAAATAAGGAAATATTCTTACAAAATTGTAAATTCATTGGTATTAGTTTGAGTATCATATAACTTTAATCGAAGAAGATGTATGATTTATTAATGATTTAAGTAAAAATTTAATTTTTACATAAACTCATTCTTATAACAATAATTAAAATTTAATAATAAAATATTAAGGTATTTTTTTATAAAAATAAATTACAAAAAATCATTTTGTTAATTTAAAGGTTAAAAGTTTATGAAAATTATTTTTTTTATAGAAATTTTTTAGAAAAGAATTAAGGCCTAAAAGGCTTTTTAAAAAAAATAAGAGGGTGCCCGGGTTCGAACCCGGGACCTCTTGAATGCAAGGGTGTGTTGTGAACCGGTGTACCATGGCTTCCAGCCGCGGTATAACTCGGTTCCATTTCCTTTTAACACTAAGTTTCTTTTCCCCAACCTCAAGAACCCTAGTTTAGATCCGAACCAAATTGATCATCTAAACGATGTTGATAACCAAATTAACCATGGGGCTTTTGTTTCCCATGGTTAGTCGAGCATATCCATGAATGTAATTTACCCGAATAAGTTCGAATTGAAGCAATCCTAATCGAAGAACAAGTCGCGGTCGTAGTACACAATGGATGAGAAATCCCCAATGATAATCCAATTAAACTTGCAGATAGCCTCGAATGATGATCCAGATGCGAAGCCCTATGTTGATTTTGGTTCAATTTGTTCAGAGATTGGATTTTGGTAAGGTTACAGGTCGCGAAAAAGAATGAAATTGGATTCCTTGTTTGTGTTGATTCAGGTGCAATTGGGATTGATAGAAGCTTTAGACTACTTAGACGTTCGATTATGAATCATTTAATTTGGTTATTATTAAGTTTTAGTGGTCGAACGGCTATATGGTTAAAGACGTTCGGTTAATCATTCGATTGGGTTCGTAACCGACGTTTAAACACAATCAAAGTTCATAATGGTGTTCGAATCGAGTTCAGGGATGGTTTGGAACAGTTTCAGAATCAAGAAACGGTCGATTTTGGTGGTTTTGGTGCCTCGCCGGACTTGGCCGAAGTCCGGCCGGCGAGGTCACCTGAAAAACGGGGATGAGAAAGGGGGGTTTGGATTTTGATAAATTACACCTTTGGTCCTTCAACTTTGATTTTCTATTATTTTATGCATAAAGTTTCTATTTCAAGTTTCTAAAATGACAAATTAACCCTCAAACTTAATTAAGTTTATATTTTAAATATGGTTAAGTTTAATAACCCTTATAAATTATAAATAACCATATTAAAAGTAATCTTATTATTACTAATACTATTATTCATTATTACTACTTATTATTATATTTACTTATGTTAATATTAACATTATTATCATTATTTAAACTTAACATTTCATAAAAAAAACCCAATTACAATAAAGAATAAGCACAAACAACACGCAAGTTTCCAAAATTGACAATAATAACTCTTGTAAGAGTAAACGAAGTTAACTTTTAGTTAACGAAAATACGAGATGTTACAGAACTAAATAAGTTGGAATAATATTAAATATCATTTTTCTTGAACATTACAAGACAAATAAATCATTATAATACAACAAGATATAAACAACAACATAAAATTTTCAATTAAACTAAGTCCAAGTCCTATATGAACACGAAGAGATCCTCAAGTATCAAACTTGAAACATGTTAAAAATAAAGGGTCAACTTTCAAATGTTGGTGAGTTTCCATGGTTAAACATACATATATATAAAAGATTCACATGTTGCAATTCATGTCAATGGTTATGAATTATGCAAGTTTATATGACATATAGCTACAACCAAATCTTGACATATTACAAGATTACAAGATTAAATGGTTAGTTAAATGTACTTGGATTAACCAAGTAGGTTTGTCAGGCCCATAGATCTATGACGTTGTCAGGCTAGCAATAGTTAACGATTGTCAACATATAATGTATCTCATATAACACTAACAATAATATCAATAACCATGACAAAAGTAAAGATGAATTGCATATACATTTACAAGTATTAAGATGTTTACAAGTGTAAGTTTATAAAGTTAACATGTTTCACCCCAAAAGATGTGAAATAAAGTAAAAGAACATGGGGAACTCATATGGAAAACTTACAAGTATAGTGATGGTTGTATAGTACATAAGAAAGTTTGAATGTCAATAGTCAAAGGTGATGTCCTAAATGATAAAAAACAATAACTTGAGGTAGGAATTCATTACAAGAAGTTAGGACGCTTAGGAATGCCAATAAGTGAAAGGTAGATTGAAAAACGATACTTGTACCAATTTTAGATTCTGGACATAATGTTTGGTACGTGTTTGAACGGTTTTTAAACTAGCAAACGGTTTCATAAAATTATTAAAATTTAAATTTGACTAGTTTAAAGTCTCCCCGACAACTTTCATTCAGAAACATTTTTATGAAAAGATCCGTAAATAGGTCAAAACAACAGCACAAAACAGAAGGTGCTGTAATGCGCACTTATCTTGTGAAGGCTATTGTTGAGTTGTCCGATTGATTTTGAAGACGTATAAACTATCGTTAAAAATTTAGTTCAATGTAATTGATATTGGAGTCTGATTTTAATCAAATTTAGTTTGTTATGATCAAGTTATGGTCGGCTGAAGTCAGATTATTTTCTGCCAAAATTATAGTAAGGCATTTATATGCATTTTTAAAATTGTTAAAGCATGAAACGGGTTACAAAAAATTTATTATGTTGACATATGATATATTAGACTTCATTTGAGTTATATAAAAATATTCCAAGACTTTGGTATAGCCATCACTTAGGGATATAATCTTATGGAATAACCGAATGCGGTGGCATAGCCGTCCATATGCAACGAGATTCTTTGTTTACGTTAGTGTATTGTTTGCTTGATTTAGGAATGTTAATGATTATTATAAGGTTAGTGAAAGTTAAAAATTTAATGATGAAATTATATTGATTTAAATTAAAAGATATTTAGTAGAAGAAATAATAAAAGTAAGAACATAAAGTTATGAGAATAATTTTGATGTTAAGATGATTGAAAGAATATTGAAATGCTTAATATAAATCAATATAAGATTACCTTAGTCTTAGAAGCTTCTTGAGATTACTTGTAAAAGAAAATTCTTAATTTTAATCAAAACCAAAGAATGAAAGAAAGGTTTGTTAGTGAGATTTTTAAAGAATGAGCAAATGAAAATTAAGGTCTAAGGTTTGCTTTTATAATTGAGGTTAGAAGTAGGTTATGAATAATGTTAATGGTGAGTTATAAGTCTTTCAATAGAAGTTATGATTTTAAAATAAATATAAGATTATAAAATAAATAGATAAAAGAATAATTACAATTTAAACTTTTAATTTATTAAAACCTTATTTTAATTTAATCAACTCATTTTCTTATAAAATCTTTATAACTTTTATAAAACTTGTAAATTTATAATTTTATTATTTATTTTCAATAATTAAAATTCATAATTACTAAAAAACTTTATAAGTTTATTAAAATTCATTTTATAACTTTATAAGTTTTGATAAGTCTTTTCTATTTAGTTATTTATTGTAAAATGATTTATAAACTTTATAATTTTATGAAAAAAATTATTAATAAATCAATGAATTATTATAAGTTGTTTAAATAATAAATTAAACGAATCAATTCACAATATTATTTTCTAATCCATATATTTCATTAATGTAAAAAAATAAGTTAAATAAAGGAATTCATATCGTATGAAAGTTCAATTTTAGTTCGGGTTCGGATTAATAACTTGAAAATAACGGATGTTACAGTCTCCCTTACTTTAAGAAATTTCGTCCCGAAATTTAATCACAAGTAGACTAATTTCAAGGATATGAGGAGACTTGGATTTTATTTCACATTTGCAAGTGAACTCTTGAAAGCGTTTAAACTCAACAAGAATAATATGACGTTTTGATATGCTTAAGTTTGTTAAGATTCATAATTCAATATTTCATGTGTTTCTTCCAAAGTGTGTAAGAGCATTAATTTAGAAATTTTAGTTGATAACTTTTGTATTTTAGATGTTTCAAGATGATTAAGAAGGTTTTGTCATGAGGGAAGCACTAAGTATATGTGTGATACGAGACTCGACTTAACGAACAAAAGAAATATTTTTAAGACACTTTCGGATGAGCTACGAATTCATAGGAGCTTCTCAAAGCAAAAGACTTCGATACGGTTCTTAGATGACCGATTCTTTTTTACTATATCATTGAGGTTTCAAAGTTGCATTAGTGAACGCTAGAACAAGAATCGTGTTTGTTAAGATTAATGGATTTAGTTCAGAATATTAGTATCATTGAAATAAGGTTCCAAAATAAGTACGGGTTTGTAGGAAAACGTTTAGAGAGATTATTAAGAGTCATTAAGAGAAATAGGATAATGATTTTTAAGATTCAGGAGGACAAAATCAATGATGAAACGATAACAACAAGATGTCTCAAGTGTAACGTTTGGTTTACAAACCAAAGCAATACGTTGACTTATCAAAGTATTAGGTGAACTGCAACCTTAATGAAGATATGCGTACCTATAAGCAGACACTCACCCCAAAGGTTCTCAGGTAAGGTAAATGGATCCATCGGTTAATTTGAATTTATATGAATACCTTGCCTGGACAGAACACCTCGAGATAAAGACATCACACTCTTCCAGCATTACATGCTTCAAGTTATAGGACATAGACTTTGATGAGACTTGAAAACCACGAATAACGATACAAAGCTTATTTTGAAACCATTTGATTTAGGCATATAATGCCATAGAATATGATTTAGGATTTATGTGTGCATTGATAAGAATCAAAATATAAGAAGAATCACATAAGGCATATAATCACATAGTCAAGTATAAACATATAAGCATATAAGATCCTATCTAAGCATATAAACTACATGAGAGGACTCATGTGTAAGGGTACTTAGTTATAGTCTAGGTCATTTTATTTCTAATAACCTAATTCCCTATAACCATGGCTCTGATACCAATCTGTCACACCCCGATCGACGGCGGAATCATCAGGGCGGACGAATGTGAAATGATTGTTCATAGCACATGAAACTAAATAAGTTAGAATAATATTAAATATCATTTTTCATTGAACATTACAGGATAAATAAATCATTACAATACAAACAAGATATAAACAACATAATTTTTTTTAGTTAAACTAAGTTCAAGTCTTATATGAACAAGAAAAGTTTCTCAAGAAGCATTCCTGAAACATGTTAAAAATAAATGGTCAACTTTGAAAGTTGGTGAGTTTCCATTTAGTTATTTATTGTAAAATGATTTATAAACTTTATAATTTTATGAAAACGAATTATTTATAAATCAATGAATTATTATAAGTTGTTTAAATGATAAATTAAACAAATCAATTCACAATATTGTTTAAAGTACACGTCTAATCCATATAATTCATTAATGTAAAAGAATAAGTTAAATAAAGAAATTCATATCGTATGAAAGTTCAATTTTAGTTCGGGTTCGAGTTAATAACTTGAAAATGGCGGATGTTACATCATTTAAGGAGAGAAAAGAAAGGAAGTAGAATGAAAGAAAAAATAGTTGTGTTCAAGAGTTTTTTTTAATAGAAAGATTGTTAGAAATTTATGTTTCCAAGTTTACTTAAGAAGAGAAAAAAAAAGAAGTGAAATAAGATGAAAAGAAAATAAATGCTAAATTCAATCCTTCCAAAATTGAAAGGAAACTGAAAGAAATGAAAAGAAAGAAAAGAAGAGAAAATAAAAGAAGAGAAAAAAAAAATGTTTCATTTCTTTTTTTTCGTTATGTAAACTCGGTAACACAACGCTAGTGATTAGTCGAGCAATGATTTCCAAAAGTCTTTACAAAAAAAAATTGACAGTGTTTTAAAATATACAATCCCCACAAATCCACAATCCATAATTTTAAGGAAGGATTCCTGATTAAGCTTCATAATTACAGGCCATCTGTTTACTGTAAATAAACGTACTAATTCTTGAATGAAACCATTGGATATAAAAGTTGAATACAAATTTATTTATTTTTTTAAGTTTTTTAATATGTCTGCTTTGTAGGGCAATTGTGGGCCGTACAGACCCGTTTCTCAATCAATGAGTTAAATTAGATTCAAATTACAAACCGTGTAGCAAACAAGTCGATAGTTGTACCAGAACGAAAAAAAGTTTGATATTAAATGCCGAAGCTATACGTGTTTATGTTTCATTCCTGCTAAACAACTTGCAATTATTTTCAGTTTTATTAACAAATAATTAATAAGAATTTATATAAAACAAAATGTCATTAAAATGAACATTTAATTTGTTGGAATTTACTAAATCTAAATCTGAATTCTAATCCTGACATGTTTGATTCGAAGAATTCATGAGAAATGAAAAGTGAATTCAAATGATCACTTATTTGGTTGTAAAATAGATGAAACTGAAATATATTCTCTTAAATTAACTTCAATTAAGTGAGTTTAATATTTATTTCAAATTGTGAATAAGTTAAACCTAAGAAAGTCATCACCATTAAAGTGAGCAAGTTTAACGAAATTTTCCTTGGATGTTCTCGTCGTTATAGGGTGAGAAACCATATAGTGATGATATGTCATAATGCATATGTTGAAAAGTTTATCAATAACAATCAAGTTTCATAACTGTTCATTTTTATTTGATGTTACATTTAAGTCATTTCATGTAAATTTTTCCAAAGTTCATAAAAGTTCTTAATTTCAAATTTTTTGACGTATATAAAAGTTCATAACAATGGAATATCGAAAACCGAGTGGCTTTTTACATCTCTAGAAATGTTAGTGAATTTATTGAAACATAGCTGACACTTCATTTTTATTTCATGAGTTTATCTCTTTATGATTATATAAATTACTTGCACCGATCATCACAATTTTATAAATGTTGGTTAGAATGGGTTATTAGGCAAATTTAGACAAATTTGACCTCTAATTACAACTTCTTTATTACCTCCACATCATTTATGATTAAGGCATTAAACGATCTGTAAACATCATAAAAAATGAGTATTAGCTTCATATTAAGAACAAGAAGACTTAACTCCTTACATATGAGTAACACCATGGGCGTATATCTCACAATTTCCCCGCATATTATCATGTAAATCTATGGCAATGAAGTAGCAGCAGTCATGATCCGCCCTTTTGATATGTTGATAACATGGCACAACACTAATCACTGTTACTAGAAATAATGATTGATCTTGTAATTTTAAAGACCTTTGATGTATTATAAAAATTATCATTAGTAACATAAAAACTTTACATAATGATATATTTATCATGTATGTTTAAATAAGCTATAAAACTAGTGATCATATAAGTCTAAACTTTATATGTTATATATGAATGATAATTGCTTAAAAACAAGGATAAAATAATCTTTCTTAGTGTATTAATCAGCAAATGTGCGCTTTGCTGATGATACGCGCAAGAACAACTCTATCTATTAGTTTTTAGGCATGGGACAAGGGCCATCCAAACATTATTAAAGCATAATTATCTATTATATCACTTAATTTTTAAAATAAAATGAATAGTAACATTTTTTCTTTAGTAGATATAGTTTGTGACTTTTTGATACCTATGACTACTAGAAAAAAATGAATTTGCTACGCGTTTTTTCATCGCAAATTTGTAAGAAAAAACATTTGCTACGTATTTGCGACAAAAACGATTTGTCGGAAAATGCCCGTGGAAAATTGTTTACGACGCAATTGCGACGCAATATACGACATATTAGCGACAAAAAAAGGGTGTAGGAAGATACGACACATTTCCCACGCATTATCCTAATTAACTTAATTTAATCATTCTGAACTAAATATGAATTGCAACGCATTTGCTACGCAATATTATTATCAATATAAAAGACGTATTTTAAATGCCGACGCATTAGCTACACAATGTCAAAATGCGTCTTTTAAAACGACGACGCATTAGCTACGCAATGTCAAAATACGTCTTTTAAAACGACGACGCATTAGCTACGCAATGTCAAAATACGTCTTTTAAAACGACGACGCATTAGCTACGCAATGTCAAAATACGTATTTTAAAACAACGACACATTAGCTACGTAATGTCAAAATATGTATTTAAAACCAACGACGCATTTGCTACGCAATGTCAAAATACGTATTTAAAACCAACGACGCATTTGCTACGCAATGCCAAAATACGTATTAAAAAAACAACACCTTTTCTATACAATGTTGTTATTGTGATAAAATACGTATTTTAAAATAACGACGCATTAGTTACGCAATGTCAAAATACTTATTTTAAAACGACGCATTTGCTACGAATTTTTGTTTAGCGACGCTTTTGCTACCATTTTTAAGAACTCATGTGTTATATTTCTAACACATTTGCTACATAATTTTTTTAATAATTTTTTTAATAATACAAATAAATCCAGATTTTTCTGCTAAAAATGCATAAAAAATTTACTAAACTTGCTTTACAAATATCAACCACAATTTCACCCACAAAATATGATTTTCAAATCAATAAGTACATATAAATAATACAAATTACAACAATCGCTTAAGTACATTTAAACTTTCAACAACAAAAGTAATATATCTAGATAACAAACTACTACTAGTTACCAAAGGTTGCTTTCACTAACTCATGAAATCATTTAATTGTTTTTTAAACATTTCTTACACTTGTTGCATCTAATGTCAAGTTTGTTGTGCTTGTAGTTGGATTTGTTGTTGTAACTCCTCCCTTGCCCTCATCTCCTCTTCAAACCAGATTTGCATTTGGGCTTGTAAAGTAAACTTTAACTACACGTAAGAAACGTGACAACTGACAAATCGTTTAGAAAACTAGATTTAGGTCACACAAAATAAAACACATGGTATATGAAGCAAACCTCAGTCCCTATAGTTCTCTTTCCCATCCTGAAATGATGAACTCATGCTTTTGTGATTGGCGACTTTCTATTGTTATTATCTAAGAACACAAAACAGCTAAAAATAGAATATCCATTGCACTCAAATTTAAAAATGCAATTACTCTGTTAGCATGAAATGAGATAGCCATAAATGTAAACAAAATACAAACAACAAAAGTGTGAGGGCCTGAACCTGATAACCATGGATAAGATATTGAAGTGTGTATGATAAATAATCCTTCAATTACATAGCATTCCTATCCTAATTTTCTTAAACCAAACGACATTACTTTTGAGTGTGTTTAATGTAGAAGAACATATACATCAGTGACAACAAATGGATAACAACATTACTTTTATTAAACCAAACAGCATCCATTTTCAAAGTACATGTATTTCAATCAGGCAAGCATTGTCATCATGGCTAATTACAGAAGATAGCTTGTTGCGTGCCGTGACATTAGGTTTGCTATAAACCATAGGAAGAAGTTAGTATAATATGATAAGTAAAATTAAAAGTAACAAAATATATAAATCATGAGATCAACGGCGGGTATTGGTATCCATTCCAGAAGACTTCAAATATATATACAACTATAATCCTATGTTTAGATATAATCATATTGAATGATATTAACAGCTGTTGTGTACTTATGTCATTACAGAATGCACTTACTTGTATATAAAGTTTGACTATGTATTTTCACACTGTTGCAGGACTTTGCCATGCTCTAAAGACTTTGCCATGCTGTCCAAGCTAATCTATATATGAAAAAAAACATATGTTACAAACCCTCTAGGCTCCAAAAATATATAACATAAAACACAACAAAACTAACCAAAGATCCAAATGATGAAACTTTCATTGAGTAATAACATTTTAAAGCAATAACTTGGGTTGGAACTAAATGTAAAGATCTTCATATAAAAAACTTAAATGTCCGAATCATCCCAAACGAAACAACTAAGGGAGAATATAGGCTTCGCCTCGGTCAACGGAGAAAAGAAACCGAAAACCCTAAGATAAACATCCTAATCAAGCTGTTAAACAAACATACAAGCATATTCATCACACAACAAATTGACAAAAGGACGCATGTGAATCACTCAGATTACCTCTGAACCAACGATTGCAACAGCTTCTTCAAGAAAACAACGTGAAATCCCACGTAAGATTAAAACTTCCGGTGACCCTTGGAACATTCAATTGGGCCCCACCTCTCTCCTTAAACACCTTCATCCTCCTCGTCGCCGCCGTAAAAAAGCACAAAGAGGAGTATGTTTCCGGCGAAGGAGGTTTGATGATGAACGCGTCAAGGGTGGGGGTGTCGCACAGGGAATCGGGTGGAGAAATAGGGTCGGCAAATCTAGAAGTAAAACAAATGGGGTCTTAGGGTTTTTATGTTATATATATTTGTAGTTATCGGGTAAGTAGTTGAAGTTTTTACCGTGGATGCAGGTTCGACCCCTTTTAGTTGCACCATTTCACTTTTTTACAAGTAATATTACGTTCTGTCGCAAATGGGTCGCAGATTTCCTTACACATTTGCGACAAACTTTCTTTCCTGTACGTATAATGGTTTTTTGTATTATTACTATTATTTTCCGTCGCAAATGTGTCGCGCCCTTCAACACATTTGCGACAGGTTTATTAACGTGTATGTATTTTGGTTCTTATATTACTTATATTATTTTTCGTCACAAATGTGTCACACCTTTCTACACATTTGCGACACACTTTTTAAATATTATCTATTAATATTACTATCGTCGTAAATGTGTCGTAAAATTCTACACGTTTGTAACACACATTTTAACTTTCATTTATTAAATTACTTAAAATATATTCTTGTTTTGATTGATATTAATAATAGATTTAATTTGACTTTACTATTGTTAATAACTATTATTATCCATATTATTATTATTCATAGTTTTTAAAACACAATATATTTTTATGTGTGTGCCCGTATAGATATACATGGCACGTGCGTTTGTGTATATATTTATCATTTGTATTAGCATCTATATGTTTTATGTGTATGATAATGTTGGTGTGTGTATGTGTCTATGTTGGTGTGGTGTATGTGTCTCAACATGTACACAAATAGATTCATTAATGTTTATATAATCATGGAATTGAATAAAGGATATTCATGGTAATAGGGCGTGATAGTCGTAAGTGTATAATACAAGTAAATTTGTGAAATAAACATAATTGATGTATAATAAAGTTATATGAAAAAAAGGGAGAAAACAAAGTACATTTATGTCTCTAAAAATGAAAAACGGAATAGCATTATAAGAATTGTGTAGGAAATGTGAAGCAATTAGCTACATATTTGTGACAAAACTGATTGGTTTGTCATAAATGTGTTGTTTATTGCGACACCTTCGCGACGCAAGACAATTGTGAAGGAAATGCGAAGCATTTTACTACACATTTCTTACCAAGGTTACGTTTCGTCATAACTATGTAGGTTGTTATGACACATTTGCGACATACACTCATAATAATAAAAGTTATAATATTAATATAACAAGAATAATATTATGATAAAAAAACGTAATAATTATTACCAACTCTTATTTATAATAATAATAATAATAATAATAATAATTATTATTATTATTATTATTATTATTATTATTATTATTATTATTATTATTATTGTTTACATTTTTATATACTATAAATTCATATGATTAGTTAGTTTTTGTCGTAAATAAATCGGAAACTGTAACACATTTGCGACGCAATGTTATTTACATTTATATTATTTTTTTATGTACTATATATCCGTATGGTGAGCTGTCTTTTGTCGTAAATGCATCGGAAACTATAACACATTTGCGATGCAATGTTATTTACATATATATTATTTGTTTATATACTTATATCTATATGGTTAGTTGTCTTTTGTCGTAAATGCGTCGGAAATTGTAACACGTTTGCGACGCAATGTTATTTTTATTTATATTAATCTCTATATACTTACTAGTTCTCTTTTATTATTCTTATTATTATTATTAATATTATTATTATCATTATTATTATTATTAATTAGTATTAGTATTAATAATATTATTATTATATAGTTATCATTGTTTACTATAATTATCTACTTAGTACTTAGTATGTTTAATCATTTTTGTCGTAAATGCGCCCAAAACTATAACACATTTGCGAGACAATGTTATTTTCATTTATATTAATATATCTGTATACTTTATATTTCTATGGTTAGTTGTTTTTGTCGTAAATACGTCGGAAACTGTAACACATTTCCGACACACTGTTATTTTCATTATATTAATATTTTTGTACTTTATATTTCTATGGTTAACTGTTTTTTGTTATAATGCGTCGGAAACTGTAACACATTTCCGACACAATGTTAATTTCATTACTAATACTAATACTACTAGTACTAATACTACGTAATGTTGTTATTAGTAATATCATATAATAATAATAATAATACTAATATATATGTGTGTGTGTGTTAAAATAAAGAACAAAAATAACAAAAACATAATAATAACAATAAAACAATATATAGCGTCGCAAACGTGTAGTAAATCATGTTACGCATTTGCGACGAAATTTATGATTTCTAGTGTTTTTGTTTTGTTAATTTCATAAAATACCATGGTATTATTGTTAATATTATTTTCCTACCCATTTGTGACATAATCATTGATTAATACGATTTTAATTCACTTGGGTTAGCATTGTGTCGGAAATTTACTACGCATCTACGACAAAATCTGAAGTTTGTAAAATGTTATCACTTTCTTGTCGAATGTTTGATGAAAATTTAGGGTTTCAGTTTTTGTAGTATATGTGTCGCAATTGTGTCGTTAATTTCAACACAAAATTTTGTGTCGGAAATATAGACTATCGATAGTCTATATTTAGAGTTAAACCCACGTTCCTTGGTTTGAGCCTAAATGTATTGAATTCTAATCCAATCTTACTTTAATAAAATATATTAGTCATAAATTTATATTTGTATACACAATCTAATAATACTTTAACGAACCTATATTTTTTTCTACCACTAACAAATAGTCCTATAACTATCATATTTAACTTTGTTTTACGTCTTTAAAATGATTTTGCCGCCCCTGTATACACTAACAAAAGGTGATATCAAGGGGTGATGCGACTACGTCATGATTTTTAAGTTGCATGCATTTCGTTCGAAGAAGGTGGCATATGTGAGCCAAGTGGATACGTTTCTCGTTATGCGTAAACATTATATAAAAAGAAAAAGAAAAATCTCCTACTACTTTCATGATTTTCTAGAATTTTAGCTAATTTTAGGTATAGTTTTTGGCACCCCACTTGCCAAGCTAATTTGAATGCCACGTATAATAATATTATTCCTAATGTGTTTTGGAAACTACCTAAAATTAGGTAAATATGATGAGAAATAAATTTTACATGCAAAGTTTGTCTAACTATATTGGTAAAATACCTAAAAATAGAATAGAACTGGAACACATAGCACCTTTGGTTTTCTTTTTTATATGGTAAGTTTGTTATACTTCAATTAAAGTATTATTTGTAAGAATTAGGTTATGGTCGATACATAAATTTTGTTACAATATATGTTTTGTTATGAAAAAATTTCAAATATGACAATCAAAATGTAAGTTCAAAATTAAAAGAATCAAGGCACATTTTAATCTAATGATATTAATGATTGTCTTTCATAAATATAATGTGTGTTTAAATCATCGTTGCTTGAAAATGACTGATAGTTAGTTTCAACCATTACAGTTTTGCATAGCCACTTTAGAAGTAAACACATTCCTTTCGAAGTATAGATTTACTAACCTCAGCCATGTGCGTTGCCTTTTAAACCCAACTAGGGTTTGCCGTCCCTAGGCACCTACTAACCAGAGACGCTGGCCCTAGATCCATCCCAATTATCCGGTTGGCTTCGTCACTTAATATCAAGATGGGTCTGTAACACTTTGAATAATAAGATAACCAAACAAGTGTGCACGACATGCTTACCAAATAATTGAGGTTTACACATATGACTTTTCCTTTTGTCATAAAGTAATTCCAATTTCACCAAAATTGCTAAATAATACTAAAATCATCAACATTAACTTTATTTAAATTTTAATATTTTTAAATCGAATTAGAACCAGAAAAACAGAATAGAAGTAACATTTCATTAAAGTTTTGTAACCTGATGATTTAAAAAAAAACATTATACACATGTATAAGAATATATATAACCGATATTGCATAATCGGGTTTGTTCATTCGAAACACCTCATAAGTACTCTATTACAAAACCAAACAATTTCACCGGCCTTTCATCTATACTCTATAGTAGGAAATTGCGTATGAAAAGGAGGAGTGCAAAACCTACTAGTGAAGTCGGATTGTCTCAAAAGTTCAATAAATTCATGACTAGAGTAATATTAGAGGTTTACAAATCTTATATGTGAAAGTCTATATATGTAACTACTCGTGTTTCATCTATATAGCAAAACTATTTTATATTATTATAAATCACTTAAAGTATGTATTTAGTTTGACTTATATATTAATTTTATTTTAAATATGCTTTCTTATATGACATATAATATGTTACATCACAACAAAAATGTTTCCATCTTTTCTAAAGTTGAAGAGTATTTTGTTATTCTAACTTCTCTAATCAAAATTAATATAGTATTTGTTTTGCATATAAGGCTCCATATATTGTATACTAGGTTAGTACGTCGTGTATTACACGGGTTAAATAGATAAATTATTAAATAATTAGTAAAAAAATTACGAATTATAAAACTATGTTTGAAGATAAAATATTATTATAATTACTTATAAATAGCTACTTTAAGTAAATAAATAATAATATATTTTTCTTAAACTTTTCTTTTATTAAATTTTTGTGGTTTTTTAACATTTTGCTTTAAGTAAAATGTTTTTAAAGTTCTTTGCTTTTTTGTTTTTGAAAAGTGTGTTTTTAATTTAAAATAAATAGATTTTCAATTTATAAAAATTATATATTTTTTTATTCAAAAATGGTATAAGTAATATTATTAGTATTCAATATTAGTTTTAATAATAGAGAAAATGAGAAGGTTAGTAAGATTAGACTTACGGTTGCATCACGTATTATCTTATAGATTGATAGACAAATAGACAGACAGATAAATATATAGATAGATCTCATTTATTAAACAGATTATAATTAGTAATAAACATAAAGATTTACAATACGATATTTTAATATAAGATATGAATTTTATATGCGTAATAGTTCAGGAAAATAAAACAATTATATTACTTTTTAGCCATCTTATATAAATATATTATTTTTAAACATTTATATTAAGATTCGTTTATAAACGAATTTAAAAATCTTGCTTGTTAAAAAATCTGGTTTGTAATTATTCTGGTGTTTTAATAAAATTGTTTTTAGAAAAGTTCACATTTTTATAATTTTATAAAAAAGGACAGATTTAAAATATTTTATTTCAAAAGGGTTTAGTGTTTTTGAAAATTTCATATTATATCAAAAAATTAATGTTAGTTATATTTTAACTATAAACATGATTTTTTTATTTTCTTAATATAATCTAATTTTAGAAAGATAAATTAATTTTTAAAAATCAAGATGAGAGAGATATATTACAATTAATAAAATTTGATTTTTAATAAGAAAGAGAATTTAATTTTAATGTTTAAATTACTATAATATATTTTTAAGGGAAAAATAAAATGGTGATGTTTATAAAATGACAAGTGACAAAGAGGTATGTCAAGAGAAGAACATGTGACTTTAGAAAGCTTGATTTATTATAATTTATAGATTATATATTATAGATTATATTTTATCTTATCTTACTACTCTAATAAAAGAGTAACTTGAGGTGTCACGTGTCAGCACCACAATCATTCTTGCTAAAATTTTTCCGCCCCTCTTTCATCTTAAATAATTACTTTAATTACTAATAATATTATTTAACTTTCTTTTACATTTAATATATTAAAAAAAGATCTATTTATTAATATTATGTCTAAATAAATAAAAATTTTATAAAATAATAAACTTTTCTAAAACATAAATTTTAAAACTTCAAAATATTTAAAAATTTGGTATTTTTAAAAGTTCAATTTTTTAAAACCAAAAATAATAATTTGGGGGTTATAATAAGAAAAAAATAAAAATGACATTTTTATATGGTTTTTTAGAACAAAATATTTATTTATTTTTGAAAAAAATATAAAACAAAACTTTAAGAAGTTGAAATCACTGTTTTATTAGTTATAGTTATTTCTCATACGTCGTTTCAGTCATATCATATCTTAAAATATAATTTATAATTAATAAATTACAGTATATTTGTATTTTATTTATTAAACTTATGTAACATACGAGTTACTAAAGCTAGTATTATATAAAATAGGAGTGTGGGTGGGGGCATGACAGTTAGAATGCAGAAAGGGCGTGTTGGGAGGGAGAATTTTGTTGCCTTCATCTAATAATAACCGTCTTTCAATCAACCCATTCCGTACAACTCTTATTTACACATTTAACGCCTACACTTTCATATTTTGTACTTCATCCCTTTATAAGTAAACTTTACTCCTTTCAAATCTTTTAACTAGCCGGCCGCACAACTAATAATATATAATGAGTGATTTTATTAAAGAAAATATTAAAAGTTAGATTATTATTTTATGATTCTCACAATTACAAAGACCAACTATACAAACACCACCTCCAATCTAATCTTACATAACTGTAACATTCTTTTAAAAACATGTAAAATGATATTTGGCATTTGAGTTTATTGTCAAATGGTCTTTGAGTTTGAAGTGATGTGTTTAAGTTTAAGGATAATGTATGTATATAATGTGTTCACAGGTGTTTCACGAGCATAACTTATAATTTTTTGTTTTAATAAAGTCACTTAACTTTAATTGGTGTTTTAATGTTATATAAACTTTTATTCAAAGGTCAAAGCATTTTAAACTAAGTGAATTTAATGAAACAAGTCATCGCTCATAATAACATATCTTGACAAATTGTTAACTTACAAAGATATTAGAGCATTCACACCCGTTTTCCATATATATGTGTGAGTGAGTGACATATGTTATGGGAGATTGTTATGAGTGGTTGTGAATGAAAGAGGTAGAACATTTATGGGGATTGTATTATGTGTTCTCATATTTGGTAAAACACGATAGTACCTTAATATATTTTTTAATAATTTTGAAAGTGGTTTTAAATGATTGAGACAGAAAATGTAATAACAAATATATAAAAATATTATTTAGTTGAAAAAAAAATAGTAATGTTTAATGTAATTATAAATATGAAGACAATAGATTGATTGTGAATGTTCTTAACAATATATATGAATACTGTTTACTATTAAGATCTTTATTACTTTTTAAATTTACCTAAAAGTAGGGTGTAAAAGTTATATAAAAATCTCATTAACCAATAGCCAATCTTTATAAATGCTCAAACTAAAAAAATTGATCAAATTGTAAACAAAGTTCACACGTCCTAGTTAGATCATTTAATTTTTAAAAAAAAATAAAAATTACAAAAAGGTTTTACAATAATAACAATCTTAAACAGTAAACAATAGTCATACATACTATTAATTAATACAAAAGTTCTTATGTTCAAATATCAAAAGAATCGAGGTTGGACTGAAGGATTTTCTAATTTCCTTATGCGAATGGGCATTAATATACATGCTTTTATTCGGTGATGTGTCAATCTAGTTTTATGAAATAATGACTAACTGAAATCGATTAAAAATAAAATAAAATAAAGACATCTATCTAATAATATAATAAAAACATATGTAACACTTGCCTCCCCTCTTCTTCCCATCAACATCCAAGTGTATGTACATCTAGCTGTATGCTCACCATCAACCTTATAAATACACCCTCACTCCCCCTCTTCAATCTTCACTCACACCACCACCACTATTATGGATTTTATCACTATCACCGTCACTATCACTTTCATCCTCTGCACCCTCTTTCTCATCTCCTCCGCCGCCCACGGCCGCCGGAAACACCTCCCCCTTCCGCCGGGCACCCTTGGATGGCCCTACATCGGCGAAACCTTTCAACTCTACTCCCAAAACCCCAATGTCTTCTTCGCATCCAAAGTCAAAAGGTAAGTTCATCCCATTTAACTTCACATCAATTGATCAACCAAAACATATAAATACGACGAGGTCCTGAGTAATAATACTCACTCAGGGATGTGTCAGAAGCTTTTTTAAATTTGGGGTGCGGTCCCTACTAAAAATATAAAAAAATATATATGTGTACCCAATTAAAATAACAAATATCTTACCAAATAGAGTCGTACATTTTCATTTGCTGTTAAAAAAAATTAATGAACAATTTGTGTAAGGAAATAATTTGTTGATGAATTTGTTGTATAGGTATGGTTCGATCTTTAAAACTCATGTGTTGGGGTGTCGGTGCGTGATGATCTCCAGCCCTGCTGCTGCAAAACTGGTGCTTGTGACGAAATCGCATCTCTTTAAGCCTACGTTTCCGGCGAGTAAAGAACGAATGTTGGGGAAACAAGCGATTTTCTTTCATCAGGGTGATTACCATCTCAAATTGCGTCGGCTTGTTCTCCGCGCGTTCACGCCGGAGTCCGTTAGAGGTATCGTACCCGATATCGACTCCATCGCCGTCGATTCCCTCCGGTCGTGGGAGAACCGGCTCGTCAACACGTTTCAAGAGATGAAAACAGTAAGTTCTGAACTACGACGCTCTGTTTTTTATTTATTTATTTACAGAGCGGTTGTCTTGTCTTTAAGGGTGTGCAGAGTGAACGATCACATATATATGTTTAAGGGTGTGCAGAGTGAACGATCACATATATATGATGATATGATGCATGGGCCCAAATTTTTATTCATAAGATTAATTAACATACACAGAAAAAGTTACAAACTTATTAGTAGGTTATATATTTAATGTTGTTTCGTTTTGTTATAATAATTATCGTTATATTAATCCATTTGTATATATAAAAGTTTTCATTTTAAAGGGGTATACTTTTACTGGTTGTACAGAAATCTGAAAATTGTTCTGTTTTGTGATGTTCTGATTGTTGTGTTGCAGTTCACATTCAATGTGGCATTGCTTTCGATTTTAGGGCACGACGAGGTTCTATACAGAGAAGATCTAAAAAGGTGTTATTACATTCTCGAAAAAGGGTACAATTCGATGCCGATTAATCTCCCCGGGACGTTGTTCCACAAATCGATGAAGGCGAGAAAAGAATTAGCTCAGATCTTAGCCAAAATCTTATCTTTACGAAGAGAAACGAGCAAAGAACACAACGATTTGTTGGGTTCGTTCATGGAGGAGAAAGAAGCACTCTCTGACGAACAAATCGCCGATAACATCATCGGTGTGATCTTCGCGGCTCGGGACACTACTGCTAGTGTCTTGACATGGATCATCAAGTATCTGGCTGAAAATCCCAGTGTTTTACAAGCTGTTACTGTAAGATATTATTTTTTTTTTTAACATTAACATCCACTGTTTTTGTGTGTTTGATGACAATTTTGTAATGGGGATTATGGGTTTGACTTTTCAGGAAGAACAAGAGGGGATAATTAAAGATAAAGATGACAAGTGTTTGACTTGGGTAGATACCAAGAAGATGCCTGTGACTTCAAGAGTCATCCAAGAAACCCTCAGAGTTGCTTCAATATTGTCTTTTACATTTAGAGAAGCTGTTGAAGATGTTGAATTTGAAGGTTTGTTTTTCTATACATAAATTTAATTAAATACATACTCAATGATTAAAAGATATTTTACTGAATACATTTGTTTGATTTGTTTACAGGGTTTTTGATTCCGAAAGGATGGAAGGTATTGCCACTTTTCAGAAACATTCACCATAGTCCGGATAATTTTCCGGACCCGGAGAAGTTCGACCCGTCAAGATTTGAGGTGAGAATCATAATTAAAGTTATTTAGATTTAAATTTTGGTATAACTAGAAATAAATATATAAAAATGGGATTTTTTTTATTTCTTTGATGACTTATAAATATGGCACGTTCTTATTAAGTTGGCTGGGAAATTGAATATGACATATTTTGGCAGGTGGCACCAAAACCCAATACATTTATACCATTTGGCAATGGGGCCCACTCATGTCCTGGGAATGAGCTTGCCAAGCTGGAGATGTTGGTGCTCATACATCACATGACTACAAAGTACAGGTTGGTGAAATGTACCCAATTCTTAAATTACAAAATTACATTAATTTAAGGGGATATATATATTAGAAATAAAATAATAAATAAAACTGGAAATTCAAACTATAGTTTTAGATTAGAAATACACATACATACACATGTGCATATATTCTCCTTATGGTATAGGAGACTCATCTCATTATAATTTTTAATGAAATTTTACTTACCTTTTAGCTATTTATATTCATGAGTAGCATGTAATATCTTATCTGCTTTTCAAGTTTTAATGAAGTTTCTGTAATTATCCACAGATGGTCGATGGTTGGCCCTCAGAATGAGATTCACTACGCTCCATTTGCCCTCCCTCAAAATGGTTTGCCGATAAAACTTTTTCGTAAAAGTCAGTTATAAAAAGAAACGGTTGAAATAAGACCTCGTTACCTGATTGAGATGAATTAAGCATTAGTAATCTTGAGACAACATATCTGAACCTAGCTATTTGGGTGCGAAGGCTGATAATTTCTTGAAAAGGAGATAATTATTACGCCAGTTTAGATCGATGTTTAATAATTTTTAACAGTTTTAGTCGAAGAAGAGAAGGATAAAAGAATCATCAAGGAATATCGGAAGACTCGAAAGCACACCTAATTGTACATAGATCGAGTTTTCATGATTGAAAAAATAGAGAAAAAGAATTGTGATGATTTTGTAACAATCAGAAAGTAGAAGGACAGTTGTAGCATCAATTTAGAAGATGTATTGAGTTTCTTTTTGTACCAAGTCCGTAAGGCAATAATAATAATAATAATAATATTCTATTCATCATTCAATATTTTCTCTTGTTCTCTCATCATCGTTCTTATTTAATTTTCCCTTACATTATCACTGCTATACACATACACATGACCACTGCCAGCACTATGGTATTCTTTTATAACATCTTCCTATTTTAACTATTTTTGTCACAATCTCGTAAAATTGTTTAACTAGCAACTATAAATACTTAATAAAACCCAAATATTGACTTGTAAATAATATTCGGAAAAGTTCACTTCTATGCTCAGGTTTCGTTTTTACCCCTAAACTTTCACAAATATAGTAAGGTGAAAGAAATTAGTTTTTCACAAAAATTTTGATAGAATAAGTAGATGTGGTTATAAAATAACGTAAACCCTTTAGATATTTTGTTATTATTCATCAATTACATAAAGAATTTAATCAAGTACAAAGAAAACTTAATCTAATAATAACTCCAAATTATGACAAGGACAATGCCTATAAATCTTATTTACATAATGAATCATAACTAATATATTCAACCAGTATACTCTTCTGCAATTGAAACTAAAGGAATCAGATGATTAGACAGAAGCAAAAAACAATAAAGATGTTGGTATAAAAAACTTGCAATCTTGAAAACATACAGAGTAAACAAAAACTACATGACGACGAATATGTGACGGATCCAACATCATAATAAGGCAACACGAAGTATGACATAAAGGGTATGGTGCGTAAATAACACATATAACACATAATCTGCATATGCGTATAATGTGTCAATGAAGAAGGATGAGATATAAGAAAAGTAAAAAAGTTGTAACACAAGGTGGGTGATGAAGGAAGAAGACCGACAACCAATCAAGACCTAACGCCAAAAACTACAAAGAGGAGTGTAAAGAGAGAAAAAAGAAAAATAAAAAAAATATCCTAAGACTATTATACTATATAAAATAACAAAAAGCCTAGTGTATATACCTATCATTTATTTAAACATGAGAATAAATACAAAAGAAACCTAATCTAATCATGATTCTCATGATAATAAAAATAGTTATAATAACTCTTATCTATGTAATATAATGATTATACACAATTTATAAGGTGTCCATCAATATGGAATCACTCTTGGAGGATCGAAAAGTCATGATTGTGGGCCACTTGATCGGGATAGTGGTTTATATATATCACCTATAATAATAAGAAAATCTCTATATTTAACCACAATGAAAACAAGTAAATTAATGCGAGAAATATTATTTTAATGATTTAGTAGTTAATTGGCATCATTTCATTGTGGTGAGAAAAAAACTCTTGGCGTGATCAATTGGTGCCGTTTAGATTTTTGGGTGTCGCCAACCCCACCGAATTGTCTCCTACTGGATTTTCTCGAGAGATGTAGGTTCTAACTTGTTTAATCTATAAAATTTAATAAATTAAGTTTTTTTTATCATTTGTTTTTATCTTAATCTATGTTTTTGTTACTTTTCATTTTTTAGACATTTACCAATCAATTTTCTCTCCAAAACGGTATTATACTAATTTAAATACTCATACAAATTTTCCTCTTTTGTTAAAAATAAATATTATTTAAAAATGCTATGTTTCTCTTTCTTAAAACAAACTCTTTTTTTAGAATAGATTTCATGAAGCAAATTACAACTTTTAATTAAAATCTAAATAACAAGAAACTAAATTTTTATATGATATGAAATTTTCTAAAATACTAAACATTTTTAAACAAAATATTTTAAGTCGTTTTGTTTTAAAAAAATTATAAACATGTGAAATGATTTAAAACAATCATATTAAAACAACCAAAATAATTACAAACCAGATTTTAAAAAAATATTTTTTATAATAAATCTTAAAACGAATGTTTAAAAATAAACTTTTACATAAGAGAGTTAAAAGATGGTATAATTGTTTTATTTCTTAAACTAAAGTACATATATCTTTAATTATATTTTATATTAGAATATTATGCTTAAAAGAGTTATTTATATGTAATTAACATCATAATTTTTTTCAAACATGATTTTATAATACATAAATTTTTATTGATAACAATTAATATTCTTTTTATTTAATTTATGTATTACACGAGTACTAATTAGTAGCTTAATATTTATTAAATCAAGTATAAATCTCAATTACATAAGATGATTGGTAACACCAATTATATTATCAATAATTTTCAATCAGCGTGGTAGAACATGTGGGCTGGTGACGTGTAAGAAATGGATTTGGATCAAAATATATCTATTATTATAATAGAAAGTTTTAAGATAATTTTACACAACTCTAGACCATTTAATTTAATTTTTTGTTTTTCTCTCCTACTTAATAATTACATTAAATACTAATATTATTTAATTAATTTTTAGATTAAAATTTATTTTTAAATAAACTGAGAAAGAGATGTTTTATAAATTTAACTTCTAATTATACAAAAATTAGAAAATAGGAATTTTTTTAAAATATCAAATATATATATACACACACACATATATATATATATACATATGTCATATATACATATATACATATACATATATATATATGTATATAGGGTTAGGATCATTACAAAACCACTTTTTATTTTTAGAACCATATAACCATTAATTTACATAAACGTAAATTAAGTCTAATATTACTTGAGTTGTTTTACATCTGTGTATATCAGACATGAACAATAAACTATATAAAACAACAAAATATCACCAGCTTTTACTTATATGTATGTAAATCAGTGGTTCGTAATTTACATTTATGTAAACCAATGGTTTTTTTGTTCTGAAAATAAAAAATGGTTATGTAATGATTCTGACTCTCTCTTTCTCTCTCTCTCTCTCTCTCTATATATATATATATATGTGTGTGTGTGTGTATAGGGGAATGATCAAATAAATATCATGTTTATGTAACATGTACTTAAATATATGTACCTCTTGGTACTCATGGTTTTCATTTATAATTTGGTTTCCAATGGATCCCTACTATATATATATATAATATATATATATATATATATATATATATATATATGTATGTATGTATATATATGTGTATATATACATACATACATACATACATACATACATACATACATATATGTATGTATTGATATTTATGACCGGCAAACGACCGGTAACAACTCTAAACATGGCGCTTGTGGTGGCAGTGATTACTGTTAAGTGCTAATGGTAGTCAATGGTGATGGGCATGTATGCTTATTTTGATTCATGTTAAATTTGTAAATTCAATAAAAGTATTTCATCTTAATAAACTCATAAACAAATAAAACTTACTCAATCAAACTATTCCTAAAAATTATATCATAATTACCATGTGTAAAATTCACCTTATGCAATTTTCATGACTCACTTGTCAATCATTTGTGCCATTATTTATGATGCATTCTTAACTCAAATTACTTTATATGCTTTAATGAGCCGACATCACAACAAACCTCTCCACCACCTTTTTCTAATTAAATGAAAATGACAACAACCATCCCTTGTTCAAGAAATGCTTCCCTCTTGTGTAGAAAATATTATTTTATGTTTTCCTTTTTTTAGTTTTCTTGAATTTATTTTAGTTAAATGGTGTCAATGTTGTTATATTTTAATATACAATTTTGGGGTTTATAGATGTATGCTAACTAATACGATTATCTATTTGTATGCATGCATCTTGAGTCACACTATTATCTTGGTCAACTTGCAATTGCCATAGCTATTTTGACTTTGTAATTAATTGGATATACAAATGTGGTTGACAAATTAATAAAAAATACATTTATAATTCAGATCTTGGATTTATAGAAGTAGCTAACAAGATTACACATGTCACGCGGTCATAATTTGCTACCAAATAATGTGCATGATTGATCTATTAATCTAGTGGTCCTCTAGAAATTAGAATCATAAATTAAGGAGTCGGAAGTTGAAACTATCAATAAAAAATACAATTTTAAAGTCTAGACTTATATCAAAATATAACATATGTTAATTTAACATTGATTAATCATCCAATTAATGGTTTAATATTGATTTATATTTATCTTTGAATTAGTTCATTGCGAAAGGTTTAAGTTATAGAATTAAAAAAAGACATGGGATGTCATAGCCTTGTCACTATAGTAGAGTAACAAATTGTAACTAATTACAACTAATAGCTCGACATGTCATAACATGATCATATGGCCATATCAAGCCACAAGGATAACAATTAAGAAGATTTAAAAGGGAAGAGGTTGAAGAGGTATGTTACTATGCATGTATATGTGCTCTAACATCCTTTTGGAAGATCAATGGCCGAAGCAAAGTGAGACTCATGTAGATTATAATCAAACCTAATGGAAACCAACCAGATATTTATAACTTGATTAGTCTCATAAACATAATAAACTTGAAGAAGTTTACATGATAATCATGCCAAAAATACTATGTCAGATGAATCTCAAGATGTTTTGTATATTAATAGAAGATTAATTGACCGCAAGATATATGGTTTAATATTACATGCCATAATATGGGTAGATGCAATAGAATTATATGCATGTAAGTTAAGTAACACAGAAATAATACATAAAATCTTGAAAACAATATATGCTATTATACAATACTAAGCTTTAGTGCTCAATCAACTAAGAGTGTGGATTCTTGGAATTCTATATGATAAGGTTGTATCTAAGAAACACACAACAATCAATTATCAAGTGAAGATTATTAGGATATTTAGCTGAGTCAACATTAGCATAAACATGTACTAAGATATCATTCGCGTATTGAGTGATTAATCATGGGAATTGTCATTCTAAAAAAAGTATAAAATTGATCTCAATCAATGTCTATCAATTTGTTAATTTAGAAAGTAAGAAATTTTGCTAAGAATTATAAGAAATGCAGTTCGCAACCACCAAAACTATAACACCCCACTCATGCTGTAATAAAAATAGATGATCTACAAGAAATTTTAATACCTAAAATGTTATCAACAACCATCACCAAATAATCTAGTTGTTAGAGACTTGAAAGGTTCCTAAGAGTCACACGTTCTTACCTTCCCTAGGTAATGCGTAGATGGTCATTGATGTTATAAAAAGCTATTAAACTATAGGAGAACGGTGAAGATAATTACTAAAAGCATTCACCGTGGAGTATTTAAAATTATATGAGTGTGTTGGTATATATATAAAATGGTTTTGAGTGGTTGTGAGTGAATGAGAAAGAAAATGTTATTGTAAATTGGTATGTTTAAATAATTACTGTTCAATCCTTATAAATTTTTTAATATTTTTTAAAGTGGTTGTGAGTGGAGAAAAAAGAAAAAAATAATGATAAGGGTATAAAAAATATTATTTAATTAAAAATGAGAGAAAAATGTAGTGATTTTTAATGTGATTATACAAATAAAGATAAAAAACTCACTGTGAATGCTCTAACATTGAGCTAAGCCAATGAGTTGTAGAAGATCAAGCCCTGTTGTAAGAAAAAATAAAGACAGTCATCAAAACCTGTCTCAAGAATTTATTAAGGGACATTTGGCCTGGGGCGAAAATAAATTTAGGCCCCCTATAATACAACATATAAAAAGTCTAAACAGAGTAACTTTTATGTAAAAATGTTTTCAGTTTCCATTGTCGAATAGTTTTCTTTTTTTTTTTATATAGATATTATTAAAGTAAATTAGGTTTGTCTTTGGTAAATGTTATTGGGTTAAATTATTTAAAATGTCAATGAGTTATTAGGTAAAGTTTAAAGAGCTAGCTAAAATAATCACAATGTTATTGGTTTTGTTAATAGATTAGTTTACAGATTATAGTTTTCTAGATAAAAATACATATATAATACAAAAAAAAATAAAAAAAAATAAAAAATTCGAACCCATGAGAAGATTAGGCCTTAAGCGGTCGCCCACCCACCCGTCTCGAGACCGCCCCTGGCGGTCAATAAAAAATGTGCCAAGAGTACCCAAATATGTTAGGTCAAATTATCATTAGTGAGGGAGTCAATCTTTTCCATCCCTAGAACCCTAACTCCTTTTCCTTTTAACATAGACACCCCATTAGATTTCCAACTTTTTTCCCTTCCATTCTCTAAGGCTATGCAGTGTACTTTAACGCCTATACACTCACACACTCACATAAACGCCACATCACTCATCTCACATCCTTTCACTTTACTTCACCCAATCACTAAACCAAAGAATTGGTCAACCCCTTTCACCCATTTTATTGATTTAATATGATTAAAATATTAATTGTATATAGAGGGATCCACCATCAGCCTTGTCACGTCTGTTAAATTCTTCATAAACACTCGTTTCACGCCCCTTAATGCCTAGGGAGAGTGGTGTGCTACACCCGTCACACCTCCACCCAAGATGCACATCCCTTGGCCTAAGATGCAGGTGCTCATATTTTCCATCCCTAAACGATTTTCTAGTTATTTAATTTACTTTAATATAAACTAATAACAAATATAATATTAATTGAAAACAAATAAAAACTATTTTTTCAAAAACATGAAGTACTATTTCATTAAATAAAGAATACATTTAAATAAACTAAAACAATATAAATACTTTATCTGTTATGTAAATCTGAACATATGTTGACTTCATTAAGTGTCAATTCAAGCATGTGTCAAAGCCACTTACGAGCTTATATGTTATTCTAAGTTCAATTTTGTTTTCGATAAATTTTATATCAGGTTGTGGACAAAAATTTAAAACCGTTTATTTAAATTTTTAAATTTATCGAGCCAAAGTTATTACAAAAAAATCAAATTAAATGTTAAAGAAATTAATATTAAAATATTCAAATGGAGCAATGCAGAATGTAAAATTGATTGAACAAATGTACAAATAAAAGCCTATAAGAATATTAAATTATTAATAATAATACTATTATAATCAAACTAAATTGAATCGACTTCGGGTCGTAGGATGGTTAGGTATCGTTTGGTGCTTGTATCTTGATAGTATCGCTCCTTGATAGTTGCCGGGTTCTAATAAAAATTTCCGTCATTCAGAAAAAAAATGTATACTTTTGATTTAGCGAGTATTAGCATCATTTGACGTGATTATGTATTTATGTCAAGCATTAAATTTGAAAATAAAAGAAAAGGCGAAATTAAAACACAATTTGATTTTGAGAAAAACAAAATAATGTTAGATCTTTTAGTAATTACACATTTATTACAAGTGATTCAATCAATTGTACGCAAACTAATCAAATTTTGATCGTTGTAGTAGTTGATGTATTGTCTTGATACGTTTCAATCATTCAACTACTTGTGATTTTCAATAATAAATAGTGAGGTACATAAGTTGACTACTTTTGACGTAAAATAATTACCTGATGCTTGATTTAACTGTTGTTTTACGTAAGGTTCGGAAGGGTTCAGTTACTTCTCGATTTGATGTACGTAATCTTATCTTACACTTTGTGAAAAACAGTGTTTCCTATCTCATTACTTCATAATCACAAACCAGCAGCCTAATTAATGGTAAACAAAGGAAAATGTTAGAACTTTTCACCCCTTTGACTTTAGAACAATCAATATCCCATTTACGTGTGCTGTTATTTTAATTGGTCAACTTCCACTTGGCTTGACAATGAATTTAAAAATCGTTGACATTTTTTATGAAAAGATTAGAAATTAATCTGTTTGACTTTGACGATTAATTTACAATTCTCATGCCATGATGCAAGCCTTCATGTTTGACCAATTATCGTGCATGCGTGGTTATTTGTCCGCAAGAAATGTAATAAACAAACTCCCCCACTAGAAAATTTGAAATCTCAGCAAACATCATATAATGTTTTGACTTTATTAACTGATGATTAACAATTATTTGATCATATTAGGTCGCTTAGCAAAGAACTCTAATATATATTACTTTATATAATACTTTAATGCCTTCTTGTTTAGCATGATTTGCAATGAACAATAAGAACTATAATTATATATATGTTTAACTGCAAATTACTATACGAATAAAAGGAAATCCAACGGGAAGCTGAAGGATAATTATATCATACAAATTAGCCACCACGAGTGACAAGAAAGAGGCTCACACCACCTAATGAATAACAAATTCAAAGACAAAAAAATAAAAATAAAAAACACAATAAAACATTGATAGAAATTAAACAGGTGTAGAGTATAAATTTGTTTTAAGACTTTTGAATTTTGCCACCCAAAAACCTTGGGAGTTATAAGGGTGAAGTCTCTTCAAGCATCAGGATTCCTAGAGGGCATAGACCCCTTGACGAGGGTTTGAGGACAACACCTTGATGGTAATTGAGATGAAAAGCCGTTAAAAGTTGCTTTGGATTGGCTAATTGGTTAAACATTGCATCATAATTGATCATAGCAACAAACGATGTGCGACAACTAGCTATCAACAATAGCTCAACAACGGTATGTGCGAGCAATGGTAATTACTCAATAGTAACTTAATTGTCAGTAGTAACTGAGTTACCACCGATGGAGTATTTGTTGACATTTTCTTTTTGATGCAAATAAATAATCGTCTTCAGTTATAACCATCTACTAATATCTTTTCATAATTATTTGCCTCATTTCAAATCAACCATCGTGATAGTTCACCACATATATCGTAATAGTGTATGGTCTAATTTTGCTACGTTGTCAAAACAAATTATATATAATCGTTCTTGTTTCTTTTTAAATTGTCCAATTGAACTTTTAAGAGTACCATCAACATGTTTGAATGTTTGAGTGAGACGTAAATGATCGATTTAATTAGATATCCAAGAAAATTTTAATATTTTAAAACCTAGATTATGCGAGATTAGAAAAGTTGATATATAACTGATTGTGAGGGGATCATTAGTATCTTACTCACATAAAACTAGAATAAAATAAGAGCATTCACATCCCGCTTTATATTTTTCATATCTTTAAAAAAAATTTGAGCACATATTTTGAGCACCCCCTCCCACCCTAACATCCGGTTCAAATACAAAGTCTTCTAAATCTAAAATGTGTAATAAGTATTAATAATATGACACGTATCATTTTGATCAAGATTATATTAGGGGCAAAATTGATAATGTTACCCCTTTATAAGTTTCACATTTTTTAAACATTCATAACTTTACATACGATACTATTTTTTAAAATTTTTTTACCATAAAAACAAGCATTTTTTAATCTTTAAAACACATATAGTGTTGATAAAAAAACAAAGTTCTTTTCATGTTTTTTTAACTCATTGTGTAATTGGTAATTGTGTAATTTTATAAATTAATGAGGATTACACAATTATTTGATGGAGAATACGCAATGAACTTGAAACATAAAATGTTTACATTTCTCATTATTGTGTTATTCAAAAATCATCATTTAAAAAAAAATACAATGGTCAGTATTAGTAATAATAGGTAATAGAAATGACTAGCAATAGACTCAACTATTAGTAACAGACACAATGAGTAATAGACACAATGAACTGCTTGACGAGGATTACGCAATAAAATGATCAAGAATACATAATGAACTGCAAAATGTAAAAAATTACATGTTTAGCATTGTGTTAATTTCAAAATCATCATTTTAGAAAACACAATGCATAACACATTAGTCAATATTAGACACAACGGGTAACACAACGACCAATATTAGACTTGATGAGTTGCTTGACTAGGATTACATAATAATCTAATAAAAATTACACAATGAACTAGAAAAAAACATAAATTGTTTTTACACTTTTAGCATTGTGTTCATTTTCATTTTAAAAACACACAATGATTAACATTAGACACAATACGTAACAAAAGGATTAGCACTAGAAATGATAATTAGTAATAAATACAATGAACTGCTTGATGAGAATTACACAATGACCTTATCAAGATTACATAATGAATTGGAAAACATAAAAAGTTATATTTTTAGGATTGTGTTATTTGAAAATCATCATTTTTAGATAACACAATGCATAATAAAATGCTTAACATTAGCCACAATGATAAGAATATTACATAATGAGTTGATGAATATTACATAATAAGCTGAAATAACGTGAAAAAACCTTGTTTTTTTATGTATCAACATTAGCCATTTATTTTTATGGTGTATTTAAAAAAATAATGTTATATGTAGAAGTTATGAACGTTTAAAAAAGATGAAACTTGAAAATGTGATTAAGACTAAAATAACATTAATCTATCATTTAAAGTTTCAATTATTTATTATTGTGCCATTAAATTTTCTTAGCCATTGAATCTAAGATCTAATGGATAATAATCATTCTCGTAATTTTTAGTTTTTTTTCTTTTCACAATAACCCCGCCCCATTTCATATCCTTTTCATTTAAAATTTTAACTACTATTATGTTTTTCTATATTTGATTGCTAATAAAATTTTAGAGTTTGAATTCAGGTTGAGACCGGTCTATCTAAATATAGTCCTTTTTATTTGAATCAGAATGGGTTGACTTAAAAGACAAAAATAAAATTATCAGATCCTAAATTAACTATCAAAATAAAATAAGTAATTATTCAACTGCATATATTTTTAATAAATAAAAATATGAAAGATAACCCAACATAACTACCGTAAGGTTTTCCTAAGCTCTAAAGTGATAACAAGAGATCCGTTCTCATTGCATTGTCCTTACGATATGCTACAATGTATCAGTGGTGAAGGTCAGGATATCAAATTCCAAGACCAGTTGATTAGTATGATACATGTGATTTACCTCACTCATGTCAGCTGTAGGAATACTGGTCGGTAGGAGACGCCCACTTACGTCAAAATTTTCATGTTGCATTGCACCAGGTTCAAATTTTAGGAAACAATGTGAGATCAAGATACAACTTAACAAAAAAAAGCTAATACCGTCTTTTAAATCTCAAGATCTAAATACATTAAATTAAGTGTTAAGCCACCACTAACATTGTATACTGTTTATACTTTATACTAATCTAATTCATTCTCATGTGATAAGCAAAGTCCATAGCCCACAGCATAAGTTTTAAAAGTCATTGTCCACTAACATACAATTGGCCCAATTAACTACATATAAGTTTGTGGACACATTCACGACAAAAAAAACAATCAACGTTCCTTTTTTACTTAATACCACATCTTAGAATTTTGTCTTTTACCGAATAATTCTTGATAAGAAATTAATAACAAAAATAACAATTCTAATGGTTGTACAATATATACTAAAAGTTTTTCACTGAACGCATGTGAAAATTATCACATGATATTAAGTTGGGAAAACATTGTTTTGAACCAAGTTGCCCACCTTTGAACAAGCAAAGTTGTTGTTTGTGTTTTAAGTGAGATGGTGTCGAGCCCGGGGGAGGGTGGGTTGGGCATTTCTGACCTCGAGTGGGATCAACCCCGGAACATGGTTAGATTCGGTATGGGTTGAGGGGGTTGCAAGACCCCACTCACTTTCAACCCATCAATGTTAGTTTCTTTATAAAATATTTGTATCCTACAGATTATATCAAAACTCAAAAGCACCTTATAGATGGTTGATCAATTTTGTTATAAGTTATGGATTTTATACTTGTGTGTGAATTGGTTTTGTAAAGAAAGTGGTCTCACTGAAATAATTATTGGGTTATTAAAGCAAATCCTTGTCAAAAAATAGATGAATATTATACAAATTATTAGTTGTTCATTGTTGCCGACTGAAAAAACATGAAGTGAATGAACCCCATCTTCTAATCATGACTTATGAGGTTTGTTCTTTCACATTATATACTTTAGTGTGGTTAATATGTTATAATTGTTTTTTGTTTGGCTATATCATTACTTGTCATGATCTATGGAGTTTGCTATGATTTAATATAACTTTTTCACACTAACACTTCTAACCACTCTAACGTGAATTATTCTAACATGATATATTTTTTGCCGACACTAAGAAAAAATCATGGATATGCCATTAGCCCGCAAACGCGGGATAATTTTACACTCATGCTCGGTGAAAATTCATAGGGTTACACCGACCTCGCCACCCCACTTTTTGAAAAAGAAATGAGAAAATTAACATGAAAAAGTAAAGATGACACCTTGAAATGAGAAAAAACTTAGAAGAATTTGAGAAAAAAAAGCATACGTGACACTAATGTGTCACTCGGGAAAATATAGGGATAACAAGATAACTAACTACCAAAAGCCTTACAAGTTTGAATTCTCAAAGAGTTTTGACTTCAAACTTCTTCATTCTGATTGTGTATTTTTACCATTTTAAGAATAAAAGTCTTTTTACTATAATTTTACCCTATATATAAGAGTAAATATTATAAAAATCAACATATATTCAGTGATTTCTCACAAAATTCCCTCTATAATTTTTTGGACGTAAAAAACAACATATTTTTTGTTTTGTCTTATAAAAGTCCCTCAACAATTTTTACACATAAAAAACCAAATTATCTTTTATTTTTTCACACAAAAGTCCCTCAATATAGTTGTTTCCAAAACTTAAACGAGTTAAGAGTTTTTTATGTGAATAAACAGAAAGTATGTTGATTTTTCTTGTGCAAATATTGTAGGGTGATTTTTACGAGACAAAACAAAAAGTATGTTGAGTTTTTACATGAAAAAGTTTATAGAGAGATTTTTGTAAGAAAAAACTAAAAATATATTAATTTTTTTATGATATTGCCCTATATATAAAGTAAAAAAGTTGTAGTTTATACTTGAAATGCCCCAACGGTACATTTTTACGCCTACAAAGCCGTTGAGATGAGTGGAATCGATGGTGAGTTACCAAATCAGTAAAGAAATTTCATCCCTCAAAAGTCAAAACCGGGGGTGGTGTTACCAATCCTTAACCAATATTGCCAGTGGTTTGCTGAGTGTTTACTGACTAGATTTCCATGTGGCGTTATAAAAACTCAACTTGTTTAAACAAACACAATTATATTATTTTGGGAATTTTATTATAACAATATTTAATATAGTCAATTATCATTAAAATTAATGGTCAAAATAGAAAAAAAAAAGTCCAAAAAGGACACTATGAGTATATAATAATGAAAAGACATGAGAGAATCAAAAGTTGTTACCACCGATATTTTAAAAACTGAATCGGACGTTAAACCGGACGTTTTACTGGTTTGATTGTTGGACCGGATTTAAGAACCTGGTAACGTCATAATTATATATATAATATATTATGTTTATAGTTATATATATAATTAAATATAAATAATTTATATATGATTTATATATGTATTTTATAGTTATATATAAAACTTAACTATATTTGTATATCTAACACAGTAATTTATGGTTTAATACCCCGTTTTTAATTATTAAAATAAAAAAAAATCAAAATCTGGTTCAAACCGATCCGGTTTCCCGGTTCGACTGCCACTAACCAAATCATAACGAACCGGACCGGCTAGGGGGCCAATATTCCCCGGTCGGACCGGCCGGTCCGATCCGGTCGCGAAAACGGTGGTTACCACCATCATCACTTGCATTTTTAGGAAGGGAAAACAATAATCAAGTTTTAAATTGTTCTAATTATGTCACTTGTAAATTTTTTTACCCTAATCAAATCAATAAAGTTTTAGGATTATTCTAACCAGGTCATTCATAAGTTGCAAAATATTTTTAAAAATTTGAATTTTTTCAAAAAATTAACAATATTAATAAAAAATTGAATTATTTAAAAAAATTATGAGTTATTTAAAACAATAAAGTAATATATGTGACCTGATTATAGCACTCATAGAACTTTAATAATTTAATTAGAACAAATAAAAATATTAATAATCTAATTAGAACGTTGTTAAAACTTACTTACTATTATATAAAGTTTTTCTTTTTTTATTATTGTGATGTATGTTAAAGACCTAAAATTGTAATAAAGTTTTGAGCTTTTGTGTTGGGAAAGTGGAAGATGAACTTCCCGTAGCATGATAATGATACAAGAAATATCATCTTGCATGCTTTAGATATATGAAGGTGTCATGGTATATGGTTACATATGAATGACATCGGTCGGTTTGAGTTGAAATAACATACATGCACGTTTAACGACTGCAACAATTTGTATTGTATAATTGTGAATCTATCATAATCTAGAATGAAAAATCGTGTGCCTCATTATATATGTTTTAGACCGATAAATGAATCAAAATTACAGAAATAAACTTGAGACTTTAGTGAGAAAATAGGAGCCTTTAGATTTATGCGGTTTGCTTTTTTCTTTTCTTTTTTTTTATTTAATTCGTTAGCTGTTAAAGGAAGGGGCTAGATAGTGGGCTGGATTTAAATAAACCCCGAGCAAGGGTTTATTCGATTCTTCATTTGCGCCGCCACTTTGAAAAATTGAAGTATAAAAATACATCTTTAAGGTGGTGGTTGTAAGGTGTGCAAAATTTTGTAGAAAAATATGTTGATCAAAAGTCTGTAATCTTTAAAAAGAAGATTTTTTGTTTTTAAATAAATCTATATTTTAAACTTTAAAAAGTACTTTAACATAAAATTTTAAATAAAAGTTATACAACACTGCAATAATACTTATAAAACAATAAAGATACATTTTATTTAAATTATTTATTCCACATTTTTAGTAGCTATAAAACCATAAAAATACATCTTATTTCATGCGGACGGTGGGTGGAGGCGCACGGCGGTGGTGGCGGCGGGCGGTGGTGGCGGCTGACGGTGGTGGCGGCGGACGGTGGTGGCGGCGGACGGTGGTGGCGGCGGACGGTGGTGGCGGCGGACGGTGGTGGCGGCGGACGGTGGTGGCGGCGGACGGTGGTGGCGGCGGACGGTGGTGGTGGTGGCGGACGGTGGTGGCGGCGGATGGTGGTGGTGGCGGACGGTGGTGGCGGAGGATGGTGGTGGTGGCGGACGGTGGTGGTGGCGGACGGTGGTGGCGGAGGATGGTGGTGGTGGTGGTGGTGGACGGTGGTGGTGACATGGGTGGTGGCATGTGATGATGTTTAATCCTCTGCAGAATTTAAAAGACTTTAAAAGTGTTGTGTCAAGTCTGTACAATGCAGATCTCGCGTAGACTTTTTTAATGGAAAGTCTTTCAAAAAACAACACTCTGCGGACCTTAATATCTGTGCATGGTCTACGCGACGCAAACAAAAAAGATCAAGAATAGAAAAAACAAACACCCCCTATGAATACAATGATGAGTAAGGGTGATGATTTGAGTTCAAACTAATGATCCCAAACATAATCGTATCTATATTTGTGTTAAAACATGAATCTTAACTCGAATACACATAAAGTCTTTGCAAGCTTAAAACGACAGATGTAAGCCAGTCAAAGGAATGTCGGATTGTAATCAAGTTATAAAATGTTAAATGGGTTGAAGGGTGGTATTAAAGTGGTAAACAAACTATATTTGACAATATAACACAGTTTTTGACTAATAATCAGGTTCTATTAGCTTCCTCGTCAAGTAAAACTCAATTCCTTTACTACAAACCTGGTTCTTTATGTTAATTATTTTTTGAGAGTGACAAGCTGATGACTAACCCACATCCTATTTTCTAAACAATGTATCTTTTTATCTAATATCTGGTTTTTTGAATTAAGAGTCAAAGATTTCATCTTTAAATAAATTAAAAACCCAAGATGGAGTTATTTATATTAGAAAAAAGTATATAAAATTAAAACAATGTATTAAATTAGAGCATTAGTGTGTGTTATATTTCTAAGATACCCGCAAACATGCACTATTGCTATTGGAGACAAATATTATTATAAAAATGTACATGGTGATTGTTGGTGGAGCTTGGTGCTTGTAAATGCAATCAAATGGTTTCTATTTTTGGAAAATTAAAACGTTTTTTGACTTTTTCCAAATAAGGACTTGGTCCATGACCATGATCAACCACAGACTTAAAATCCTAGGTAATCATGGAGGACCAATGCTTTTGATTAAATGCAAATCAATTGGAACCATTTGCTTTAAAATTTAATGTTAAGCTTAATTTACTTATTTTCAAGATTTTGATGCCTCCAATGAGATATATTTAACTATAATCAACCATACATAAGTACACTGAGTATTTAACAAATGTTTTATAGAAGTACATCACTACATTGTATAGTTTTAAGTAAATGTTAAGGGTGGAGGGGGCACTTATGCTATAAGTGCCTTATTACACCATGAGTATAAAAAAAATTATCACATTAAAAGTTTAAAACATGTCACATCATACCATAAAGTTTGAAAAGGGACTCTTGACATAATTTTTTAAACAAAAACTTCATAAAATTTAAAAAGTTAAAACTTAAACATAAAAACTATTTTTAAATAAATAACTTAAAAATAAATATAACTTATACCAATAAACTAATTTTCGTCTTCGAAATCGTGATATCTACATTCTTTGTAACATATTTCACACGATCAAATCTAAGCCTACAATGTATGTGATTATCGCACAACTCCAAAATTGTATTTTCATTCTCAACTGAATTGGTTGATGGATTTCAAATGTGAATAGAGACATAGCATAGCCATTGTTTTTTATATAATGCATGCTTACATTTGATTATCATTTTTTCTTTGTTCATCGTTTTAGTCGGTCGTGCAAGTATTTATCATTTTACTTTTAAAACATCAAAAGCTTGTCCTACATCTTTTAATTTTAAGGACTCTTACACCTTTTAAAATTCTTTTCTTTGTACTCAACATGATAAGAATATGATTTCATAAAAAAGTTGACCAAGAAAAATATATACCATACATTTATATTGATTTCGTTAACATGAAATAGACAATTGGGGTTGTTCCATTCAATTCAAGTGTGAAAAGTGGAGATGATGAAGAATGTGGATGTCATTGCTAAAATTGAATGCACCAAAGTGGAGATGATGAAGAATGTGGATGTCATTGCTAAAATTGAATGCACCAAAATACGCATGCCAAAACCATAAATCTTGTGATGCCTCGATTTCGATAATGATTGTTGGACTATCGTGATCAACTCAAATATATTGCCCTCGCAAATGCCTATGACAATTTTTCCAAGCCCAATGAGTCCAATCAATGTTACCAAGCATTCACAAAATGTCATGTCTATATTGATATGCATCGTATAATAATGCAATATCATGACTAGTGGGTTTGCGTAAAAATTGTTACCGTATAAAATAACAATAACATTGCAAAAATATTCAAGACACTCACGTGATGTCCCAGCAGGCATAGCTAAATATTCGTCATATGTATCGGGTGAATTACCCGTTGACGAATTGCCAATATGTATTTTTGTATTAGCATGAAACTTTCTTTTCACATCTCATCAAACCCTTCTTGAAACCATTCAAAGTTGTTGCGTATGTCTTATACAATTCGTAAAAATAAATCACGAAACAACCGAAATCTATTTCTAAACATCCTGTCTTTGAATTTTAGGTCCTCCCCAAAATAATTATTCATACAAAAGTCATTAACTGCAACACGATCACGATTCAAGATTCGTTTTATTCAACTTTTAGCCTCGTCAACGTGTTCGGCTTGAAGGCTAAAAATATTCCAACCCATCAGACTCGAAACTATCTGAAGACGAAAGACGGAATATAAATTTAATTGGATATTTTGTATAGTTTGAATGTAACGAAAGGAATATTTAAGAGATTTGGAATTAAGTGGTATCAAAATTGAATTGTTAATTTGATATTTGTAGAGATTTTATTAAATTTAATAAAAAGAGTCATGTGAGAGAAGACGGGGAGGGGGTTCAATGGCTAGGTAACAGTCAAATGGGGGCTCGTTCCACGGTGACAACTTGTTGTGCCTTTTATTCTTTGCGGCGTCAAGAAGAGTTGTCACATCCCAACCTTGACGGTGGAATCGTCAAGATGTGAGGGTTAAAATTGTTCACAACCACATAACACTCTCTTAAAATACAAATATTATTATTATAAGTTTCAAATGCAAATATAACCATAACTCTTAACATGAAACAAGTCAAAACATAACAAATAATCCAAGCTTATATTCTTTAGTCTATGTTCAAATTCTAGTTTTATGCAAACTTCAAATGTTGACTTTAAACTTGGGCATTTCTTAAAACATGTTAAAAATAAAAGATCAACTATGAAGTTGGTGAGTTTCCATGGGTTTAATATACATAATATATCAAAAGATTACAAGTAGCAATTCATGATCAAAGGTTATGAGTAGGGGTGTGCATGGTCGGTTTGGTTCGGTTTTGGCCTAAAACCAAAACCAAAAACCGATATTTCGGTTTCTAGGTTTTTAAAACCGTTCGGTTTCAGTTTTTTCGGTTTTTGGTTTTCGGTTTTAACTTCGGTTTCGGTTCGGTTTTTGTTTTTTTTGGTTTTACCATTTGTGCTTCTAAGGTTTAGAAAAAAATTGTTTTAAAGTAATAAATTTAAGTCAAAAACTTTGGCCTTACATTATTTTGTTGATCTCTAAATATAATCTATATATTTTTATAATTTAGTTGACATTAAACTTAAATGCAATACATAAAATATAAGAACAATATATTCAACAAAACATTTTAATTTATCAATTCAAATTAAAAAAATAAATATTATTCTTGAAGCCTAAATATTTAACTTTTTTTAGTTAAGATAAGCTAAACAAGTAACTAATAGACTAATAATTTTTATAAAAATATGATTACACCTCTAAATTTACAAGTTTGATTACATCGGTTTGGTTCGGTTTTTTCGGTTTTTGTTACAAGCAAAACCAAAACCGAACCGAAAAAATCGGTTTTTAAAAAATTATCAAACCAAACCATCGGTTTTCTAGCGGTTTCGGTTTTATCGGTTTGGTTGCGTCGGTTATTTTGGTTACGGTTCGGTTATGGTTCGGTTATTTTGGTTTTTTGCTCACCCCTAGTTATGAGTTATGCAAGTTTATAAAACACATATAGCTACAATCAAACCTCGACTGATTACAAGTTTACGAGTTTATATGATTGGCTAAGTGTACTTGGTTCCCATGATAAACAAGTCATACATCATCAGGCGCCGACAATACATCGGCTTTAGCACCAAATAAGCTTGTCAAGCCCATAGATCTATGACGTCGTCAGGCTAGCAATAGTTAATGATTGTCAACATATAATGCATCTCATATAAAGCTTAGAATAACACAAATTACCATAACAAAATATAAGTATGAATTGCAAGTGCGTTACAAGTATAAAACGTTTACAAGTGTAAAATGTTTACAAGTGTAAGTTTGATAAAATTAACATGTTTTACCCCAAAAAGGTGTGAAATAATAATAAAATAGGGCAAAAAAACTCACATGGCAAATAAGTATAAAAGTGACGATTAATAAAATAATAAACAATGTTTCAACGTAAACCTTCACGAGATATCTAAACATTTATGAATATTTACAAGGTTTAAGTTAAATGATACTTTTAATGATTTAATGAGTACTATAGTTGCAAGGGAATTTGGGGTTTTGATAAAAACACTTTATTTTAATTTTAAAGAAAAGAATGAGACTAATTAAATATTTTTTCATAAAGAAATAAATTTACAATAATCAACTAAGCTTAAATATATAAAGTGTAAATATCTTTTTATATTCATTTGGAAAAATTATAGTTTTAAATAATAATGTTTGAACTAATAAAAATTATAGTGATATACATCATCATTTAAAGTCTATTTTATAAAAATATCCTAATTATAACCTTTGTTTCATAGAAATTATCAAATTGTTTAAAGAAATATATATATACAACAATTTATTAAGTGACTTCAAAAATAAAATAGTTTACAAAACATTTTTTTATAATTTTTATAAATTTTTCTATATTTTTTTATAAGCCAAAAAGCATTAAAAAATATGTGAAGTTTCCCGGGTTCGAACCTGGGACCTCTAGGAAAGGGTGTGTGTGTTTTTACCAGTGAATTAAGGGCCGAAGCCGTGTTATGAAATGATTCCCTAGTTTTAAAAACACAATTCCACATAACCCCTAATTCACCATGAACCCTAGCTTCGATTGATTCCAAATTAAAGTACCAATCGATGTTATTATCCAGATTATTGTTAGGGCTTTCATTCCTCAGACAAAAATGAGCATATATCTATGTTTAATGACCCGAATTGAAAGTGGATGAAGGATGAACAAACTATGAACAGGCCGCGACAAAGGTTAGACTCAATTCGTGTGCAAACGATCACAAAACCCAAATTAAACTTGTAGACAGCTTCGAGTGATGCTCTAGATCCAAAGCCCCTTATCAATTTAAGTTTAATTTGACGAATTGGCGATGCTCAAGTGGAATGCAGATCGCGACTTCGGAATGAATGCAATGAGAGGTTTTTGTGAGTTACAGATGCAATTGAAAGTTGTATTTGATTAATGGTAACCAGATGATTGTTTATCTTAGTTTATTGGATTATAATTAGGATTAAATGCTCAAATGGCTTTATGGTTAAAGGTGAACTTCGGTTTCATGTTTGAATGCTCATAACGACCCTTAAAATCGAATTAAAGTGTAGTAACAGGTTCTATTCTTGTTCCTGAAGCGGTTGGAAACGATTGAGGTTCACGATTCGAAGGGTTTTGGAGTTTTCAACTTTGCCAGACTTCGGCCGGAGTCCACCGGGTTTAAAGTGGGCGGGGGTTGGGTTTGAAACATAAAATTTACACTTTGGCCCCTTGAGATTCGAGTTGTTATTATTTTATGTAAAAACTTTCTTTTAAAGTTTTCAAAATAACAAAACACCCCTTTAAACTTAATTTAATTTTAGGTCTAAACATTTTTAAGTTTAATACCATAATAATAATAATAATAATAATAATAAATATTATTATTATTATTAATTTCAATTTAATAACTAAGTTATTAACTTTCAAATTAACAAATTAAAGACAAACAAGAAAACAAGCATAAGTAACCCATAAGTTTTATAAATATCAACAATGGTCTTTACAAGAATTTAACGACATTAATTTTTTATTGACGGAAAAAATGTGAGATGTTACAAGAGTGGCGGTGGTGTTACAGCCACACGTTGAGGCCGTCGAGCCTCGTGGCGTGAGCACCCCTCCCACCCTAATATTAGTAATGTTTTATGCAACCCATTTAGGTAATGCATTTTATATTATTCTAAATGTAAGTGAATTTTTTTAAAAATATTTTGCAAATTAAAGGTCACCTTGTTTTCTATACTTGCGAGTTGCCATAATATCATATTTTGTAGAATCACCTTACAAACTTTCATGCATTCATGCTAACAATATAAAGTGATATAACATACGTATGTAACACACATAATATCTTGTATTTATATTCTATATACATATTATCAACATTTGTATGAATTATAGGTTGTATCATAAGATTTAGTGGTTGCATCTATTCTTTTTTATAATTACTTTCTATATTTACATAATACTTTTACATCTTATACAATTTAACTCTAATATTTTTTACTTTCAACTTTGGTCCCCTAAAATTTCATAATTCATAAATTCTTGCGATTTAAGACGCCGCAATGTGCGTGTTTGGTTCAACATATTTATGTTTTATTTTCTGTTTTTTGGCTTTGTTACAACGCGTTGTTTCGTAGGTTGATTTACTTATTGTTTCATATGTTTTATATTTCGCTTGTGTGGATCAATGTTTTTACGTCTATTTATCTTTTGATTCATTTTTTTTTACGTTTTTTTCTCTTTTTAAAGACACTTTTTTTGGTGTTAATGGTTAGTAGTGATGATGTGCCAATAGTGCTATTTGGTATTGTTTTACGCATCCCGCTACAACATGTGAATATTTAATACTAGTATTATATGTATCTTAAGCAATTGTTAGTTATTGAATGGTGAAACTTTTAAGATACATAAGTGTCCCTGTTTTAGCGGGTGTGAAATTTTCAAGATACATATGTGGCATTGTTTTAGTGGGTTTGTTTTTCTGTTAAACCATTCACAATAGTTTCTTCATCTCTACCCATATATTTATACTAAAAATTTTATCATCTTTTTCAATCAAATAATACTTTTAATATTTTTATTATTACATTTTATCTCTTATGCATCCACTCATAACCATTTTTGAAATATTAAAACATTTATTAGGGTTGTATGTACCATGATTCCCCATGTTTTCCTAAATATGGTAAATCCTTATAAATATTCTTTATCATTCACTTACAACCACCATCAATCATTCCCATAATATAAGACACACACTCACATAAAAAAATAAGAAATCCGTTGTGAATGCTCTTAAGGTATTTCTTAGCCACAATAAATTGATAAAAGAAAAGAAAATCTATTCAAGTGGCATTTGCTTGATAGGTATGCAATTTTTGAAACAATGGAAAGCAAATAATAATATTTGAAAAAAAATATTTATTTAATAGTATTTATATCATATTTACAGCCGATTATTGTATTTTTACGACAGAATATACTTTGGATGTTTTATGATTTAGTGACACTCACTTTACTATAGAGCAAGCGTTACAGTTTTACGGTGGCATGACAATGTTATGACGTGTTTTTTGTGTCTTTCTTGAAACGCTAGCTAGAGGTTCACGAAGAAATGACTATTGTTGTGACGAGTTGTTGCCTTCGCGTTTTGATATTTGGGATAATAGTGGAATTTCCCGTGAACGTACAAGTTGAGAAACCTAGTGTAAAGTTATAATTAATTACGCCCCTTGTTGCACGAGGCTAGCATATGATTTGCTAATCCCAAAAGATTTTTTTCGGGACCTACACAAACTGCATGGAAGATTCTGACCGAGCCTAGCTAAGTGATTAGCATCTTAGCATATTTAAATCATTTGATTTTGGCATACATGATACTTATGCTTATTACCTTAATATGTTTAAAACTCAAAGATGATATGCTATTATATAAAGTCATAATAATCTTTTGTCTTCTCACTTCTTTTACCTCTATATTTATTGACAAAAAGTGTCACCATAATAAAATAAAGGGTATTTAATTTGCACCTTAACGAAGCACATAAAATATTTTGATGTTGGTGAACGAGATGGCCTACAATACCTATGAATGCAAAAGTTAACTGGTAAAGATGGGGTTTTATAGACAAAAAGAAATAAATGATACCCACATTTTATCCTCAATGATATTTAAATGATTAAGTTCTAATGGAGATACCTAGTTGCAATTTTCTTTAGTTACTTTTCAACATAAAAGTATTTATTTTATTTATCGAGAAAAGATGAACTTATGCTTGTAGGGATAGATTTTTTGAATGGTGTAAACATTTTTTTTGGATCAATGTAAGCATTTTTGCGTTAAGTACTTTGACAGTTCTATCGAAATAACAATAAGATTATTTGAGAATATTAAGAACGGGTATGTTTTTTTTAAGTTGTGAAAAAAATAGCCAAAGCAGGCTAAAGATTTGTATATTATAGATTGAGAATCATCATTTTGTTTAACTACATTAAAGAACGTGTCGGTTTGATGGTTATTACAATTAGCAATTAATAATGATAATAGATTACTATTAATTAGTAGCAAGGTAGTTCCTTCTTATTATTGGCATCTATTGATATAGAAACTTCCCTACTGCTAATCACACTCTTCTATCCTGATAACTTAGTTCGCACTCTAAATTACAACTAATAGTTGGTAGTTAACATAGGTTAGTTAGCACTCTAAATTACAACTAATAGTTGGTAGTTAACACTAAGGGGTTGTTTATCAATTTCTAAATGATTAAATGCTGAACTAATAAAAAGTCTAAACCATTAATTGCTGGACCATTAAAAAGTTTGAACCATTAAGAGAGTTAGTATGTCGTTTAACTATTCAAAAACAAATATCTAACCAATTCAGATAAGAATTCAGATAAGAGGTCTTCACCATTCAGCATTAGACCTCTTAACCTTTTAGCATTAGTATAATGCTTAACCATTCTGAGGCAAATGTCTGAACCATTTAGATATTTACTCGTGAAACAAACAAAGTCTGAACCATTAAGTGCTAAAACATTCAAACATCTAAATCACTAAAAAGTTGATTCAGATGCTACCAAATAACCCCTAAGACTACTCCTTACCGATTACTAAGTTACTTTTGATCATATAATAGTTGTTGATTGCACAAGTTCCCGTTGAGGGATCGGTTTCCAGTGATAGATCGTTTTCAACTCAATGTGTTGTCAATTAGCTAGAACTAAAGTAAATAATTTTTATGCTCTTGTATAAGATGTGAAAATATAAACATTAAAGGATTTAATAATGCTTATGAGTGTATTATTCATCATACATATGCTTTTAACACAAAAACAATTTATTATAACCGTATTTAACTTTGTCTAATCTAACAAAGTTCACTTGCACATGACAAGAATTAGTGCATTGATCATTATGTGCACGCTTTAACACCACAATGACTAGTTATTCGTGAATGTGACTACGATGTCATAACACATGACATTACCCATTAGCACATTATTGCACTAATCGTTATATGCATGTCTTTTAACATCTAAATGATGAACTATGCTCAATGTGGCTTTATTTAGCCTAAATAAGCCACTAAGACATGACAAAGTTTATCAGGGCCAAATCATCACTAATTATATCGGTACTTTTGTAAGTTAGGATGGATCATTCATCAGTAAATCCAACAATTACTCTAAGATCAAATTAAATTCTGTAGTCGTTTAAACCATTTCTCTGTCAAGCTAAAATTTAATTTCTCACGATGCCCTCACGTCGAATAATTGGTCAAACCATTGTGACTATCGCACCACCATCTGAACCACCAACCATTCAAATTGTTTCCTTTTCATTTTCGAGGGACAAGTTTCCTTTTCATTTTCGAGGGACAAAGTTTCCTTTTCATTTTCAAGGGATTTGTCCCAGGCTAACCACAAGAATTTTGTGTTATTGTGCAAGAAAATCCATCCAACTTGATATTCAAAAAGTGCTTTGTTCTATGTAATGATCCCAACAAGTTAACTAATATTGTCATTTATAGAAGCAATCTAGTCTATTATGATGATTCATTGAAATGTTTGGCAATCAGACTATATGTTTAGTCTTGTAATTTATACAATCATACAATGCAATTATTGTAGGTAAATAAATGGGTTTTAACATTAATATAAATAAAAAAAAATACTTTACTTATTTGTAAGAAAATTACATATACAAAATGTTTGCAAAACAAATGTGAATGTGAAATACACATTGAACAAAGAAGAATAACCATCCTTCACCCTGATCATCAGCCTAAGATGGAACAGAGAAAACATTCGAGTTTTCTAAGGAGGCACGTTCAAACGCTTCTCTTAACATAATATTTGCCTACTCACGAACTTGTTTCTTAGGGTAGTTGTCGTGGTTGGATAAATAACAAATTAATATTAAAGACTTAGCTACCTATAATTATTACGGGTATGTAAGAGTCGTCTCCACAGAGAATTAATGAAAAATGTAAAACTTTATATCTAAAAACTTGAAACTCAAAACAAAAATGCAAAAATGATTTTTGTTAAAGATGAAAAGTAAATTGAATGCAAATAATTAAAAAAACAACAACCATGATTATGGGTTTTGCAAACTATAACAAAAAAACAATCACTTTCAAGACTCAAGTTCAAATGTCCACACTTGATTTTATAAGAATTGATTGGGAATCACATAAACATGATTTTACAAAATCATTTTATTAAAATAATAATTGTGAAACAAACATTTAAATAATGCTCGTTCACACAATTACTAAATCATTTATGCAAAAAATTCACAAACATAACAATCTGATCACGATGCAAGAAAACCAAATACAAATGAAAGCACATAATGCTTAAACATAAATAAGTCTTTAACTTCAAACAAACTCACAATCAGACTCTTGTGTAAAAAGAAAATAAACCAAAAAATCAATCTATACTAAATCTAGTGCTTCACTTACAAAAATCTCATCTTGAAAGTGATTACAACTAAATTAGCCGCTCACAGCATGATTAGATCTTCAATGATGGAATGGATGTTTTTAGTGCTTGATTCGGGTGAACCGTGGTGAAAGAAACTCCCAAAATTGTACACAGTATCATATGCTAGGTGTTAAGTTATACGAAGCTTGTTCTTTGGACTCTGCACAGGATACGGTGATTGGTACGGTGGTTAGCGTATAATATGTTGATGGTTACGTTGGCGTCTGATTTGAAATAATTTTGACTCTATCTTTTTTGTAATTCCACATCCGGTTATTTCACTTGTTTCAATATTTCCATAAAGCTCCAAAACATGTATTTTTGTCTTCTAACTACCGCAAACAATAATACACCCTAAGTAGCCATGTTTGACATAAATAATCATATAAAGTAATGCAATTAATCATTATAACTATCAAATAAACATCTCACGATCTGATACAACAATTTGAAACAGTTGTAATATTAGAGTAGACCACTTAGCTTGAAACTAACCATTAACATTGTAAATGTTTTACTCTTATTGAGAGCATACATAGTTTCTCAAGAATAATTTGAAAGTTTATTTAATGTGATGTTTCAACTAAGGTTTTAAAGGTCTTCAAAACCTTGTCATCCTCCAATGGACATTGCAGTAGAGGATCCTATCATCCTCTAATAAGCACCATAACAGAAGAACTTGTGAGCCTTTGGCAAGAGGAGCGATCCTCTAATGACCATAATCTTTACTTGACTCGCATAATGGAACTCAACTCATCATCCTCTGATAAGTTAAGAGGAAGATTCCTCTTCCTTCTAAAAATACTAAGACAACTCGCAACAATGTGTGTGCAAGTTAGGGTGCAAACACCCATAGTATCTCTTTATTTATCGATCTTCTACTAAAAACAATTATTTAAAAGTTCTTATGCTAATATATATCATTTTAAGTTTTGTCCATCCTTTCGTATGGGATAATACTCCATCCAAATTCCATCTTATTTTTAAACTTTTATAGGTTTCATACACACACTTTGAGGATCAATATCTCATTCATTCTGGCTTCATTTCAAACACGAGTTTAGTCATGGTGATGCTCTCACAATTTAGAACACAAAGCCATTAAATATGAAACACATTAATCACAATCAAATATAATTTTTTACATCTAAAAGTAGTGAAAAATACACTTTTTTCACTATTTTTCCAACAATTACAATACCTCACTACTTGTATTATGGTATCATAACGTGACATAACATGATTCAAACCGAGATTTATTCAAATAACAGTACTGTAGAATGAATCTTTGAAACAAGGTCTTGACTCACTTAATTATCGAATATGATTTAGACGAATGAGTGTTCACTCCACCAAGCCATAGCTAGCATGATCCAGGAGGGTTTCCGTGGCCAGCACCCGGGCTTGGGCCTGGACATGTTGGCCTAAAAGCTCGTGTCTCATACTTCTTGTAGCGATTGAACAAAAGTCCTTCAGCCTTAGGTGCTGGTGGCGTCTGGTTTGGCATGGAAGGAGGAAGGATCTTTCGCCCTTTTGACGCTTCTATCGAATGTATATCATATGGTACAAGTAAAATAAGCACGCAAAGACTTAGCATGCCCATGGTAGATGAAAGTACAACACCTCTAAGCTTAGTAGGGTTTATGCCAAAGCTCTTAAACAAAGAACACAACGTGAAGTTTGATATATGAAAACGATAAATGCTACGAATCATATAGGGCGTTATTTATATGCAAGGTAAAGTGTTCCACACCATGGTTTTGTTTATATAATGTTCATTGGAATAAATTTCATTTATTCAATTGCATTTTCCTAATCATGGTTTTGAATGTACGTACTTACTATTTTATAGCAATTTCTTGATTATAAAGAAACATAGTGACGTGCAACCAATCATGACACAGTGGGGATTCTTCTTACTATATATGTTAATTTAAGCTCGATTTATAGATTTATAGATTCGAGTCAAGTAAATCGGTTTGGGACACTAAATATATTCGGTAAATAATTAATTTATTCAAAAATGTAGAGTCATTAGAAAAAAATATATATCATGTAATTGTATAATGAGTTTTCATGTTAAAAATGTCGTTCCAAACACATTGTTAAGTAACTATTTTTCTATGAATAATATCATATAGATAATGGTAAAACATAATAGTATATGAACTTATAATCTTAACTTATAACTTTATAGTTACCTTGTGAAAGTTTCAGTCGATAAAGCCCAATATCAACTAGTTAGTGACTATTATTTTAGTTTAGGATTCAATTTTTTAAACTTATATTCAATATAAATAATATAATTCAGGTAGTATATAAACTAGATATTATAAAAACATAAGCAACATTATGGGAAAAACTGAAAAGCACTTATGAATCGTAGGGAATATTTCAATATTTACAAAAGACTACATTTCTTAACTCGCTCCAAATCAATAAGGCCTCTTCTCAAACTTGAATTCCAAGATACTATTAAGAAAAAAAGAGAAGAAAAAGTACGTTTGATTAGACATCATGGAATGTTTATTTCTTTTGTTATATTAAATCCTGCACCACATAAATAATTTTCTATTTTTTTTATTTCTCTTATTTATAATACTCATATTTATTTTCCTTTTTCACAAGTATCTGCTTTCTATTCATTCGTCTATCGTTAAACAAGATGTGATTAACAGTTACTAACAAATGTTAGTTCAGGCCATTTAAAAACACAATACACACTTTAATTTGAACAATATAGTTCGACATCTTTCATTACTTGAAAACAAGTACCGCAAATTACATAAACTCACTAAATAACAACCCTAAACATTAACCAAATGCTATCCGACTCAAGCACAAATTGCAAGGAAAAAACTCCTAAAAGCAAGTAATAACCCAAGATTTTTGACATACTACTCAACTACTTCAAAACAAATAAAACATATAATAATAAACATAAAAAATTAAAATTATTTGTTGACCCTGTAGCCATATGATAACTTGTTGTCCAGTGAATGTAAGGTTTACAAAATCGGATCAAATAGTGAACTAATTATTTTAGTGGTTAGTTGGGCAGACCAATTTAAGAACAGGTTGAAGTGTTAATTATATATGTATTTTGTATAGAGTTATATATAATTTAATATAATTATTTTATGTGTATATTTTATAGTTATATATAAAACTCAACAAAAAATATATATTCAACTCTCTAAATCATAATCCGATCTACCCGTTAAACCCATTAAAATTCAAAAAAAAATTGAAAATCTTGTCCTACCCGCTTCCTGAGTTCCCGGTCCAAGCGGCCCATCTGAATCCCAATCCGATCTAAGTCTAACAACACTGCATGAACCTTACCTATTTGACCCATTGAACCACGACTCGTGTACAAAACCGATTAACCCACAACAATTACAACTGATGAGTGGCAATAAATAAAGTATACAAACAGAAATTGTTGGTTGTTGCTATCGTACTTCAAAGGGGTCACCGGTATGGATGCCCAGATTTTCCGACGAGTGAGCAAGATTTCTTGATTATATGATTCTTTAATAAAATCATTCACAGCTCATTTTTTATCTTTATTTATATAATTACATTAAAAATCATTAATTTTTCTATCTCCTTTTCATTTTATAATTATTATTTATCCCTCATCCAATTACAACCACTTAAAATAAAGAGAATTACACATATACTCTTATAAACTTAATCAATTATATATATACCCATCTTAAAACTTTAGTTACATATATCCCTTTGTAAAACTTAGTCAATTACATATATACCCAAATTAAAAGTTTAATAACATATATCCCCTTCTAAAACTTAGTTAATTACATATATACTCAAACTAAAAATTTAATTACATATATCCGATTTATTAAACATAAATATCACATATTTACTCATTTTATTACTTTTATTAAAAACAACTATATAATAAATAGTTTACTCTTATTTTATTAAACTATAAAATTATGTTTTTCCTTCTTTACTTGCTTTTTGAGTTTTGATTATTTATTAATAATTTTGATACTCAAGGTTTTTATGTTCTTTTTATATTTTATCTTTTTATACTATTTTTTTCCGGTGCATGTACAATGTAACATCTTGTACTTTTGTTAAATTAGGCGTTAACCTTGTTAAGTTCTTGTAAGGATCATATGTCATTTATGAAACTTTGAGGGCTTGTTGAGTTAAATTGGGAGTTAATAAACTATTTTGCTTAACATTGATAATAATGATAATAATATTGTTACCATAATGATAATAATAATAATAATAATAATAATAATATAAATGACAAGTTATAAAAGTTAACAAGTTAGTTAATGTTAAGCTTGAAGTTAATAAAGGGGGCTTATTTGCCAATTTGGAAACTTAAAATTGAACTTTTAAGCATAAAATGTCAACTATTAAACTACAAAGGGCCAATGTGTAAAATCTCAAAGTTTCAACCCAAACCCCCCGCCCTCACCCGTAATTCCGGCCGGGACTTCGGCCACCCTCCGGTCGAAGTCCGGCGAGTCTAGAACACAAAAACCATTCGATTTTGTAACCCAAAATCGACCCGAATAGTTTTGTAAACGTAATTCGAACTTGAATGCATTCAATAATTGAGTTGCACATCGGTTATCAAGCTTATTCATCGTATAACCGAAACTCTTTTTAATTCATGACCGTTCGATCATTAAAACACAATAATAGTCGAATTAACCTAACGCAAACAATAATTTATCTATCTGCAATCGATTACACTCTTCAATTGCACCTGAAACGAACGCATACATCGAATCCATCATCATCTTCTGTCGCAACTTGCATCATACTCGAACACCATCATTAGGGCTTCAATCTTCGAAATTTATAAGGGGCTTTGCATCAAGGACATCACAAGAAGCTATTCTCAGAATTAATTGGATATTCATTAACGTTTGCATCTGGTTTGCATCACCCACGGCCGCAACCTGTTTCTCGTTGGGAGCATCACCAATTCGAACATAATACGGGTAATTAATCGCACACATGTACTCGGTTTTCTTTGGGGAACAAAAGCCCTATGATTATTTTGGCTAGCAAACTCGAATTGAGCTTTAATTTGGATCAAAACATTCTAGGTTTATGTGGAATTGGGGATTTATAATTGTTGGTTGTTTTAAGAATTAAAAACCAGTTTATACCGCGGCTGAGAGCCTGGTTCACTGGTTAAATCATTTAGTCACACACATGAGGTCCCGGGTTCGAACCCGAGCACCATCATGTTATTTTTTTAAAGGGTTTTAACCCTTAAATAAATTATAAAAACGTTTTAATATATATAAAAATTATTTTATAAACTTTAAATATTTTCAAAAAGCCACCATATATTTTCTGTATTTCTCTTTTAGTCTAAGTAATTATTATTATTTTTTCATGAATAATAAAATGGATTACAAATAATAACAAAAAATTATTATTGTTTCAAAATGTTTCTTTTAATTAATATTGTTTAATAGTACTTAATTCTTTTTTCTATAAAAATCTATTCAATTTTATGAAACTTTCAAAATGTTATAATTATTTCTTTTTCACATAATTAGTATAAAATATAAATATATATTTTTAGAAAATATAAATGATTTTCATTTGTTTAATATAATTATTTAACAAACCTCAAAATCCACTTAACCCTAGTACTCATTAATTAGTTAACTCATTATGTTTAAGTTTAAATCTTGTAATATCTATATAATTAGGTGTATTGTGAAGACTTTACGTTGGACGACGATTGCTATTTCTTATTAATCATCTGTTATATATTTATTTGACCATGTGAGTTTTCCTTGCCCCTTTTTCATATTTTCACACTACTTTGGGGTGAAACATGATAGCTTATACGTGATACACTTATACACATTTGAGACTTGTAAATCACGTGCAATTCAACTTATTATTTTGTCATGGTTATTTGTGTATTGTAAGTGATTATATGAGATACATAGTTTATTTACAATCATTAACTATTGCTAACCTGGCGACGTCTTAAATCTTTGGGCCTGACAAGCCTATTTGGTGCTAAAGCCGAGGTATTGTCGGCTCCTGATGACGTATGCTTGTTCATCATGGGAACCAAATACACTTAGCCAATCTTTTATACTTGTAATCAAGTCGAGGTTTGGTTGTAACGATATGTGTTCTATAACCTTACTTGCTTATGACCTATGACATGAATTGCTACTTGTAACCTTTTTCATATTATGTATGAAAACCTTGGAAAACTCACCAACTATTTTTAGTTGACACTTATTTTTATCATGTTTCAGGTCAACCTCAAGTTTAAAGTGATCCTTTTGAAGCATGCTATAATCTAGGACTTGGACCTAGTTAATGAAATAAAAAGTTTACTTTATGTTATGTTATGTTTGAACTTATTATTTGTTTGAGACTTATGATTGTATTTCATTTCAAGACTTATGATAATAATATTTACATTTTAATATAGCGTTATGTGGCTGTGAACAATCTTAATCCTCACATCTCGATGTTTCCGCCGTCAAGATTGGGGTGTGACATACAAGACATTTCTAAAATTGCAAAAGTAGTCCCTGTGGTTTAATCAAATTGCAAGTTTGGTCCCCACTTTTTAAAAATTACAAATTAGTACAAACATTTGGAAGTTTGTTGTAAATTTAGTCCCCACCGTTAGGGTCCGTTAGTTTTTACGATCTAGGGACTAAATATGCAATATAATAAAACCATAGGGATTAATTGTGCGATTTGCACTAAAATTATTAAAAATTGAAAATAAAATAAAATTTAAAAAAATCAAACATAGAAAATTCAAATAAACATCAGTAATAAAATTCAATAAATTTCAAGAAAATAAAATAAAGGTTAAAAACTCAAATCAAATCCAAAGCTAAATAAAAGTAAAAATAAAACGCATGTAAAAGGAGAAAGTGAGAAGTATTGAAAAAAAGTATGCGATTAAAGTAAAAGATTAAATAAAAACAAAAAAAAATTATAATACAACCGAATAAACATTAATAAAATTCAAAATATATATTGAAAAAATCATATTAAAGTTAAAAAAATTAAAAAACGGTTCGATTTCATTTTTGGTTTTTTGAATTTATACTTTCACAAGGTTTTTAGATTCTTCAATTTATACATAACATATGAACTTTATAAAAATAGAGTAAATTACATGGATAGTCCATGGGGTATGTGCGTATTGCAACTTTAGTCCACACTTTCAATATATTACAGATGCGGGCCTGAACAATGTAAGAAGTGCACGCTGACGATCTCTGACACTAACAAAAGTTAAGTTTCCCTGTTAGTTCTTTTTAAAAGACCAAAATATCCCTTATTTTTATCATCTTCTCCATATTCAACACCCAGCACCATCGCCTCTACGCTCAACCCACCACCGCCGCCACCTCCATCCTCAACCCACCACCACCGCCACCGCCTCTACCCTCAACCTACCACCACCGCACTGCATGCACCCTTAACTAACCACTAACGTCGCCGCCTACACCATCTGTACCATCACTGTGCTATACGTACAACCACTACCGATCACTTCTTAACTGCCTCACGCGTCCGGACCATCACCGCTATTACCAATTGAACATGTCGACCACCGGAAAAAATTTATAACCTCAATTTCACTTTCTTCACCATCACATCAAACATAAAAATCAGCCTCCCATCAGCAAGTACCACCGTCAGAGGATGTTGAAGGTCAAGAGGAACCTCTAGGCTCCTGTTTCACCTTTACCATAAGAAACTTTTGATCATCGTCAGCCATTGGAACCATCGTCGCCTTCAACCCTATGGTTTGATAGTTAAAAACTAGCGGACAGTAACGGTGGGAACTAAATTTGTAACAAACTTTCAAATGTTTGGACTAAATTTACAATATTGAAATATGGGGACCAAACTTGCAATATAGTTAAACCACAAGAACTATTTTTGCAATTTTCTTTATTAAAAATAAGAGTAAATACTAATTATATAAGTATTTTAATAAAAATAATTAAATAGATAAATATGTGATATTTATGTTTAGTAAAACACATATAATCTAATTAACATTTAGTTTAGGTATGTAACTAAGTTTTAAAAAGGGATATATGTAACTAAACTATAATTTAGGTATATATGTAATCAACTAAGTTTACAAGGAGAAATATGTAATTAAAATTTTAAGTTATGTATATATATAACTGAAAATGTTTTTAGAGAAAATATGTGATTCTCCATTTAAAATATATTAAAAATATTATAAGGTTTTGAATGATGATTCATAAAAATACAGATTAAACAGTGAATTTTCTATATAATTTACTAATAACCACTTTAATCATACCATATAATATAAGAAACACATTCACATAGTTTTACGGAACAGTTTGTGAATGTTTTAATATATTTTTTTTTCAAAATCTAATCTTTTTGGTATATAATAAGGGTCCCAATAAACAGACACCCCCAAACTTAAATCGACACCCACCTATACGCCGCGTATGGGTCCATACGCGGCGTATAGGTCCCAGTCATAAATGCCAAGAATTTCACGTCACATTAGTGAGTCTATACGCCGCGTATGGACCCATACACGGCGTATAGGCTTTTTAGAAGACAAAACTGGTGAAGTTAAATCAGTCATTCACGGGTCTATATGCCGCGTATGGGCCCATACATGGCGTATAGAAATGGGTCGTATGGGTGTGGGACGCATCTCCACCCACTCCTATACGCTGCGTATGGATCCATACGCGGCGTATAGGTGTCGGTGGAGATGCGTCCCACACCCATACGACCCATGTCTATACGCCGCGTATGGGCTCATACGCGACATATAGACCCGCTGAATGACTAATTGACTAAAGCCTATACGCTGCGTATGGACCCATACGCGGCGTATAGGCTTTATTTCGAATTATACTGACGCGACTTAAGATTCTTTCGATGATATATAAAGGCATCGAATATCAAATGAATGCGTTCATATTCGTTTGTTACGAAGGAAACGTTGATCTTAATTGAAGGAAATTAGCGTTACGTGGTTCAACATTTTCTTCTGTCACATAATTACTCGATAAACATTTGATTCTTATTTTATTAAGTATTTGCATACATATATACATATATTTGAATTGAATACTTAAAAAATCGTTTCAACTAACTCGGGTTCCATCGGTGCTAGTCAGTTACGGTAAACTTAAATAAATTTTAAGCTTTTTTATCATAACCAACTAGTATCGTGGAACCCGAGTTAGTTGAAATGATTATTAAGTAATCAAGACATTTATGTGTACGTAAGTATGTATATAAAAGAAATAAGAGTTATAGTTTTAAAGAAAAAATATTATTTTGAAGAAATAGTTGAACCACAAAACTCTATTTTCTTATAAAAATCTCATTTGTCTTATAGGGCTGCCACGGAACGTATAGCACGGTTGAATTTGAAGTGATCCAACATTCTTCATTCGTTATGTCGTTTTGGGATGGTAACTATTTGTTTGGTGAATATTCAAGCGTTTCGTACGTGGCAGATAGTAATCAAGATGATTCGTACGTTCAATCTGCTTACGAATTGCCAGATTTAAACCAACCTTATGTCCCGATGATGAGTTCGAGTTTTGCCGAGAATCAAGTTATGACCCGCAACAAAGTAATATAAACTTTCTCTCGAGTGCTGAAAATCAAAACACAAAAATATCGTTTGAAACATGTCAAGAATTTTTATCACTCGATGAGCTAGTCTGTTGGGTTGTTAATAGGGGACGTGATAATGGTTACGTTATTATTACACGAAGATCGAAGAAAAAGGAAGGCCAGGTCGTAAAGGTGTGGCTTATTGTGATCGTGGTGGTGAACACAAAAGTAAAGCAACAATTAGACGATCTGGTAGCAAAAAAATCGGACGTCCTTTTAGATTAGTGGGGATATACGACAACAAACGTCGTTCGTGGAAATTAGAGGTGAGAAATGACGAACATAACCATGATCCCGCTCAACATATGGAGGGGCACCCATTTGTAAGAAGGTTTTCTGAAAACGAATTCAATTTGGTGGAACAACTTACCGATCAGAACATGGAGCCTCGTAACATCTTATCAGCTTTGAAAAAGCAAAATCCAAAGAACGCATCCATAACTAGAGACGTATACAACACTCAATATAAGATAAGAAGTGAAAAGAAAGTCGGTGAAACACCAATGCAAGTTTTAGAAAACCTTTTATCTTTTAAAAGGTATGTTTATTACACCCGAGAAGATCCCGATACAAATACCGTTGAAGATATATTTTTTTGTCATCCAAAATCGTATGACACTTGGCGTGCATTCCCGCATGTGCTGATGATAGACGCGACGTATAAAACAAACATGTACAAACTTCCGTTTGTTCAGATTGTTGGTGTGACCTCGACACATAAGACATTTTGTGTTGCTCATGCACTTATTAGTAAAGAACGAGAAGATAATTTTGAGTGGGTGTTAAATAGATTGAAAGATACGTTAAATAGCTGTATGGAGCCGCGAGTCATAATAACAGACATAGATCTTGCTTTAATGAACGCATGTGTTAAAGTATTTCCGAATGCTTCAAAGTATTTATGCAGGTGGCATATTAATGAGAATATCGCGACCCACTGTAAAGCAAGTTTTACAAACGATGACTGTCGAAAGTTTAAATATGCATGGGCACGTTTGTGTGAGTCTCCCACGCCGGATATTTACGAGTATAACTATAACGTTCTGTACGAATAACTAGTTGAAGCGAAGCGAGAAAGTAAGTTTTTCATTACATACATACATACAATACTCTTATATAACACTTAATTTGATTTTTTTAATATATTTTCAGGAGTATTGTCATATATAAACAAAAACTGGTTAGAGAGTTACAAGAAAATATTTGTATCAACCTGGACTAACTCAAACTGTAATTTTGGCCAACACACAACAAATAGAGTCGAGAGTTAACATGCAAATTTAAAAAGATATCTTAAATCAACAAATAGCTCACTGGATAGACTTGTGGAGTTTGTTGATCAATTGGTAAACGCACAAGAGGTAAATTTAAAAGAAAGTTTTGAGACAGGCAAAATTAAAATTATGAATCATCATAATCTCCCGTTGTTTGATTACCTACGAGGAAAAGTGTCACACAAAGCTCTTGATTTATTAGTTGCCGAAAACACTAAATTGCATGTGATGCGCTCAGCAAATGAAACGTGTGGTTGTCAACTTTTCACTAGTTGTGGGTTGCCTTGTGCTTGTCGGCTGGAAAAATACGAACATTCTATTAATAGTCGTTCCATATTTATCATTTTTTTGTTACAGTAATGATTTTATATAGATTTATAATTGACGTGTTTTGGACGAAGCTTGATACGGTTAAACCATCATTTATGGAGAATGAAGAAGTCGATGTTGAAAAAGAAATGGAATGGGTGAAACAACAAATAATGACACAACCCGCTCCTGTAAAATTTAGTTTGGTGGAAAAAATAAAAAAAAATTGTATATCCATGGAAAAATAACAAAAAAACGCCTGTTATTCAAACAGATATTCGTGGTCGTCCAACGTTAAAGGTTCGACAGCAAAAGCTAGACACTCAACATAGTACGTGTGACATACCAAGACATAGCTCATTTACCGGAAGAACAACTTCAGCAGTAAAGTCTCAGAAACCTGTCATACAACGTAGTCATTCCACATCGTCTAAGGTGTCATAAAGTACCAATGACTTTTCATCGATTATCGGAGATCAGCAATTACACAACATAAACAGGTTAAAAAATTGGATTCCTTCAATCTTTCATCAGTATATTTCACGTATACGAGATGTTCGACCCGATGGTAATTGTGGTTTTCGATCTATAGCTTTAGGGTTGGGGTTTAATGAAAATAAGTGGATGTATGTGCGTCAATAACTTTTAGAGGAGTTGGACACATATGAATTGAGTTACAGAGAAGTTTTTGATACTTTGTACGATGGACAGTATAATGAATTGCGCCAGAAGAACATTGGATGTTAATGTCGTATACGGGAATAGTAATTGCTCAAAGGTTTGGTGTTATTCTTCATCTATTAAGCAATAACGGTTGTCAAACATTGTTCCCCTTATGGGTTGATCCGAACAGTATGATGCCTCATCATGTCGTTTCGATTGTTCATGTCAACAATAATCATTTCGTCCACGTTAAATTAGATGGAGATTATCCGATGCCTACATTAAGTAATCTTTTGATTCTTAACTGAAACGTACGTGCTGCAGAATGGGAGATTATGTATAGGAGTCGTATCTCGGCATACAATACAATAATAGAAGCTAACCAAGATCCCCCAGCTTATATAAATTTATTTTAAAAAAAAACCTATACGTCACGTATAGATCGATACTACACGTATTGTTCGTTTATTTCTCTACATTCACTAGTTCAGGTATGTATTATTGTTCTTATACCTTTGTTATGTTAATCGTACGCTAATTTAAACGTTAAACTGATGTTTTATGCGCTAAAAAAATAGATCTGTAAACTGGTTGAGGAACTATACGCGGCGTATAGGTCTATACGTAGCGTATAGTTCATAGGTTGAAGAAAACCCATACGTGGGTACCTATATGCGGCGTATAGGGCTATACGCGGCATATAGGACCCATACGACACACACAAGACCCATACGTGGGTACCTATACGCGGCGTATAGGGCTATACGCGGCGTATAGGACCCATACAACACACACAAGACCCATATGTGGGTACCTATACGCAGGTCTTAAAATTTTTCGTTTTTTTTTGCAGATATGTCTTCCGATTCTGACGTTGAGGTTGAGGTTGAGGTTGATGTTATTGCCAATCATCCATGGCTACAGTTTGAGCCCGGTACTATTGAGCATGCAAAGTGCTCAAAATTCATTCGTATGAAGATCAGTCATCAAAAGGCAGTGAATTGGGAGGTGATGGCCGAACTTGGGGAGCGCGATAGACTCGCTGGGATTATTGGAGATAATACGCCATGGAGTCGATTATTTGAGCTGGCGTTCTTACCTTCATACCGAGAGCTGACGGTGGAGTTTTTATCCACCTTTATTTATGTTCATCCTGATGAGATGGTGGAGGATGATGAGCGATCTGAGATTTCGTTTCGGCTATGTGGACGATTTCATCAGATGTCGATTGAGCAGTTTTCCATTCTCTCGGGACTTTATTACGAGCCGGAGACTGTTACCCCTCTATTTACAGAGGGAATTACTGAGATGGAGGAGACCCGATTGAGAGATTGGTGGCCTTAAATTGCCGGAGGTCCATTTCAGAGGACTAAGGGCAGGGTCACTGGCATTAGAGATCCTCTTATCCGTTACTTGCATCGGATGATCGCCACATCCATCACAGGACGTGGTAAGAGTCGGGAGTGGTGTACCATTCCCAACTTATTTTAGCTATATTGTTTGCTTACGGGGACCGGGTGCAACCTGGCGAGATGTTTAGCTGAGTATTACGCTTCATATTATCATCGCCAGGAGCGAGGAGCGGTGTATGGCAGCGCGTACATTACGATGATTGCGCGTTGTCTTGGTTATTTTCCTCGCCATGCTGCTGATGTATCCCCTCCGATCAAGCCGGTGAGATTAGATCGTCGTACGTTATTCGGCATGCGTATTATACGCCAGTTTCAGGATGGCATACGGTTCTCTCTTCGACCCGGTGAGATCTGGCATCCTGCACCTGTTCAGCAGGTCGGTGATGACCATCCACATCAGCAGCAGGAGCATATTCCGCATGTTCAGCCGCCACACGACCAGGCGCCTCCTCAGCCACAGTTCCCTCGGCATATTTATAGAGATGTAAGGGTGCCTGCGCGTATTGAGACATTTATGCAGGAGATTAATACGAGATTACGGGATCAGGGTCGTCGCCTCGATCGAGTTGAGGATCTTATGGATTGGCACGTTCAGCTTGAGATTGCACGAGCCCGTGTTGCTGGTATTGATCCTCCAAACTTGCCACCGCCTCGATATTACCCAGATTCACCGTAGTTTTATTTTGTTAATTGTACTTTTATTTTGTTATGTATTTAAAAACTTCGTTATTTATTTATATTATCATTAATATTTGTTTTGTTTTATATGTTTTATTTGTTAACTAATATCTAAAATTATCGATTAATGTGTTACAAAATATAACTTATACGCAAAGTGTTAACCTTAACGTATAAAATAAAGCCGACACAAATTTTTATACGTACTAACCCATACGCGGCGTATACCGCTTCACAATACATAGAAATATTGCAGAAAAAAATTGGGAAAACTATACGCCGTGTATGGGTCCATACGCGGCGTATAGCCTCATCGACACACGTGTGACAAGGGTTTGTCAGGGTCTTGTCAGAATATTCTCTATACGCCGCGTATCCATACGCGATGTATAGGGAATATTTTCGCGACCCTATACGCCGCGTATGAACCAATACACGACGTATAAAATCAAAGGTGTGTTGATTTAAAAGTGGTGGGTGTCCAAATAAAACTTCCATATAATAATTATATGAAAATAAATGTTTTAGATACGAGGTTGTCATCATTCATCACTGATCACACACGCGGTGGTGCCTCTTGTGTCTGTCACCAATAACGTGTCGCACATTGGTGAACCCATCTGTCCACATCTGCACATTCATCACGTCGCTCTTCACTTCCAACAATGCACCATCATCCATCATCGATCCCTCAATTAGTACCCAGGTACTTTCCTCTGTACTGAACACATGCTTTTTGAGCTTTAAGATCTCTTTCTTTTGTATGCATATAACCTGTTCGACGATTTGTCTGACTGAAAACTACCATCTGATTTGGTCGTTTTACTGCAAGAAAAAAGTGGGTTTTGTTCTTCTTTTTATAAATTTTCAAGCTGAAGCTTTGACTCTACAAATTGGGCTCATAATTTTGTATAGATAAACAATTGAGTTGTTACTGTAAGTGCTTAAAGTAAGAAATTTCACCCACTAATTGTTCTGCATTAGTTGGGTTAGTTGATTAGGTTGAGTATGTGCACATCGAGTTCTAGTGAGTTGTATCATAATAGTGCGATTAATTATGCTTAGCAAGGCGGCTCAATGTTTTTTAAGCCCAATCGAACTAAAAAAAATTGCAAACATTTCAAAATATTTTTTTATTAAAATTCGTCTCTTTTATTCAGGATTGGGACCAACGCTTTATAGTTACCGGATATATGTTTAAAAAATATATATACACATGTATTGAGTATGTAGGGATACTTTGATTACATTTATTTTTTTTTTAGTTTTATATGGTCCAACTTCATTGAATTGGATGCCCAATTTAATTAAACAAAATGTATATTTTCATAGGAGGGTACATTTTATTGGATATGAGGTGCAATAAAATAAATATAATGTCTAGCACAGTCAATTTTTTATACATATAAACCTACTTTCTAAAATTTAGAGACCTTTTAATATTGGAGGGTCAAATCTAGCTTTCCCTGAGCTTTATGGCGCGTGTTGTATCATCAACCATTACACGGTTAAGTGGAATAAATAATTATAGGTCAAGAAATTATGTATTGTGTCAATAAGGTTGTAAGATCATTATTTGATCATTTGAACATAGGTTCATCTGGACCAACATTTATTTGGTTGAACATAACACGTTAGATAATAACAAACAAACACGTCTAGTAAAAATACCACTTGTTAGCGCGTTACATGGTGCCAATATGAAACTAGCCTTTTAGATTCGGGCAATTCGGCCCTAGTGAGATCAATGGAAGAAAGGAAGTTGTTCCTTTATTTTGCTGATTAGATATTAAAATTGTTTCAGAGCTTATCTTCTTATACATTTATGCTTTTGCACATCTGTCTGCAGATGCTTCAACTTAAAGGACCAAATTTTGATTCCATGAAAATGGTAAACATGTAAATAGTTGATTGATCAATGATATAGTTGATAGATATGATTCCCGAATTCGTGGGTATGATGTTTTTTTGTTAATAAAGCCTTTCTCACTTTTTAAACTATCTTGTATGGTTGGTTTGAGAGCAACTTTTGTAGTTATAAACACTTGGGTTGATATCCTGTGTGCTTTTATCTACTTGAATATAAGCATATTTTGGAGATTTGTGCTTGGGACCATATCTTTTATAACTCTACCTGTACGCGCTCTGGCTGCATTACACCGCGAGAAACAGGTGATTAGTATGCTTAATAACACTTAGGTTAAGCAATAATGTTGTGTGAAGTTAATGCTGGAAAACTCAATGTGCAGCTGCAAGCACAAATAAATGAATTACAAGAGAAATTGGATTCTCTTGCATGGGATAGAAAGGAACTTCAAGAACGTATAAGAGATGCTATTAGAGAGCAGGATATGATGGAAAGGATGTTAGGTGAGCTTGAAGAGGAACATGAAGAAGCAATCCAAAAGATTAAACTCTTGGAGACTGAGGTACAGTTTTAATGTTATCAGATTTTGGTTTTGTGTTCTGAATATGATGAAATATCTCTACATGCGTTGGGGCAGTTGCAAGATCTCAAGGATGAAAACGACCGCCTAAAGGAAGTTCATGGCAAATCACTATGGGACACCGATATCCAAGTTGGTTCTGGCTATGGCTATGGTCAAAAGCACAATAAAGATGGAGTATTACCATGGAGATACGATCGTTATAAGGTCACTGATATTCTAATGCACGAAGATGCTTTTGATGATGTATGCAAAGGTAAATTGGATGCACATGATTCTGTGATGAACAATGATGCGGCCCTCATGCATCAATTCATGAAAAGAAGTGTGTTTATGGACAATACTTTTGGTCATCAAAGAGATGTTGCGATTTCACAAAGCCTTTTTAGTGCAATGTTATCACTACTGGTTGGGATGGTCATATGGGAAGCACAAGAGCCTTGCATGCCGCTAGTAACTGCTCTCTTTATGGTGGTTTGCATATCGTTAAAAAATGTTGTCCAGCTTTTCTCAACCATCAAGAACCAACCAGCTTCTGATGCAGTCACGCTCTTGAGTCTAAATTGGTTCATACTTGGCACTCTCACGTATCCGACCCTGCCCAGGGTTGCTCATTTCTCAGCACCTTTCTTCACCAAGTTGTTGGGTCGATTCCCTTTTTTCATTCTTGTTAATGGTAATATTTTCTACTATCTTTTTATGGTTTTAACTCGTGTGTCATGATATTTGCAGGATGGATTTGGTTTCGACTTCACTTTTGATCACCAGACCACTTAACGACATATTATCGTACATCAACGACCCTAGTTGAGTTTTCTCTTGTGACTGTTGTAAGCCGCTACCTAGTTGTTTATAGTAGTTTGGGAGAAAGACAAGATCTGTTTGTGTATATACGTATGTTTGTCATGTATTTTGTCGTTTTGATAAGCGAATATAGGTGGGTTTTTCTTGAAACTAAAAGTGAAACCCAAGGACCATGAAGTGGTCACTGTATGGGTGAACCCCACATATGAACCATGTGCCTGTCAACTAAACCCTCATGATGGATCTACCAAACTACCAAAGTGAATATGTCAAAAGGTGATGTTAGATGGTACAAAGACTTTGGTTCGGGTTCGATCTGTTTGGTTAGTAATGGATCAAAGACATTATTACGAGCATGATATAGTGTGTATGTGGTTTGGAATTGGTGTGAAATGTTACAATGAGCTTTGTTTTTAAAAGTTTGTGGATTCGTATAAAAAGTTATATATAAATATTAAAGATAGCATATTTAACTCTCTGAACATAGATGAAATGATGATAATTCATGATTACAAAATGAAATTGAAGGAGTAAGCGACATAAATCGTAATTACCCCCCCCCCCCCCCCCCTCCGGCTCTCTCTTTCTCTCTTTCTGTGTGCGTATGTTCTAACGTAGGTATGATACTTTGCTTAATCTACTTGTATCTTCGTGTAACAACTGCTTGTTCTTTCCAGTTTATAGTTATGGATATTATTCTTTTTGAACGATTAATGGGATCATTGACTGGTCAGTAACTCACCTGATTGTTTTTATTACTCAATACATCACCCGGGATCATTCATGTAAAAAATTTGTTGTAGGTTAGAGAAAACCCACTAGACAAACCTAAAACTCTATTTTTTTATCACGGGACTTGGAACACAAGACTTTCCTTTATTTTAATAAAATCTTGATATATTTCGTCTCAACCATTTGGACTAAAAATAATTAGTCCATAAATTTTAAATATAGTGTATAATACTAATATCCATCATGTGTTTAACGACCAGTAGCTTAAGGTAGAAACTAGGTTTTACAAAAGGTTCGTGCCTCGAAGTTCGCTCGAAAAAAGCTCTGCTCGAAAAAACTCAAATCTAAACAAGCCGGCTCGGCTCGGCTCGAATTCTAAACGAGCCGAACTCGAGCCAGGGTTAGCTCGGTTCGAGCTCGACTCGTGGTTCGGTTCGTTGGCTCGGCTCGTGACTCGGTGCATATAATATATGTATATGTATATATATTTATATAATATAATAATAATAATTATTATTATTATTATTATTATTATTATTATTAATACTACTACTGCTACTATTATTATGATTATTATTTTTATATTAGGATCTTAAAATAAATTGTTTATATTAAATAATAATAATATTTGTTTCCATAAGTACGGCGAGCCGGTTCGAACGAGCCACGAGCTGGCTCGTGCTTTTCACGAGCCGAACTCGAGCTGGTGTTTTAAGCTCGTTAAAATTTTCGAGTCGGCTCGGCTCGATAAGCTTCGAGCTCGAATCCATCCTAGCTCGGCTCGGCTCGTTTACGGTCCTAGTAGAAACTTGAACCAGTGAACACAACCTTGTATACTAATGGGCTTTCAAGCAAGTGAATTAATGAAGACAACTCAAAAGCGAGCCATGAGCCGATTTCGAGCCAATCAAGTGAGCTAACGAGCTAGCTCACAGCAAACCACAAGCCACAACCTTGTAAACTAATGGGCTTACTGGCAAGGACGGTCCTAAGAGTTCTTGAAAATTTTTGAGTTAATACGATAATAATTGTTTTACTAATATATAAAAACATTGTAGCAAAATAATTAATTTACATAGTTAAGTGAATCGTAAAATACTTTTAAAGTTTTTAAAATAAATTTAGATTGAAAAACCAGTAGTGTTTCTAAATTAATTAAAATATGAATGAAACCTAAAATTAATAAAATTAAATAACTATTAGGTTTCTAATAGCGTATAATTGTTAAAATTTTAGTCGATTCAGTTGATTTAGCCAAAACGGAACCCCGTTCTCCGACCTATCCCCATCAACCACCAGTTGCCACCTGATAAATTCATCAAACGCCGCACCGGATCTTCTACGCCACCTCCACGTGTCACCACATCATTGGTTCCTTTACCCCCCTAAATAACCCATCGAAGATAGGGTCCTTCTTCTTCTTCTTCATCTACAACACGCAGATCTGTATGTATATGATGTATACATATACTTACACACTGCTGTGTCATGTGTGTTGCTTCAGATTATTAAATGAAGCGATTTGTGTATATCGTTACCGTTGTTTCTAATTCGCTTGGTGCAGGTCGGGAACGATAGAGAGAATCATTTCGGTGAACGCTAATCCCGCATTGCATCAAGTGAATCGGAAACTGCTGTGAATATTTGTTAGCAGCACAGGCATATGGGTAATACAAGGTGGAGATGTTCAATTTGGAATCGGAAAATCTCACAAAAAGGTCGATTCTATTGATGATTTTATATGTTGTTACCATTTTGTTGACAATTGATGAAATTTTTTGCTTTCTGCTATTGATTGTATGTTGATTCGTGAATTTGGTAGTATTGAATTTAGTAATTCGATCAAAAAGTACAGAAGAGATAGTCACTGAATCATCGGTTCGAAACCCTAATTTCGATTGTTTTGAGAAAGAGGCTGCAAAAAAGTTAACATGCAGTCGTTGCAGAAGTATCGATTTCACCCTTAAAAATGGAGAAGATTGAAGCTTTGGTGTTGATTATTGGCAAATCAAAGGTACTCTCAAATCAATCTACCAAAAATGCTCAAGTTTAAAGTTTGATCGAGTGTGTCCGGTATAAATTTGGAAATGGTCATTGAATCCGCCGATTTTGTTCGACGGATTGTTGGTGTGAATTCAAGTGTGTAAACAAGTTAAGTCAGCTCATGAACTTCTGGGATGGACTCATTAAAAACTCGAATCTAACAAAATTCAAATGAGCATAAAAAATAACGCTTAAATATTTTTTGTAAATAAATATGTAAAAGTAAAGTCAAGGCACAAAAAAATACTTGGAACCACTTTATTGAAAATAACACCTTAACGTAGCTCCTTGTTTGTCACACAAAGCCACATGTACACGAGCACACATTGTCAAAATTTATATACATCTACACGTTTATTATTTACATACATATATAACCACAAAGATTGGAGCATATGTTTTCTCCTCTGCTCAATCTCCACATCTTCATTACGCTTTTATTCTTACTGTCTTCATAGGAGTCTGTTTCCAGTAAATCCGAGCTCCATTGATTTCCTTCATATCTTTCGGCATATAAACATCATTCCTTGAAGTCTTTTGCGAAGCGGGGGGCCATTGTCCACAAGTGATCGCCATATCTTTGTAATTCCTAATGCCTTCAAGGGTTTCAATTATCACAGGCATCTTTGGCCTGTCTTTAGGGTTTGTGCTCACGCAATACAACGCCAATTGAGCCATCTCCTTCGACCCTCTAACCGAATACTGACCTGCCAGCCTAGGGTCGATTATTGTCCGAACCCTTCGGCTGCTACTCAGGTATGGCTTGGCCCAGTCCACAAGATTTTGCTCGCTTTTCGGCCTGTTTTTGTCCATTGCTCTTCTTCCTGTTAGTAGTTCCAACAACACTACTCCATAGCTATATATGTCACTCTTCGTGGTCAAGTGTCCTACGAGCGACCAATTATTAAACATATTATATATATATATATATATTACTTTATTCTTTTTAACTTTTCAAGTTTATTAATATTATAAACTATATGTTAGTGGTGGGTTTAAGAATTAAGATTACCAGTGTTGACATATTCAGGTGCAGCATATCCATATGTACCCATGACTCTAGTAGTGACATGAGTGTTTGATCCTTCTGGACCCATTGTTGCCAGCCCAAAATCAGATAACTTGGCATTAAACTCCTGTCAATATTCAAACAAGGTAAACAATTGTCAACTCTTTTCTCGCAATAACGCTGTATCAGCGTTGTTGCCTGTTGGTCCTTCAAGTTCATGAGGTTCGGGTCCCTTGACCCGTTGACCATATACCTGAAGGACCCTGGTATTAAAAAACCGATATCATAAGGTTAATTTGATACTTACAGAATCAAGTAATATGTTTGATGTTTTGAAGTCGCGGTATATGACAGGGCTTTCAGCTCCATGCAAGAATGCGAGTCCTTTGGCTGCTCCTATCGCGATTTTTATCCTGATCCCCCATGGTAGACAAACCGAGATTCCTGTGAATACATGTAAGTGTTGGCTTGTTAAAAAGATGAAAAAAATCATCAGAAAATAACCATGGAAGTTGATATGAACTCACTCTTGAACAAATGATTTTCCAAGCTTCCACGAGCCATGAACTCGTACACAAGCAGTCTCTCTTCTTCTTCACAACAATAACCGATCAATTTTACCAGATTTGGGTGCTTAAGTTGTCCGAGAAATATCACCTCCGCCTGTAATAATATTATTTGTCCATTACATGCAATGTTTTCAGAACTAAACCGAATTAAACATTAAACTACTCTTTGTCGTATCAAATTTAAGAAACCAAATGATATTGTCAAATTATAAAAACTTTATGTCTTTGTATATATATATATAAGATAATATGAAAATTTCTTATTTTATTTGGTACTAATCTATAATTTAGTAGAAACAGTTTTTCTATCATTAAAAACCAACATTCTTTATCAAACAATAAAATGATTATCAAACAATATACTTTACAAAACATATGTTAATTCCAAAAAGAATTGAAAAAATAAACCATTAAATTAAATTGTATAGACAGTTGAACATAAAGAAGCTTACAAGCCACTCTCGATGACCTTGCAATCCTTCAATATCAAGAAGCTTAACAGCAATAGGTTGAGCCTTCAAGCCAGGCCTCATGTTGTCATCCACATAACCCTTATGCACTTTACCGAACCCCCCTTCACCCAACAAAAAATTACTCGAAAAGTTCTGAGTTATGGCACGCAACTCGCTCAGTTTAAAGTCAATCAACTCGGGCCCAAACGTTTGCGCTATATCTTCATTAATGCGCATAGACGACGACCTGCTAAGGTCTGAGAACGACATGCGCCTGAAAGATGGGCATGGCGCGACGTTCTTGGAGAACTCTGATCTCGAGGGTCTACACCGGCTAAAGTTGCAAAACACCTTGTTTTCAGCTGAACAACAGTAGGGTTTCCAAGGTTTTGGTGAGTCTTTCATGGTTGTTGATGAATGTGGTTAGTGGGATTGGTGATCAATTAACAATGATGGAGTATAAGTATTAAGCAATGTTGATTTGGGATTATTTTGAGGCAAGTGTTGAAGCTAAAAAGGTTAGAGGAAGTGCAACTACTCCACAACCACTCTACTAAAATGAGGTGCTTTGTTGCAATCTTTATTAGGGGTGTATTGTTTATGCTACTACTTTTGTCATTTAGGTGTTAGTCTTCATGCTAAATTGGACCAATTATGAAGAAATAATTAAGTAAATATTTAGAAACAATTATATTCACATATGTTATATACACTATATATTTGTTGTAGTATCTTGTGTTTTTGACACCTGATGTTTATCTATATCAAATTGGTGTGCATTTAAATCCTATAAAATGAGCATAGATGGATTCAGAAGTATATTTTAGGGGTTGTTTGTTGTTAAAAATTATATTTTTTAGAACGGCTCTTAATAAATTTCAATACATGTCACTTGCACGAGCACGATTTCAACCTTTGATCTTTAGTATAAGAACAAGACATCTTATCGCTCCAATTATTCTTTTAACACAAAAAAACACTTCTTACTAAATCATTATAAGTTTATAACTAAACTGTATTAAGTGAATACATCATTTGTAACACCTTAAAAAATTTTAAGCATATTTGCTAATACTATTCATGAATAAATAAAATGGTTTTTAAGTATCCAACAGTTGTTTTATAAAGTCATATATCTATACATATTATCGAAAAATACTTCCTTGAAACTTCGTATCATGTGAAAATATAACGACTGTATAAAAAAAATTAAATATAGATTATGTTGAGGAAATTTGGTAATACAAACGAAATCGGATTCACTAAAAGGCGTCTGAAAACTTCAGATCAAACTAATTTGGTGGTTCACCCAAAATTGTTCAATCGGATACAATCTAGTGATTTAGAAACGAAAATATGTTAAATTTTGTGATGAAGAACGAACCAGAAAAAGAACAGAACTTCTGACCAAAATTCCTTGGAGCGTATTTGCAGTTTTTTCCATTAGAAAACTGCCTAGGGCAGTTTTTGGGTCCTCAAATTGACACTTTCGGCCCTTCAAGAATTAATAAGTTTAATTCTAGAGAGACTCCGAAAATGAATTTTTATTGAAGTAATAATGACGGGAATAAAAAATTTCCAAGCTGACCTGGCAGCTCGACCCCAACCAGGGGCTCTGCCCCTTGGACCCCGCCAGGGGCTGCCGCCCCTTGGACCCCGCTTCTAGGGGCGCTGCCCCCTTGGAACCCCCGTCAAATACGGATTACGCGCCTGGGATCGTAATAGATTCAAACAAGCGTGCACTCCGCACCTCCTAACTTGTTTGAAGTCTATTATGATCGAATTGGTCAACACAAGTTAATCCCAATTACACTAAAATATCCGACAGATTAATCAAAGGTTTATATATATATTATGGTCCACAAATTATCTGTAGAATTATTATTTAAAACATAAAGAAATTTAATGGTGTCTATTATGATAGCTTTATCATGTTTATTGAATTTCAATCAACTTAATAAAATATAATATTAAAACAAATAATTGATATTTTATGAGCAGTTATCTAAGTATTATTGTGAAATAAGTATGGTTTTTTAAGAAATTAACTAGTTATTACTTGATAATCATTTAACCTTGTTATTTTAATTTATCTTTTGAGAAGTGTAAGAGATACTTTAGATGGGTGTGGAGATTTACTAAAGGACACTTTCTAGAGGACAATTGCAATTAAACAACAATAAAGTAGTTGATATAAAATACTATATGTGTTGTTGGATACCAAATACATTTGAAGGCCTCTACAACTACAACCACCATGGATGTTGTTTAGCACATTTTTCAAACTTGTGGGGTGCTTTTGAAATAAACTATTCTTGAAACTAAATGCATTATTTCTTTGCATGAATTATCCTCAAAATATCAAACTTCTCATTTTTGTCCTGTTCTTATTTGAGTGAGTTCATCAGTGACAATATTGCTCAAGAATCCAATGCCATATATAATTGTTAAATCAACTTCTGTAATTCTATATAAACTGTTTAAAAGTAATAATCAACGTTCAAGTTCAACTTTAAAGTATCTCATTTACAAGAAAATAATTTATTAGTTACTTATTCTCTTAAATATTGCTGAAGAATCCAATGCCAGTTATTGATTAGTATATTAACATAATAGATTAAAGGTTTCTAATTTAATTCTTAAGGAAGTTAATTGTACTTCTAATTAGACATGAACTTTAAATATAAAACATGAATGATTACTATACCAGAAATATTATACCAAGACAAAGTTCAAACATCACATATCTTCAATATTATAAGTATGATAAATTGTTTCAACATTAGATATGTGAATCTAAGAGTTTGAGAACCGTTTTGACTAGGTAACATCCAACATGCTTATTTGATGACGAGAATCTAAGTGATAATTGTATTTGTTATATTGTAAAAGAGAGGCTTAGGAATGTTTTAGTAAATGATGTAATGAGTGGTTTTTAAAAAAACTTACAGGGTAATTATAGCAAAATTGTATACTGATTATATATTTCTATAATGATTGACATACTTTTATTATACACGTGAGATTTAATTTGATTTTATCTTTCTATTTGTGACCAAACCGACTGGAACAAATCTAAAATATTTAGTATTAAGCAAATACAAAACCGACCTCTAAACAATTCTGACCTCATAAATTTTTTTTCGATTCCACCACATGAAAGGAAACTAAGTTCAACAAACCAGATAATCTAAGAGTCGTGTGTATACTTTCAAATAGAAATTATTCAATAATTTACTCAAATAAATCAATCGGATATAATTTAGAATCAAAACGAAATATGCTAATTGTGTGAATGTTTTTGTGAACTAGAGATGATGAAGAAAACAAACACCAACCAAAATGTGTGTTTGAAATTAATAGACTTTTGTAGGAATGAAGAAAACTGCTAAAGACAATTATCATTTTCAAATTGGATCACTCTTACCTCTCTAGTTTCACATATGAAATTTCAAGAAAATTAAATTGGGTAGGGGTTTTGCTCTTTAGACCCTACTACTAGAGGGATCCAATTACACGAAGATATCTAACATTATATTTTTTTTATATATATTATGCATATTGACTTATACCAAATTATGAAAATGTCATCGTTTGGGTCTTTATAAAACAAAATATTAATGCTTCATATTTTTTGCTATTTTAGCATACACAAGAGGTTTAGGATAAAATATGACGTATGTTTGGAGCCCACGTATTGAATCTGCTCATTGAAGTACAAGAAGAAAACAAAAGCAAGTACAAGATGACGACCGACTTTTAAGATAAGAAGTTAATTGTTTTTTCTTCTTTCTAGATTTATATATGCATACTTACTCCACGTTATTCTAGAGAAGGTATTTTTGACATTTTTAAGTATTGAGAGGGACCGAACATGTTTAATAGTTTATAAGTTGGAGATGTTATGTGTCTTGTATGTATAGTGTAGGTTAAACCTTTAAATTTTACAAGTGACGGTTAGTAAATTATATTAGAGCTTATAACTAATACCGTTTTCGTATTAGTTGAAATGGAATAATACGTTAAAATCATAGTTTTAAGTGTACCCAAAAAGGTAACAAATTCTAAACTAAATAGTTTTGTGACATCCTGGTGTAGATTGCATCACTATATATATATATTTAAAAGATCAAATGTTCAAATGTACGTGATACATTTATAGGTGATACATAGTGTTGGGGCCTTGCTCTCCACTTCTATATTTCAAGCACCTTCTTTAGTCGTAAAAGAATTAGAAAACATTAAGTGTGGCACCAAATTAATATGTTACATAAAATGGAGAAAAGTGTAGCACCAAAGAATTTGTGTGTTTTTCCTATCTTTGTTTAAGCAAGAGAGTGCGAAAGATTGCAAATTTGTTTATAGAATTTCTTCACTCTAAATTGTAAAATGTATACTTCGCATTACTTTATTTGTGTATTTGTATGAGTGCAAGACTTCTTTATTTGTGAATTTATTATTATTATCGTAAATAAACTTTATCTTTATTTTAACGTGACTTTGTATTCATACAAGACTTTTTTAGCTATTGCTTTTGTGATACACAAGACTCCCTTAATTGTTGCTTGGATAAAATGCAAGACTATTGTTGCTTGCCTACATGCAAGACACTTGTCGATTGCAATTACGCAAAACTACTACGTTGATGTTTGAGATACGTCAAGACTTCTTTGCTTGATATACTTTTTAGCGTAATTTAACTGTGATTTGACCGGTAGGTGTTCCTAAATTATTTCACATGTGAATATATGACTTCACGCTCTTTATTTTCTTTGTTTTATCTTATTTTAACTATAGTCGTTCTTTAACACTTTATCATATCTTATTTTAACTGGTTCAATTGTATGATACTATAGTATTTTAACATATTATATTGTATAATACTTTATACATTTATTATTTACTTTAAACTATTCGTATCATTTCTTTCTGTTTGCTACAATAACATATCAAAATGGATATCTTTTAGGGTTTTTAAAAGAATATTCTTTTATGCAAGAACATACATATGTAAACTATGTAAAACCCTAATGCATACCAGCTCTAAAACCATAAAATTATGTCATATGAGGGCATTTAGACATAAAAATTACTCGAGCAAGCCCATAACAAAGGTTCTTCACATCAAGATCTATATAAACACATCAAGATTTAAACTTATAGCCGGTTTCTTTATCTATTTATGCAAAGGAATGATCAAACCATACCTTTCTTTATTTCCTCTAGTTTTCTCTATCTAGACCATTGTCTTTTCTTTTTTTTTCTTTTTTTGTCTCCAAGTCTCTACACAGTTGATTTACACAATTGAGAGGCAGCCCGTTGTTTGCATACCTCTAACAAACTAAACCATGGTGGTTCTCCAAGTCTCCAACCTATCAAACTTGGCTCCTTTTGATCAGTTCAAACAGTTTCTACGGTTTAATGATCACCTAACTTCATTAGATTTTGAAGGGCTCGGAAAATTTTTATAATCGTTCAAGAAGTGTAACAAAATCTTATCTTAAGAAGGTTGTTTTAGACAAGGCCAAATGAAATCGTAACAAAATATTAAGGAATTTAATTTATAAATTACCATTAAAACCTATTTTTACAACATGTGCTAATGGTATAACTTATATAAAAAATGTGATTAATAATGATCTTATATCCTGTAATTGTTTCTAAAACAGTAAAACTAGAATTGATTAATATATAAATGGGGGAAAGTCGTTAATTGATTTGAAGTTGAACTTATTATCTATTAAGCATTTATACTTTTTTTAATCCTAACACTATTAAAGTCAAAATGTGTAATTAAAATACGGTAATAGTACTGATATTTCTTTGGTTTTATATTATTCTGAACACAAATTGGTTGATGTATGGCCTACAAATTGTTTTCATATCGACCAATAACAAATGCTCTTTGACTATGATGATATATTGATAGTAACATCAACCACATAAAAGATAGGAAAAAGCTGATTAATATTTTATACATAATTATATAAAATTTGTATACGACAAAATAAAATGCCTCACCCTTTTCTTAATATAAACTATTGGAGAAGAATGTGATAATATTTATTTATAAAGTCAGGAAGCTAATTTATATTTTATTCACAGTAATTCACAAAATATAAATGTCGTGTTGCCCTTGTTTTTGATAAATATATTTAATAACATTATTTTTCTCTCGAACTGTATAATAGAAAAAGTACATGGATGATCTATATGGTTTGTAAAAAGCAATGTATTCAATTCTTACCATTAATATAATCAAGTAGGAGGAGAAATACTGGGGTGGGTTGTTACCGTTAACAGAGACTTTTTAAAGGGATATTATGATGAGGAGGTAATATATTTTTTATTTAAGGTCGTAGTTTTTAGTTATTTATAGTGTAGATATGATGATTTTAAATAATAATCAATCTAGAATAGGGAGTAGGTGTTGCCCCATAAAAAACAAAGAATATCAAGGGAATGTCACTCTTTAGCACAATTGACCCTCTATTCTTTCTTTCTTTCTTTATATCTCCTTCCCTCCCTTCAATTCACCCTAATTTATGATGTATTAAAATGGATGAAGTATTTGGAGTTGTTGATTAGAAGGTGATGTCATGATGCATGTTGAGTTTCCTATGTGTCATTTTTCATTTGGAACATATATACTAAATATTATATTTCATATAAATAATAATTATCGTGATTTTTCTGTTTTTAATAAAACATCATTGCTTTTTGGAAGCTAGGTAAATTTGGGAAGGGCCTAAAAAAGATTATAGTTTGTAACAAGGTAATTTTATAATTATTTATACAAAGTCCCCAAGTCCATTCTTGTTAATCTACAAGATGTTGTAGTTCAAGTTTATAGATAACTAAACCGTTGTATATGACTAAAGCTAAAGATCATATTACAATAATATTAACAGAAGTTTTCATTTTTTGACAGAAATAATAATTACTTAAATTAAAGTTCTCTCTTCTTTTCTTTTTTTTTTTTTTTGCCTAATTACCAGTTAGACGATTTAGGCTTAACAAATCATGCAATGTTTACACCCATTGATCTAACAAAACATTATTTTCTTGTTAAAAATTTATATAAAACAAATCGCTGAGGATGAGTGAAAGTAGGAGTTTTTTTAAGAAAAGGTTAATCGTCAAATATCTTAACGAAAATTACTCCTAATTTCAAACGAGTACCAATTGTCTAACTATATGCATTACATAAACACTTTATATGTTTTCAGAAGTTACTCACTTAATCGTTCAAGGATTGCTCAGTTGTGAAACGGAAAAGAGGTTCTTTTGATGTGTCCTCTTCTAACGAGTCAATTATGTTGTTTTTAATACGATTGTCGTTCATGATAACAAGAACACATCATGTCTGCACATCAAGCCTCGTCTGACAAATCAATTTAGTAGTAAGATGTGACATTCACATGCTCTCATTTTTCGCTAACGAAACCATACTCTCATCTTTAGTCACCAAACATATCTAAAACAATCCCCTTAAATATTTATTTTTGTTGTCGATGATGTCCGTTTCTTTTCCTCTAACCATTCAATTTTTAGATCTATATTCACTTCTTTTTTATCACAGAGTTGTATGTTTAGATATTCTTCATTGGATTCGTGTTCTCCTTCTCAATAATATTCTTCTACATGTTTATACTCTTGACCCCTAAGCGGCCAAAATTTCTCCTCCTAATCACCGCTGATCGTTTCCTTCTCATGATCGCATCAGCATTACATACATCATAATGACTACTCTTATATTCCGCTGTTAAATCACTGTACAAAATTACAAGCTTTTTTTGGTTCTCTGTTTCAACTTATGGTTAAAAACATCGAATTAGTAGCAGCAAACTGTGTCTACCTTGTTTGCCTCCTCTTACGGTATAAATATGCAAAACCAAATAATTCACATACCAAATAAGTAAAAATAAGAAGTTACAAATGATGTATAACACTATATAATGATCATTTCACAGCTAAATTACAGCTTCAACTTTATCTACCCAATCTACCAGTTCGACTTGATCAAAATTAACTTGCAGAAAGAAAAGTTATTTAACTCAGAAAAGTCAAATCTACACCTGATCTAATGCAAGAACTCTGCTACAACAAAAAGGTTAAAACTTTGACACAAAACTCATTATAACTGCTCATGAATTCCATCAAGAGGTCTCATATAAACCGTCCCAAGCTCACGCTTACCAGATCTTCTATCTGCAAAAATGTATGACCCGACAACCCCAACAAGAACCAAGAAAACAAGCCCAAACATCTGCAAGTTAGCTAGCAACTGCCCACGGACCTCATGGTCATGTGATGAGCATTTGATCTCATTTGCTTCAAACCTGCAGCCAGCTGGCATTGAGGGTCCGTAGAGTGTGAAGGCAGTTTGATAGAACCATAGGCCTTGAAGGGTTATAGCAATGCCACTGCACAGGTCAACAGGGAAGCTTGTAGGGAAGAGGGCCCCGGCGACGACTGATAGTATGCAAAGGGCCACAAGTAAAACAAGAAGCAGATGGTAATGACCCTCGAGACCTTCATGTGTTGTCGAGTGGAAATAGAATAAAAGATACTCTGCGCAGAATGCTGCTGCTGATATTAAACATAGCGCGCCTTCTGGTAAGGAAAGGAACCTGAAGTTTGACAAAAAAAGTCAACAAGTGTCAAGGATTATAATGTAGAAATCTAGATAATGATATAAAAGATTGAATGCTATAAAATAATAGATCTTTATAAACTTATATGCAAAAAGATAATATCTTTAAAGGTTGTGTGCGTCAAACATTAAGGGGTTGTATCTAACTTTCGCTTCAGAGCATTTGTATGGTCTTAATTGTTTTGGTCTTCACATTCATGTCACCACACATCATGTATGATAAATCATTTAAATTTTAAAGATTTGCACGTGAAATGATTAAAATAAAATAAAAGGGCATAAAAGATGCAAAGATTGATTAAATGCAAAAGGTATCCATGTTTGCACCAAAAATAGGACCTCATGTGCTTTGACAGTTTAGATATATGATGCTAACATCTATACAAGTTCAAATGAATTATTTGGTCACCATATATGATAGATCATTTCGATTCATAGATTTGCAAGTAAGATACTTGAAATCAAATAAATAATATTTGCTGACAAATGCAAAACTTATTCATGTTTTTACCAAAAGTGGTACCTAATGTGCATTGCCCATTTAGATGATATGATGCAACATTCATATAGCATGATAACAACTTTACCAAAAGATACACTTGAGAGAAATATTTAACGATAGTCGGTCCCACTAAATATCAACATTTGTCTCTAACTGCTTTTATAAGCAACACCAGTACTTATATTTTGACCTTTTTTAGTATAACAAGTTATTTCATAACTAAAATTCCCGGGGGTTCTAAATTGCAAAACGCGTGCTACAAGCTTAAAAACTTTAGATAGCAATTTATCAACAGAATTTGACACTAAAATGCATGGATGATGAAGACTAACCTGGTCTTTTCAGAGAGTAACGCAACAATACTGAAAACAAAGAACATCAGAAGCATTCCACCATGCTCAAAATCATTCATGTGATGCGGGTTCAAGACACCATTAACAAAGAACTTAAGGTGGGTTGAATACAAAAGCTCTATACACAAATCAATAAAAGCTCCAACTGATATAACATAAAGTTCTAAATACTTCAATTTCCCATTAAACCCCGGTACAGGGTTCCAAACCCTAACCCGAAACGAGTCTGGATCTGATGCGTATCGAACCACCGAGCACCATATATGCCAAACCCCAACTACAAGAAACAATGTCCCTGGAACCACATGTCCAGTAAAAGATCCCATCTTTCTCAATATTTATACAATAATTAACTTTCACAAACCTTCAAGAATCTGATAAAAAATTATATTCGACTAGGGTTTATTATATAAACACAGATAGGCATTGTAAATTGAGACTATATCACTCTTCAGTCTTTCAATTTAGGGAAATCTTGATGTACCCAATGTAGATCAAAGAAACATCTACTAATTACACTTGTTTCTTTCAAGTTCTTCAAACCAACTAAATCGATTCCTGTTTTGACAAAATGATTACTTCAGTCAATAAGAAATTATCAATGCTATGAGTTCTAACGAAATTGAACAGCAGTTTCTAGAAATTCAGCTTAACAAAAGTCAAACAAGTACCATGGTCAAAAAATGGAAGCTTGAAATCAAGAAACAGATGGATCTTGTAACCAATTGGATCCATTTGGCTACAGTTTAGAACCACTAGGGCAAATTATTCACGCATTTTTATTGAAGAAATTTCACAATAGCTTCTTGTACATCATGTTTATATAATTACATTCAACTGTCAAAAGTCAAACTATAAGCAAAATCTAAATGAAACCTTGAAATCAAGAAACAAACAGAACAGATCACACAAATGAAAAGAAACCCATTAACCTAAGAATTAGCACAGCTGTAAATCAAACAAAGGTTGATTGTATATCCAAATGAACAAAATAAAAAAGATAAATTTTGTAAAGAAAATTCGTACTTACACGTGAGTGATATCGAAAGGGTGATTGACAGTTGTTTAATGATTACAATACGATCCAAAAAGCTTACTCAAATCAAGATTGAGGAGATGATGAAAGTAAATTGATTACTTGATTATTGAGGAAGACGGTGGGATCGGGGAGAGATGTCTGCAAAAAGAAGGAAAAAACGACAAAAGGAGAAATTGAAGCTTTATGACTTTTCAATTATGGTTATGGTTGATTGGTTGATTTGTCTTATGACTAATATTTGTTACTAGGAACGTTAACAGGGAAAATTTTACATGAATTCAAAAACGATCCAACCCGAAAATCATATCGAACATGATACGAAAGTTTATGATTGACATGAATATGACCCGTTTGAGCAATTTTTTAACCTTTTTAGTTTCTTACATATTAATATATACTTAAAATTACTAATTTTAGGACAAAATACAAATAAATATAAAACAATTATATTTTAGATACTTAATCTAATTTCAATTTCTATTTTTAGTTTTAGAGTTTAAAATAAAACACCCAAAAAATTTATGTATGACATAAAACATATATATATACATATATAAGTAAAATAAATAATAAATGGGTTGACTCTAACTGTCGGGTTGACGGTTCAACCAAAAATTTATCAAAACTCATTTATAATAAATCTAAACATATAAATCTCATGTTAGATTAGAATCTTGTTTTCGTGTCGTGACATAAATTAGCACACTATTTGTTGCTTCCATTTGGTGTTTTTGGGTCCCCCGGTTTTACCATTGCCAACCTAGGGGTTAAATTCTGGAAGAAGATTACAGTTAAAATTTTGTTTTATAATTGGTATGATTTAATAAATTTTTAGATTTCTATTAATTATGAGTGTCTAGAATCTCGAAGGGTGAGTTAAGGTTGTCTAAAAAGCTCATGATTTGGCTTACTCAAAGCTCGCTCGAAATCAGTTCGTTCATAAACGAATCGAGCCGACTTGATTTGGTTTCTAAACAAGCTGATCCCGAACCAATAGCAGCGCAACTTGTGGCTCACACATGTATTGGCTCGTTTTTTGTTTAAATTAAAGGCTAACATGTAAATTATGTAAATTATAAATTGAAATTATGATATATTATTTAAATAGACCACACACACATACACATATATATATACACACACGTGTCTATATATATATATATATATATATATATATATATATATATATATATATATATATATATATATATATATATACACACATTATCATACGCATATTCTCATTCTGATATTTACTATGAAAAAACTAAGTATACAAATATAAAATATAAATATGGTCATATTGCTTGAAATATTAAAGGAAAATATTATAAAATAGTAACCAAGTTTTAAAATTGTTTTATTTTGATCACTCATGTATATTTTCATTTGATTGTACCGTTGAATTATGAAATCGAGTCATAATCGACTTTTATTATTACAAAAAAGTAATGGAGGAGAAAATGTGAGGGTCAGGACTTTCAATATATATTATATTAAAAATATAAAATATGTTAATCATATCATAAAAATGAAAGAAAATTACCTACAATTTATGTCATCGTTCCACATTAACATAAAATAAGAAAAATTATATATTTTCTAATTGAAACAAAAATAAAAACATGCTAAAAACATGTTAAAACTTATCATTTAAATAAAACATAAGAGTTAAGTAACCTAATTGAAATATCGTTTAAACTTAAATTACTTAATTGGAACGGTTTAAAACTTGGTAATTAATTTGCAAAGTTACCCAAAATATTAATCTAGTATCACTTTTTCACTGTTGAGTAACCTAATTGAATCCTTATAATTTTTTAAATGTTAATGTTTATTTGTGAATTTAAGGATTTACTATTGAATCTTTATAAATTTTTAAATATTTTTTAAAGTGATTGTACGTGAAGGCGAGAGTAAAGGTAATGAAAAGATATATTGTTTAACTAAAAGAAAAGAAAAGAAGTGATGTTTTTAGTGTAATTATAAAAATAAAAATAAAAAATGGAAGGTGAATGCTATTAGAATCAAAACCTTACTATAAATAAAAAGCACTTCTGCATTTGTCCCGTTCAAAGCAAAGAAGCCCGCAATTAAATAACCATGATCTCATATCCTCCATATAAATAATCAACTTAAAACCAATAACATGCAGTAGTACTCTTAATTGATCAACGTTGTAGTAGCTTCTAGTAAACTTAAACCTTAAGAATGACAAAGAGCAAAATTCATGTTGTGGATGGCACAGGTTACATTGGCAAGAGGATTGTCAAGGCTAGTTTGGCTCAAGGCCACCCAACCTACGTCCTCATGCGTCGCGAGATTGGTTACGACATCGAAAAGCTTCAAATGTTGTTGTCGTTTAAGGAACAAGGAGCCCGGTTGGTTGAGGGTTCGTTTTCTGATCATCAAAGTCTTGTGGACGCCGTTAAACAAGTTGACGTCGTCATATGCACCATGTCGGGGGTGCAATTTCGGTCAAACAATATTTTACTTCAACTTAAGCTTGTTGATGCCATCAAAGAAGCCGGAAACATCAAGGTATGTATAGGATAAAGTGCTGTAATTTTCAAATTATGCAGAGTGTATGTATGATGATTTTAAAAGTAAATTAAAAAACAGTATAAAACAATGATTTTTAATGCTTTCAAGGTATCAAAATAGTAAAACACTTTTAGTAACATTTGATGTGCAACTTTTATATGTTTTAAACAAATGTTTTCATTATTATTTTCTTGTAACAGCGGTTCTTGCCTCTGGAATTTGGGACCGACCCTTCACGAATGGGACACTCACTCGAATAAGGAAAGGAGGCGTTTGAGGACAAGATGGTTATATGAAAAGCGATAGAAGTGCTTTTCAAGCAGGTCTTGCACGTATCTATCACATTTACTATGAATGTTGTTTGATGAACTTTGAAATCGGCGAGGAGGGTGAAGAAGCTTCTAAGCTCTATCCTGAGGTCCGATACACTCGTGTTGAGGAGTATTTGCAACGCTATCTCTAATTCCTTTCGGGGTCCTTCTTGCGATCAAATACCTATGCTATTGACATGAATTAGATGGTCACACAACTTATATCCTCTAATTGTTTCATCTTGTTTGTTTTATGCATACTCTTTTAAATATCTTCGAGCTATTTGTACAATGCTAATATATAGTTCATTTATTATTGTATTCACGCACCACTAGAAAATTGACTATTGCTAAATAAAACATCACTGATGACCAGACTATATATTAGGATCACTTATGGAGTTACGGATAAAGTATATTCAAAAAGTAAATATAAAGATAAGAAAGAATCTATAACAATCACCAATGGGAAAATGTTAAAAGTCGCAGGATAAAAAAGAATTAGAAATGCTATCTAAATTAATATGGTCAATTGCTAATTATACATTTAAATTTACAATTGACCAAAGTGTTTTAGATGAATTTTTTTATTTGGTGTTGTTTTGTAAACTAGCAATGGTTTATTTGTATGATTTTTAAATGTTTTTGGTTTACGGGTGTTTCATGACCCCTGATTATGAAATGTTCTATGTGGCACTACAAGATTGAAGCTAATGTATGTATAGGGTTTGGAGACTGATTAAACACGTGACAGCTTCTCAAATAGATTTCAAGAATAGGATCCACATATCGCATACCCATAAACTAAAAATCTATGCAAATTACACCAACAACCATCACAAGTTTGCAAAAACAACACCAAATACAAAAATCCGTGTTTTAGGCTACTGTCTACCCACAATATGCGCACGTTGTGAGTGCACCTCTCTCGTGGCAACCCGCCTTTCTCTAGGCGCATCCAAATAGCTTTCGAGGAGAGTCGCACATCTTGCAGGGCAACAACATACAAAGGTTCTTATTTATTTAATCTAGCATATACCATTTGTACGAGTGTATTGATGCCTTGTACAAGTGGTGATGATGATGATGATGTAAAATCTAAAGTATTTATAGTGTTGGTTTGTTGGAGATATTGATTATAACTTAAAACATGAATGTTTACATGGAACTCTAATTATGCACTAATCATAATTATGAAATGAGATATCAAAACAACTAAAACTCACTTGTGGAGATAGAGATTTCAGACGAAAATGATTATGTTATAATCGATTGAATTGCTATTGTTATAATGTCTAGAATGATCCTGAATGATCTTAAGAGAAAATGTTATTGTTATAGATTTGTTCTCTGTCATTCTCTTTTGATTATTACATTTAAAGAAAAACCCTAATATAATCATAATGTATTTCTATCAAATAAATAACTCTTGTTTTTAGGGACTAATTATGTCATTTTGTAAAACTTAAATTAAATGATCAATATAAATATTACGGGTTATTTCTACCAGAAGGTAGAAGAAGGTAGAATAAGTTTGTGGAGATGATTACTAAAAAGTTGATGTGAGAATCGATTATATTTGTTTATGTTAAGTATAAAATATAGCATTGTGGGTGGTCGTAGTAATATCAATTATATAAAACCAAAATATAGACCGAAATTCCATCAATGATGTCATGAAGTTTTATTATTGGTAGGTTGTCACTATGTTAATTTTTTTAAATAACAAATATTTATTTGGACCAAAGAATATTTGATGTATATGGTGTGATAAGGGAACAGCCAAAAATGTGTCGAGTGTGGATAAGAGAACAACCTCATGGTTACATGTGATTAGGTGATTATGTGATAAGGTCTAACATTGTAATCATAAATTTATAGTTTCGTGAACTTTTTAACCATATTTATATGTATTGAAATGAAATTAATTAAGAATAAAATGTTAGCTGTTTTATGTATGATCCGATATATAAGTAACTATATAAAAAGAGAAAATAAACAAGATGCGATGCAACCTTATGGAAAGGTAGTCCAATTATGATGTCTAACCTTATAAGTAAACAGTGTTTATTTAATACTACTTTTGGTGAAAGGGTGAGTTCATTATTAAATGAAACTAGCTTTTCTTCTCTCATGGTACGCGACTGGAGTTTTATCGTTTTCCTTCGTGCTACGTGGTGTGAATGTGATTATTTTTATATTGTCGCCTCCTCGAAACCATACAATCAAATTCGAAAACCTATTTCGACAGTACCCATGTAGCCAATGATGTTTTTCGCTACAATCAATTGGTTCGTGAAAGTACCGCAACAGTACCTTGTATTGTTATATTTTACGTTACCATAAAAATACTTAATTCTAAACACAAATTCATTTTAAAAGAAATTTAAAAGGTGTAAGCAACTACAAAGTTACGAAAAATAAAAATATTAGAAAATAGAACGGTTCAACACGTAAATTATGTATGGTATAAACAATTAAAATTAGAATATTATCAAGAACATCATAATAGTTTCTTTTTCTAAATATAATTCATCTTCTTTTACAAAATATCTCGGGTCGATACCAAACCGCCCCAACAAAGTTTGTACCACGCAACAAATGATTGTACTACACGCAGTGTCAAAGGCACTATTAGCTACATTAAACCTCCTCATTAATTAAAAAGGTTATTTTTAACATTAATTAAATTACTTCTTTAAAATGGTTTTTTTATTATTTAATTAGTATTTTATTGAATGGTTTCTAAATTCTCGTAACTAGAACTTAAACTCTTGACTTTCAACCAATAAACAACTATTAAACATTCGGATACTATTAGACCAATTTTCGTCGGTTAATAACTAATTGTCGTAGTTGATTAGAAACACTGTAAAATTCTAGAAACTTGACAACTTGTTACATTTATTTCATTTATAGTTTCTTCTTCTTCCTTTTTTTTAATTCTTTACATAAGGCGGCCGGAGTATAGTACTGTACACGTGATCAATAATGGTGGGTATCAGCACGAGGAATCTCAATGAGAAGCACACTATTAATTAAGGAATATAATATCAGCACCAAATTAACGAATAACGACCATATTGTTAGCTTATTATATATTCATATCCTCTCTATATAAATCAACTTAATTGTGGTACTCAACACCAGTAACACATTAATATTATTTCTACGTAAACTAAAGCTTAAGAATGACAAAGAGCAAGATTCTTGTTGTGGGTGGCACAGGTTACATTGGCAAGAGGATTGTCAAGGCTAGTTTGGCTCAAGGCCACCCGACCTATGTCCTTATGCGTCGCGAGATTGGTTACGACATCGAAAAGCTTCAAATGTTGTTGTCGTTTAAGGAACAAGGAGCCCGGTTGGTTGAGGGTTCGTTTTCTGATCACCAGAGTCTTGTGGATGCCGTTAAACAAGTTGATGTTGTCATATGCACCATGTCGGGGGTGCAGTTTCGTTCGCATAATATTTTGCTTCAACTTAAGCTTGTTGATGCAATCAAAGAAGCTGGAAACATCAAGGTATTTATAGGTGTATTTCTTTAACTAAAAGTTTATGGGTTCAAGTCATACAGACTGGGGTGTGATTTTAAGAGTATATTAGAGAGTGTGTTCGTTGTTAAAAAAATTATGGATAACACAAAGATTTTTAATGCTTTCATGGTATCAAAATAGTAAAACACTTGTGGTATCATTTGACGTGCAACTTTTACAGGCTCAAAATAAATGATTCTCATAACTAGTTTTTTGAAACAGCGGTTTTTGCCTTCGGAGTTTGGGATCGACCCTTCACGAATGGGGCACTCACTCGAGTATGGAAAGGAGACGTTTGAGGACAAGATGGTTATACGAAAAGCGATAGAAGATGCTAAAATTCCATATACCTACATCTCTGCAAACTGTTTAGCGGGTTATTTTGTTGGCAATCTTTCTCAACCGGGGTCCCTCGTGCCACCAAGGGACCGAGTGTCTATTTATGGCGATGGGAATCATAAAGGTATAATATAGTACATATACACATATGTTTATTTCAGAACTAATATTATGTTTTTAGTTAGTAGACTTACTTTTATTTGAAACTGGTGTAGTTGTTTTCATGGATGAGGACGATGTTGCAACATACACAATCAAGACTGTAGATGATATTCGCGTGTTGAACAAGACGTTATATCTTCGACCACATAAGAACATTCTTACACACAACGAGTTGATTGAGAAATGGGAGAAAGTTACTGATCAAACACTTGAGAAAGTGCACATATCTGCCAAAGACTTTCTTGCTTCCATGCAAGGTGCTTATAAGTTATCCATATGTTGATAATAATGCACAACTCTATCACAAATATTGAGTTATTTCGACGACTATGGTATCGTGTGATAATGCTTTTATTTAATGTTTTCGTGTTTTTCAGAGGTGGCTGATAGTGCTTTTCAAGCGGGACTTGCACGTATCTATCACATTTACTACGAAGGTTGTTTGATGAACTTTGAAATCGGTGAAGAGGGTGAAGAAGCTTCTAAGCTCTATCCGGAGGTCCGATACACTCGTGTTGATGAGTATCTGCAACGGTATCTCTAATTCATGCTAAGGGCGTTCATGCGACCGAATAGTACCCATGCTATCGACATGAAGATGGTCACAAAACCAATAATGCCGCACAACCCTAGTTCTTCAAAATTTTCATTTCTTGTTTGTTTTATGCCTAATCTTCTAAATTATTTTCCGTTGTTAAAATTTGTATTTGTTTATATTCTTATATTGTCATAAGTCATGCGAAATTTGATACACACATATTCATCTACGTACATCTGTTGGTAAAAGACTTTTAAAAATTGTTTGTTTGATACAATGTTTTTTGTCTCTATTTATGAAACTACACTAGATTATATGAAAGGCATTTGGGGTTATTTATAAAATCAAAGTTGTATGTGAAGTTATCTTGTTACATGTACATGTGTATATCTAGAATATAATATACATGTGTTTGTATATCTACCTGCTGCCCGTAATTACCACCATCGACCCCAATCTACCTGCGGCCCGTCGATCTCCCACAGGCCACACCAATCGACCTGCTGCAGTGCTGCTGGTGGCTGCCATCAATTCCGACGATCGGCAGCCTATTGAAGTTTTCATTTACTCAGTCTTTCAAGATTCAAGGTTAGTTTTTCTAAATTAGTTTCTTCATTTGAAGGGATTGAATTTAGAAAGATGGTAGACAACTAACTTGTCAATAAGGTTTTTTTTAGATGAAGATGCAAACATTTGATTCATCATGGCAATCTTTTTGCACTTGTGTTCATAGTTGAGAATTCTATGAAATGATACTTTTTTCCTTTTGGATTGTATTAGTAGAAATAGATAGGTTAAAACTCTATGCATGATAGCTTTTGGTTTGTTCCATCTTGGTTAGATGCAGAGGGGTAGTTTTTTAGATATTCAAGTGCAATTCACTGCAATCACTAAGACATTAGTGTTGGATTTGTATTTTATAGCCATGTGAATCTCAACTTAACTTGACAGACTAAGATTACAAAGCTTTAAACTACCACTACGATAATTAAAATTAATAATTACACTAGAAAATCATTGTTTTATGTTTATATTGTGTTGTGCTTCACTGTATATTATTTTTTATAACTTCAAATACACTAAGTTTTAGTATGGTCAGGTAGACATTAATTTTTAGCAACATGGGGATTAAAATTGCTAGACGTAAGAATTGAAAAATGTGTTAGGCTTGAAAAAAGGCCTTAAAATTTCATTTCACTTTATGCTTTAAAAGGTTGAGCTGCCTCTAACGTTTTAAAAATATGAAAACATGTAAGGAACAACTATTGTATATTTGTTAAAATATTTTACAATTTAATGATATCCGACCTGACCCGACCCAAAAAAAAAATTTATTGTTTCATTTAATTTTAAAAAAATAGTGACCCGTAGAATATAGGTTTTGGTTCCGTCATTAATGACCAACTTAACTCAAGGTTGGTCAACTTAGAAATGTTTCAAATGGGTGGGTCAATAACACTTCGTTATGGTCGTTCCCATCATAGCCACCTCTAAGCATCTTCCCACTCACCGCCCCAACGAGGCAATTATCAAAATTCAAAGAAGCTATGAGCAAAAGAATAATGTATTTTAGTTTTGGAATAACTTTGTAAAATAGTAACCAACTTTCAAAAGTGTTCCAATTAGGTAACTCGAGTTTTAAAAGTGTTTCAATTAAATCACGTAGTTTTTATATTTATACAAATTAAAAATCATAACATATTTTTTAGCATGTTATACTTTTGGATTCAACTAGAAAATATTTTTTTCTATCTTTTGATGATGATATGGAACGTTAACCTAAATTTTAGACACTTTTTTTTATTTTTTTTTATAATTAACATATTTTTTTACTTTTTAATATTATTATATATATTGAAAATTCTGACTTCCACGTATTTTTCATCATTATTTTCTTGTCATAAATGAATCGATTTGATCATTTGGTGGTCTAATTTGAGAAAAATATGCTTGAGTGATTAAACTAGAACATTTTTTAAACTTGATTATTATTCTATGACATTTTCTCTTTTTATTTATGAACAAGATATTTTATCCTTATTTTATACAAGATACTAGGTAATAACCCATATATTACATGGGTAGAATAAATTTAACATGTTAAAGTAATTTCTTTTTTTCATGAATCTTTTATATGTTACATGTCATCGTTGCTATTGATGAAATGAAAAATAATATCTGTTATATATAAAATAATGAAGATAAAAATTTATACAAGTATAAAATATATTTTACAATAAGATATATAAATATTCTACAGTGTAGTATGTTTTAACAAATTATTAGAATAAAGATATTATAATTTAAATATTTGATTGTTTACTTTACATATATTTAAAGTTATTACCATTTAATATGAGAGCGAGACTATAACGCTAACTTTAGAGTTGACTAAAAGTTGAAACATATCCCCTCTAATTTTATATTTATTATACACTATAGACTATAGATATAGATATAAATTAGTATATCTAAAATTTATTTCAGCTTCGGTAATTTTTTTATAATTAAAACAAATAATTTCATGAACCAAGATTGAAGTCGATGTGAAAACATTGGGCCTTTACGTTGTATAAAGTTCTTTTTAGAATAGAAGTGAAAGAAAAATAAGAAAAAAAAAATTATTAATAATCTTCGGTCTTATCTTGAAATTGAAGAGATAGTAATCAAATACAATTATAAGACTATACTATTTATCATTTATCATTTCAACCTAACTATGATCTTTGATATATAATGGTATAGAGAAGGGTTCAAATTAAAACTATGTTTATAATTAAAAACTTTAAAAATCATGGTTTACGTATATATAATTACATGTTATCATGCGTATAATTATGGGTTACGTATATATTAGAGTAAATTTCACGGATGGTCCCTGTGGTTTGGTTAAAGTTTTGGATTTGTTCCCTAAAGTTTTAAAACTGTAAATATAGTCCTTAATGTTATAGTTATCATTCATCAATGATCTCTACTCTGTTAGTTCAGTTAGTAATGTTAAATTTGTTAAAAAAACTATTTTACTTATAGGGATCATCAATGTAATTTACATTTTGTTATATTATAAATATGTTTATTATTTAATACACAAATAAAAAATATTTTAATAATGTCTTCCTTTAATTTTTTAAACCAACATGCGGATTTTTTAAACCTTTATAAAAATGTTTAAAACAAAATTGTTCTAAAAAACTAAGAATTAGCTTAAGAAAATATGATTTAAAAATGAATGGTTTAAAAAACTTTAGAAAACCAACCACTTTAATCAAAAGATTAAATAATCAAATAGTTTTAGAATGACATAATAGAAAACGAACGGTTTTAAAATCGAACATTTAAAAAGCATGTTTTTAAAAAGCTTTTTATATGTGTATTTAAAACTATATTTTATTAAATAATAATCTTATTAATAATGAAATTATAAAAATAATATAAAAATAAAAGAAATTGAAAACAAAAATATAAAATTTTGTTTAATAAAAGTAATGCTATAGTTTAAAAGATAAACTAAATAGATGACTAATGCAAGTAAAATGCCAATTTTTACGATACCAACATTACTAACCATTGATTAACAGATCTAGGGACCACATATAAAAGATAAAGAAATGATAAGGATTATATTCAAAAATTTTAAACTTTAAACACCAAATTCAAAATTTCAACATAACCATGGGGACTATCCATGTAATTTAATATATACTAATTATCAACTTTGCAATGCATTAAATGTTGTACTATTAGCTTGAATGATTGTACATATTTATTATTTCTTTCTTTCTTTTAATTTTTAATTTTAAACCCAATACTTTTACATTTTTTACAAACTAACTCCTAAATTTTGTCACTTTCAACTTTCTTCCCATATACATTTCATATTTTATAACTTTTTTGTTTTACATTTCGGTATAAATTTTGAAAGTTAACACGGCGTAACATTATGGTTCGTTGTTGTTATGCCTTTTTTTCTATTTATCGACCCTGTAGTAACGTGCAGGTACTAGATCCATTTAATTGTTGTGTTTAATGTTGTGTCTTTGTATGTCTACTTTCTATTTGGAGTTTATTTATTTATTTTCTAATATGAGTTTTTCTGGTGTTGGTGATCGTTGAGGCTGACGTGACATTAGTGCTCATTTGCATGGTTTTACGCCCCCATCGCAATGTGATGGGGCTTAATACTAGTTTACTCTAAATATTATGTATATGTAAACCAAAGCTAAAAAATGATGTTCGAACTATCATTTCCCACAATTGCAATACGCTAAGACTAAGTAAATGGCACTAACGTTATCTCAATAAACGACAGTAGCATGAGTTGGTGGTTGGTGGAGCTCAAGCATGAGATTGCGAATCAACAAATTTCAAAGACGACATCAGAGACACCCCGATATTCTGCTTCAGCGCTAGATCATGAAATGGTCAGTTGGCGTTTAGAAGACCAGGATAGTAGGTTATCTCCTAAATAGACACAATAACCGATGTTGATTGACGTGTATCGAGACAACTGGCCCAATCGGCATCCGTGTATGCGGTCATATATGAAGAGGGTGATCGAGTAATATGTAGCCCATGGGAAATAGCACTTGACGTAGCGTAAAACGCCTTTCAAGACATTCATATGTGTTGTTGTCGGGGCGTGCATGTGCATGCAGAGTTGTTGGACGATGTATGTGATGTCCGGGTGGGTGAAAGTTAGGTATTGTAGGGCACCTGCTAATTGTCTGTATTCAGTACCATCGGATAAACAATCACCAGTGGTGGCACTGACTTTCTGTTGTGTGTCAACTGGAGTCGCGCACGAGTGGCACGATGACATGCCAGCCCGTTGTAGAATCTCGTTGACATATTTCTTTTGATCCAAAAAGAAAGAGTATTGAGTTCGGGTGATAGAGATGTGAAGAAAGTAGCTGAGCATGCCCAAGTCTTTCATTGCGAATTTTATGGATAAGTATGACATGAACCAAGCCCGAAGTTTATCAGAAGAACTACTAAGCAAGATATCATCCACGTAAAGAAGGATATAGGCTAGGTAAATAATGAAGGATCGCATTGACTGTGACGAAAGCCTAACGTGGAGACATAATCTGTGAAACGTTGATACCAAGCTCGAGGGGCCTATTTGAGGCCATAAAGAGACTTATTTAGAAGGCAGACATGATCATTAGGATGCTGAGGGTCTCGAAATCCTGCCAATTAGTGCATGTAAACTGTCTCTGATAAGTTGTCGTGTAAGAAGGCATTTTTCACGTCTAGTTGGTGTATCGGCTAGAAATATGAGAGAGCCAAGCTGAGTACCGTACGAATGGTAGTTGGTTTGACTAGAGGGCTGAAGGTGTCACAACAATCTATCTCAACCTGTTAAGACCTTCCATCACAAACCAAACGAGCTTTGTATTGCTCAAAAGAACCATCAGAGTTGAATTTATGTTTAAAATCCACATATTACGCACCACATTCATGTGTGCATTTCGAGGCACTAGTTCCCATGTATTATTATTAATAGGGGCCTGAAATTCATCGGTCATAACATGGTTCCATTCTGGGGTATTAAGGGCATCAATAGGGGAGGGTGGTAGAGCTATGGGTGGGGTAGTCGCATTGAGATTAAGAGGGGTAGGTGTGGTGGCTATGCGGGACATACTCCGTATGATCATAGAGTGACGGACGAGGGGAGAAGGGGGAGGGGTAGTCATTGGCAGTGGGGTGGCCATGGTAGTAGAGGAGGTGGTGGGTGGTTTCGAGCGGCGGTGATATGTTTACGAGAAACAGGAGTCGATGGAAGGAGGGATCGGGGCATGTAGCGGTGAAGACTTAGTGGTGGTCGAGGATGATGATTGCCAAAACAATGGTTGGTGATCAGAGGAACGAGGGGGGATGGTGGGAAGATGGCGGTTGAGAAAATAGGAAGATGGATTCATCAAAGATGACATGGCGAGAGATGATTATTTGACGAGAAGAGGGATTATAGCACTTGTAGCCATGACGGTTCCGAGGGAACCCGCAGAAGATACAAGGTGTAGAGCGTTGTGCGAGTTTATGTATGGTAAGAGATGGGAACAGAGGGTAGCGAGAGGGGAACAGAGGGTAGCATGGGGAGCCAAAGACACGTAGGTGAGAATATGATGGGTGACGATTATAGAGGAGAAACGTGATGGAGGATTTGTGGAGAATTTTGCTGGGAAGGATGTTGTGAAGGTATGTTGCATGTTCGAGGGCGTGTGGCCAAAAGGGAGGAGGTGTGGATGAGTGAGAAAGGAGGGTACGCATGATGTTGTTAAGATGGCGAAGTTTGCGTTCAGCTTTACCGTTTTGGGAGGATGTGTGAGGACAAGAGAAGCGAAAAAGTTTACCATGTTGAGAGCAAAAATTATGGAATGTACGATTATTATATTCTTTTACGTTGTCACGTTGAATTGTTTTGATGGTTGTATTGAATTATGTATTGAGTAAGTTAAAGAATTGAACAAAAGTGGAAAAAAAACTATGATTTGTGAATGAGGGAAAAAGTCCAAATGAAGTTAGTTTTATCATCTAAGAACAAAAGATAATATTGATGGCCTTCCGAACTTTGAATCGGTGAGGTCCACACATCACTATGTATATTATCAAACTGTAAGTAAGTATAATTAGAAGACGAAATAAAAGGCAATTTTATTTGTTTGCCGAGTACGCAAGAAAAATAAAAATTAGACGTTTTAACATTGGAAAAAGAAATATCATTGGAACAAGGAAGCATAGAGGAGCCCGGATGGTCGAGCCGTTGATGCCAAATGTATTTGGTGATAGGTGTGAGTGCAGTTGGGTTGGTAGAGACGAGCCGTGATGGTAGAAGCGGATATAAGTTCCACGAGCTATTGCATTGCATTATAGGTGTCTTGGTCGGAAGGTCCTTCACGAGAAAACCAAAAGGATCAAATTCTATAGAAATATTGTTATCAGTAGTTAAGCGATGGACATAAAGCAAATTTTTAATAATAGAAGGGACATGTAGAATATTATTTAATTAGATAGGTGGATATGGAGACGGTAGGGTTTGATGACCAGTACCGTGGATTGGAATACGCGTGCCATTACTGATGATGGCATTCCTGGAAAAACCATTATAGAAATAATAGGAGGAATAGTTACCTGTTTTATTGGTCATTATGGCTATCCCGTCGTAGGAGTTGTTTAGGCCAGCGATTAGTTGAAGGACGAGGCGTTGGTTGGTTACCGGTGCTCCAACGTTGGCTTATTGGTTGGACAACATCTTTAATGTTTGGCAGTAGGCAGAAACGTTCGGAAAATTGTTGAGTCGTGTGGTGACTAATTTATGTTCAAGAAACACCGCCTGTGAGTTCTGATTATCTTGAAAGATGTTTTCGAGGGCTTTCCAGGCTTCAAAGGTTTTGGCTTTGGGTTTAAAAATTGTATTGAGAAGATCATTGGAGATCGTACTATAAATCCATTGAAGAACTATAGCGTCGATTCGTGACCATATCAGAGGCCGAAATCTTTGATGATTCTACTGATTTGATGTAAACCCCTATTTATAATACAATCTATGTTTATCTCTTCATCTATCATTCAAATACACAATATATATCAATCAACTAACTAAACCAAATCTTGTGTTAAGTCTTGGGATAACTTGTAATAACCATAGCCGATAACCAAGGAATTCAGATTCGGGTTTCATTAGATACTACTTGATATTATATTACGTCCCACCGCAACACCCGGAGACGTATTACTAGTTTTTTATTTATTTATTAACTCCGGAACATATATAGTGTTAGTTTTTGTACTTTTTATTTATTTATAAAATATAAAATTTCTCGAACGTCTCGTCGATATCTTCCGGTGATAAAACAGAAAAGATCTTTGTATGATTGTTTTACGACACAAACGATTTTGAGTATTCAATCAAATTCAACGATTTCATCTTCTTCCAATCACCGATTCAACGAGGTACTTAATCTTTCCCAATTTCTTGATCTTCATATCAAAACCCCAAATTTCCAAACCCTAAAACCCCCAAATAATCCTTCTATTTGATCACAAATTCATCCGTTTCGTTCCATTGCAGATACCAAACTTGACATCAAATGGCCCCTGCCTTCATCAACGCAAACCCAGTTGTATATGAAAAGAAAGAACGCCCAGCTCGAACCAGACCTACTGATGGCGATTTTGATGAATATGCAACCGAACTTATTGATCAATTAGAAGTGTTTGATATCCTTCAAGTTAATTACTTTTGTTAAAGATTGATTCTTTGAGTTAATGTTGTGTTGGTAGTTAGAATTTACAAATATACAATTATACAATACTTAGTGTTATCCTTAGTGTTGTTGTTACACCATATTAGAGATATTAAAGACCCTGAGCATCCTTATTCTTTAGAGGAGCTTAAAGTGATCACAGAGGATGCCGTTGAGGTAGATGATAAGCGTAGTTACGTTCGGTATGTTATCTTCTTCTTTACATACCTTAAGTCATTTTATTGTTATGAGAAGTAAAGTGGAATCATGAATACTTTGTATGATTGTCTTCTTCAGTGTCACCTTCACTCCAACGGTTGAGCATTGTAGTATGGCGACGATTATTGGCCTTTGTTTGCGTGTTAAGCTTATGCGGAGCCTGCCTTCTCGTTTTAAGGTATTGTTGCAGCTCTGTTGTGGTATATGCTTCTTTTGATGATATGTAGCAATATCATGCCTGTGGAATGTAAAATAAACAGTGCCAGTGAAATGATTAACATCGAACTAGTTATACATTCTTAGATATGTCAAAGTTTGGGTATAGAATCTACCATTTGCTTTATGAAATAATTTAGATTCTACCTTGCATGAACTATTGTTTATCCTTTTAAGATGCTAAGTTACTTGCTCATACATATTGTTAAAGGCGTCATTGTTTATCATTTTGAACTTTTTAGTATTTCTGTATGCTTGTGCTGATGCTAGAAAAGCTGTTTGTTTAGGTTGACATAAAGGTGGTTCCTGGGACTCATGCACTGAAGATGCATGTCTCTCCCTCCCTTCCTCACTTCCCCTCTATTTTCTGAACTATAAAAACGTATGGGTCAAGTCGACCCATCAACAATCCTTCCTCCACTTCTTTTAAATAAAGATTGTGAATGCATTCATCAGTGAAGGATTTACGAGGCTGGAGGGGCCTCTTTTTTTAGTCAGCAGTCTTAATTTTTGGTTTGGTAGTGCAAATTTTATATATATATTGAGATCCCCCCCAAACCCAAAATTTTGATTTCGCCCCCCTCCCCCCACCCAAATTTTGATTTCGCCCCCCTCCCCCTATAGGAGTGTTCAAGCTCCGCCACTGAATGCATTAGATATCACTAAATATCTAAGTAAAGAAATATAATTTTAGTTTAACAATAGTATGGTCTTTATGAGTAAAAGGTTGGATGCATTTAATACACTTTACATGACAACTAGTACTTATTTGACCCTCTAGTAACCTATTTGGCTCAGTTCTATATTTCTGTTATAGTCGATTCAACCAATCTTTCCTGGTTGACCTGTTTTTAACAAGTTTAATTCGAATTGACCCCATCTTGATATGAATAAATTAAATTGCACTCTAGAAGTGCGTAATTATCAGTGATAACCGTTGACACCTTTAATGCACATTGACCCTTTGCTTATGATCTGCAATCTGATTTATGCATGATGACTTAAAACCCCAAATGTTGTCAAAATCTTGTATGGTAGTAATAATTATTGAAATGAGAATTTCTTAAAGCTTCATCTAGAGTTTAAAACATCCACCTTACATGTAAATCAGGTTTAATGATTCGCTCCCATTGTGGGGCATCCTATAAAACATACTAAGTTACTTGCTCATACATATTGTTAAAGGCGTCACTGTTTATCATTTTGAACTTTTTAGTCTTTTTGTATGCTTGTGCTGATGTTAGAAAAGCTGTTTGTTTAGGTTGACATAAAGGTGGCTCCTGGGACTCATGCAACTGAAGATGCAGGTCTCTCCCTCCCTTCCTCACTTCCCTTCTATTTTCTGAACTATAACACGTATGGGTCTAGTTGACCCATCAACAATCCTTTCTCCATTTTTTCAAAATAAAGATGATGAATGCATTAGATATCACTAAATATTTAAGTAAAAAACTATAATTTTAGTTTAACAATAGTATAGTCTTTATGAGTAATAGGTTGGATGCATATATACACTTTATGAGACAACTTGTTTGACCCCTCTAGTAACCTATTTGGCCCACTTCTGTATTTCTGTTATAGTCAATTCAACCAATCTTGCCTGGTTGACCTGTTTTTAATGAGTTTAATTGGAATTTACCCCATTTTGATATGAATAAATTTAATTGCACTCTAGAAGTGCGTAATCATCAGTGATAACCATTGACACCTTTAATGCACATTGACCCTTTGCTTATGGATCTGCAATCTGATTTATGCAGATGATTTAAAACCCCAAATTTTATCAAAATCTTGGGAATTTCCTAAAGCTTTATCAAGAGTTAAAACATCCACCTTAAATGTAAATCAGGTTTAATGATCCGCTCCCATTGTGGGGCATCCTATAGAACCAAATAAGCTTTCGATACGATCAAAGTACAATTATTTTTACGATAAACTCGCATTTTGCAGTTAGAATTTACTTTGCAGTTCTGAATGCAGACGGTTATTTTCTTTTTGTTTTTTTTTCCAACTTCTCTTTGGTATGCAGTGAACAAACAATTGAATGATAAAGAACGTGTTGCTGCTGCTCTGGAAAACCCTAATCTTCTTGATATGGTTGAAGAATGCTTATCCCCATCTTTTGAATGAATGTTGTTTGCATCTAATACAAGAACCAATCACTCAAGACTAGCTAAGAACCTCTTTTCATGTGAGTATTTATACACCTGCAGTTTTCTTCTAGCAATATTTTGTTTCACTTAGTGATGAAATTTTTTGGAGTGATATATAAAAAGTTTCATTTTTATTTGAGAAATTCAGCTTAATCACCACTATAGAAATATTGTTTCTTATTTTGTTTCTCATAAACCCTATCCATTCATAGTTATTCAGTTATGTATTGGTCTTTTGTTGAATTTTTTCACTTTAGCCTTCACGTTTGCATCTACATTAGCCATTGCAGTGCTCTATTTTAATCAACAGCCAGATTCCCCTTGCTCGTACTAGTTTTGAGTTCATTATTTGACGCTCTAAAAAAACAACCCGACCTATTCAATTGGGTTACGTTAGGGGAGTTACCTCTTGAAGCATTAAACACTGAAAAATACTAGACTGAAACAAAACAAAACAAGTCATTGTAAAGTGTCATTAAAGAAACATTAATAAGTGAAAACATCCTCCTGAGAAAGAACATTTGTTTACATGCAACTCTATCTAATAAATCAAAAAAGCTATAAAGATTAAGGTACACAAGGGGCTACTTTGTGAAAACCAAAGATGAAGCATAAAAGTAAGTTACTAAGGGTTGACTCAAATCAAGTCAACGTCACCCTCCTAATCTGTGTTTCCAAAGCTCTGTTATGAGCTCTTCTTTGGGTTTTGAAGAGATGGAAACAAGAGCTTAAGACGCAACTAAATCAGGTGTATCTGCTTCCACATATACCAAAGCAATATGCACCTTTCCTACCCAACTATCAAGACGATCACGAAGTGATTTGATTTGAGGAATTCCCAAAACTCTTGACAGCGAATTAAATCTCCAGAATAAAATGCTTCAAGAATGTAGTACAGCCATTCAACCTTCGTCCCCTAGCACTCTTTATCTGCACAAGCTCAAAGATGGAACATCAAATTTCACAAATTTACAAGTAATACAAGAAACCATTATGTCAGAAAGTTACAACATACTCACAATTTGATGCGCACGCAGCTCTTCAACGTTGTAGACATTTTAAACCAGCACTGAGGATAGGGACATATCAAAAGCAAGATCCTATTACAATATATATAAAAAAACTATAAATTCATAAACCTTACAAAAACATTGGAAACAATTAATTACTGCATACGAGCTTAAATGAATCTGATTAAAACTCTAATGAGGTGTATGCTTATAAGACACTTTTGTAGAATTCAGCAAACTCTTCGTGAAATTTATGGTACCAAGATGATACCCAATACTAATTAACATATACCAATGGAGTAATTACTATCATGCTATCAGGTGTACTCTTCGCATCTTCTAAAAGCTTCTTGCTCTAATTTTGATCTACTTTCTCAAGATTATACTTGGCTATCTGCATATTAATGTAAAGAATTCTTTTCACAATACAGGTCTCTTTTGTAGCTCTGAGCTTTTCAATCACCCCATCAAGATAATAGATTGCCGCTTCTTTCTCTGAAAATTGGCGAGAGACTATAACAACAAAGTGTGTCAACTTTAGAAGGTTGATCTTAGTCTCAAAATCAGTTATGAAATTGTTATACAGTTGCATGAGAGCATCAACAGCCTGAAATAAACATCATAATAGAGATTAAATGTGCACACCGCAGAAAAAACAAATATTAATTTACTGTTAAATATTCATAATATGAATATATAACAAGCACCACCTAACATCAAGCCATTGATCATGAAGAGTCAAAGTGTGGCTACATAATAGAAACTTGATTATTGGTCAAATTTTACAAACAATGAAACAAATCTATAATAAGATCTACAATTTGTGTTGGATTTGTTCACAAATTGATGGTTTTGTTTTGTGCCAATTAATAAATTGTTCCAGATGAGTACAAAACTTAATATCTAAAGCCAAACAAAGGCATAAACACTAAAAAAACTGTCAAAATCTCTTTTGTTCATCTCCAGCCCCTTGATTTAAGTGATAATATAGAGAAATTGAACATGAATACCAATCATATAACTCTAGACTTGTATCATACAATAAAAAACGAAATTGCATAAGAATTGGAAAAGAATGAACCTGAAAGACAGCTAAAGCAACGAACTGTTCAAGCTTCAAACTGATATGTATATAAACCATTGTTTCTGTTTCAAACTGATACCAATCATATAACTCTAGACTTGTATCATACCACAAACTCATGACTCATCTAAGTTATCTAACTTTTAGTATTGATAGTCAAGTAACTCACGTTGTTACTTGATTATCAATTTACTAGTTTCCCCTCGTACTATTTACTTGATTTCAAATTCTCTCTCTAGGTGAAAGGATTTTAAAATCCCACAACCAAAAAAAATTGAGGTGAAACATTCCCTTGGGTCTTACATTTCATTATTTACTCAAACATAATTTTACTTGAAAATTATACTAGTTTTTCAATTCCATTTTATTTCATTCCATTCCTTCCAACCAAACGTGCCCTTATATTTTCGTGGGAGATGGAGCGCATAGATCTCACAATTTTAATACGATGTCTCACCAATGTCTTTTTGAAGATGGTCTTAATATGTTTTATGTTTAAACAAATAAACCCGCTTATAGAACTAATAGGATGTTTTATTCACATAAATAAATTATATACTTTACTTGCATACTATTAATTTTAGAATGAAAGACATAGTAAGGTCCTAGGAGTTTTTAATAGACGATAAAATGTTTATAGTTTAGCATTCTAACCACATACGTCTTGTGTTTACATTTTGACACTCTTGTTAGTTGCATTTATGGATGCTGGTTTATTACAGATATACTAACTCAAATAATAATGAACAACAATAATAATAATAGTGTTTGTTTATTGAATTTAAATCTAATCACTTTACACTAGTACGATTTTTACTTTAAAAAATTAATTTCTTACGTTGTTATTTTTATCTGTGTCATGTAGAATATAAACATTTTCGTACATATATTAGTATACGCTTTGAGATTATCTACGTTTTGACATTCGTTTACGTTTTCATAAAAAACTTGTACAGAAATAAGTTGGGTCATATGTAAAAATTCTTCATTCAATTGTATAAATCCGAGTTACTTTATGTTTAAACCTAAATTTAGTTCGAAATGATTCATGACGATTGTAATCTATGTGCTTCTTATGTATGTTTTGAATTGTTCTACGTTTCGATATAATTTTGTTTGGAAAATAGACGGCTCATAATATGTTTCATTCAATGGTTTAAATTCAAGTTGCTTTATGGTTCGACGTAAATTTAGTATGGAGACAAGTCGATTCGATTGTTAGTCTATAATTTATCACATCGCGTATGATTCCGCCGCAACGTGTGACGGGTTGGAAAAACTAGTTGCAATTAAAATTGGTGTCTAGTGAGCAATTGAGCATAGCTAAGTTTGATTGTCTAAATGTAACACCTTGAAATATCGCTTTTAATCGCAGTTTAATACGTAAAGGGCCTCTCGAGTAATATGAAAAGAGGAGGGACTAAAGATGAGCAAAGGAGTAAAGGTTGCCTTTGCTTTTTATCTACATTTCGTTACAAGTTTCTTTTGAAACTAAGGGGCTGTTTGTTGATTTCTAACCGGGCTGACCCGGCTGACTCAGTCAACGGGTCAGGCGGTCAGCCCGTTTGATACTCGCGTGGAGCCAGCTGACCGGGTCATTTCTTCTGACCCAAACCTGAAAAATGAGTTGCTGACCCAAAATCTCCACCTCCTTCTCTCTATTGCACACCACCGCAACACCCAAATCCGAAGCCTGCCCTTCCTTCGCTCGATCGGCCACCTCCCCCTCCCCCTGTGCTCTCGATCGGCTACCTCCCCTCCCCCTGCGCTTTCGATCGGCCACCTCCCCTCCCCCTGCGCGACTTCCCCTGGCCGACCCCAACATGCGCAAGCCCTAACCGAGCCCCTCCGACCTACGCGAGCCCTAACCAAGCCCCTCTTACCTGCGCGAGCCCTAACCGAGCACCTCCGACCTGCGCGAGCCCTAACTAAGCACCTCCGACCTGCGCGAGCCCTAACCGAGACCTCACGAGCGCCTCCCGAGCATCTCCCTACGGTAATCATCATTTCTTTATGAATATAGATATATATGCTATAGATGTGTATGTATATGTGTATGTAGATGTATATGCATATAGATGTGTATGTATATGTGTATGTAGATGTATATGCATATAGATGTGTATGTATATGTGTATGTAGATGTATATATGTATGTAGATGTGTATGTAGATTTATGTGTATGTAGATGTGTATGTAGATGTATGTGTATGTATATGTGTATGTAGATGTATGTTTATGTAGATGTGTATGTATATGGGTATGTAGATGTGTATGTATATGGGTATGTGGATGTGTATGTATATGTGTATGTAGATGTGTATGTAGATGTGTATGTATATGTGTATGTGTATGTAGATGTGTATGTTGATGTATATGTGTATGTAGATGTGTATGTAGATGTATATTCATATATAGTCAGTCAGATACTAAATCAAACAACAAAGTTTCAATCAGATGCAGACTCAGTCAGAACTTCTTACCGGGTCAGCTTCTGACTCAGTCAGATCTTACTCAGTTAGCGCAATCAAACAACCCCTAAAACGTGCCGGATTGATTATATCTTTAATTTTTTTTTCACAATAGGTTTAGTTTTTCTAAACACTTAAGATACCATTGCGATGTGATTATTTGAACTCGTGTTTCGATATAAATTTAATCTAAACCGAGCTCCCAAAGCATGTAGCTAAAACTCATGAGTCATATATCATATATTTCTAGTTTTTTTATAATTTCAAATATACAATTGCGACGTTCATATTTTGATCTACGTTTCAATGTAATATTTAATTAGAACCGTGCCTCTCCGACGTGCGGGCAAAACCACTGGTTATTTTTTATTTTGCATCATTTCCTTTTTACAATTTTATTCTTCACTCTTAATATCCTTAGTAAATGTATTTAACCAGATCATAATCTCTACTACAAATGTGTGGTAACATCAACTAGTTATCACACTCGCACGTTTGACCATTTAATTTCATACAAGCTAGAATAGAATTCTTTTTACTTTTATTTCAAAAATAAGAATGTTACCTTGTTTTGTGGTAACCTAAAACTATCTAAAAAAACTTAATAACAACTTATGCGTACCGTTTGTTTTTCCCCTAGTTACACATGTTATAGAAAGTGCTTTTGGTCATCACCCGGAGCCTTGGTAAACACATGCATCATATACGCATCATGATGAAAACAACACGTGAATCGTCGGAAAATAACACAAAAAATTTACATGAACATTAGATTGTTCAATAATAACTAACCCACATACTCTCTAAAACAAATCTTAAATCTATACTAATATTATCATAAGCCTATAATTCTAAACCATAAGTTCCACATTTACTTCACATGATACAAGCTTGCATAGTTTATTTCTAGCCTTGTAGGTTTTCAAAATCAATTGGTCTTTTTAGATGATGGGCCGATCCAACTTAGTCCCATAAAAACTGTATTTCTTTTATATTGACATCACCTCATACGACTGCTCTTCTCGTACCATCGATCAATTTTGAGGTCCTTATATTACCGATGGCGGAACGACACCCAACCCTATGGGTCAAGTGATCCAATTGATACTTGACCCCATAGGGTTGGGTGTCGTTCTGCCATCGTAACGAAAGGACCTCAAAATTGATCCAATTGATTTTTGATCGGTAGTGTAATGTATAATATCAAAATTTTAGTTGAATCTATAGTTTTTCAGAGGGTGAACCCATATATTATATTGATAGTGATGTAACATTTCGTATTTTCATTAACTAAAAGTTAACTTCGTTACTCTTACAAGGGTTATTATTGTTAATTTTGAAACTCATGTGTTGTTTGTGCTTTTTCATTATTGTCATTAGGTTAAAATAAATATTAAATAAAAATAATAAGGTTAATATTAATAAAAGTAATTATAATAATAAGTAATAATATTGAATAATAGTATTAGTAATAATAAGATTACTAATAATAAAGATTAATAAACTTAACCATATTTAAATTATAAACTTAAATTAAGTTTGAGGGTTAATTTGTCATTTAAGAAACTTGAATTAGAACTTTATGCATAAATTAATAGAAAATCAAAGTTAAGGGACCAAAGGTGTAATTTATCAAAAATCCAACCCCCCCCCCCCTTCTCTCTCCCCGTGAATCCGGTGGCCGCCGCGGCCACCTCCGGCCGGGGTCCGGCGAGCCCCGAAATCGCCCAAACCTCGGAATTTCGAACCCCAAATGATTCCAAACGTTTCCAGAACATGATTCGAACCTAACGTAAGTTTTAAATTGGGTTTAACTCGGTTATTAAGATGAACAAACTTGAAACCGAAACTCGAATCAATAATTTAACCGTTCAACAGTTAAAGCCTCATAATAATCTAATTAATCGAACACAAACATTTGTTTAACTATTCCTAAACTATCTAAACTTCCAATTTCGCCTGAAAAGAATCGAACACCAGAATTCAACTCTCGAGCTCGTCGCGAACTATAGCTAGTCGAACTCAATCTTTTTCATAACCTCACCCTCAATTAACCGAGGCTTTTGTTCGTTGGAGTCCTTAGAAGCTACCTGTGCAACGAATTTGATTATCATTAGCAAATTCTGGTCCATTGATTCGGCATAAACCACGCGTGTTCTTCGATTAGGATCGCCTGCAATTCGAACTGGTTCGGGTGAGTTACATACGTTGATATGCTCGATTAGCATGGGAAACAAAAGCCCCATGGTTAATTTGGCTATCATCATCATTTAGATGATCAATTTGGCTCGAATCTAACTAGGGTTCATTCAATTTGGGGGTTTTGCTTGGGTTAGGTTTAAAAGATATTAAAACGGAGATAAACCGTGGCTAAGGCCTTTGGTTTACTGGTTGTTGGCATGGAGTGTGGACTTGAGGTCCCGGGTTCGAACCCGGGGACCCTCAATCCACCCCTTTTGTTTTCTTTCTAATTCTTTTAAAAAATATATAAACTTGTAATGATTAAAAATAAATAAATTTATAAACTTTGTGTATTTTTCTAAAATCACTTTATTAATTTTATAAATTTATTTCCTGAATAATTTAACATTTTATAAAACAATAGTAATATTTAGTTTTTTTAAAACTTTACATTATTCTTTTCTCAAATATTGTTTGTATGCTATTGTCTAAAACATTAGTATAAAAAAAAACATATATTATCATTATTATAAAAGATTGTTTAAATTGATATTGAACCCTATTTCCCGTAAGTATTTTCGTTGCTTCATAATAAAACGCCCGGCTATTATATTTTATTTTCATGGAATAAAAATAAAATCAACTATATCATTTTAAGGTATTTAATTGATGAAACCCCAAAATATCAATTCAAACCCTAGTTCCCGTTGAATCGTTAAGCTCGTTAGTAAGCTTTAATCTTGTAAATATATATATATTTAGGTGTCTTGTGACGATACACCTTGGAGCGACGCTTGTTATTATTCTTATTAATCGCCATTATATATTTATTGTCAAGTGAGTTTTCCTTGCCCTATTTTATTTTATTTCACACTACTTTGGGGTGAAACATGATTATCTATACATTGTACACTTATTAACGTTTGAGACTTGTAAGCACATGCAATTCATCTTATTATTATGTCATGGTTATTTGTGTATTGTAAGTGTTTATATGAGATACATAGTTTTGTTTACAATCATTAACTATTACTAGCCTGGCGACGTCTTAGATCTTTGGGCCTGACAAGCCTATTTGGTGCTAAAGTCGATGTATTGCCGACTCCTAGGAGCCGTATGCTTGTGCACTAGGGAACCAAATACCTTAGCCAATCTTTTATACTTGTAATCAAGTCGAGGTTTGATTGTAACGTTATGTGTTCTATAACCTTACTAGCTTATAACCTATGACATGAATTGCTACTTGTAACCTTTTTCTTATTATGTATGAAAACCTTGGAAACTCACCAACTATTTTAGTTGACTCTTATTTTTATCATGTTTCAGGTCAACCTCAAGTTTAAAGTGAACCTTTTGAAGCATGCTATAATCTAGGACTTGGACCTAGATAATGAAATAAAAAGTTACATTATATTATGTTATGTTGAACTTATTTCTTGTATAAGACTTACGATTGTAATTTTTTCCATTTCATTACTTATGATAATAATATTTACAATTTAATATAGCGTTATGTGGCTGTGAACAATCTTAACCTCACATCTCGACGTTTCCGCCGTCAAGGTTGGGGTGTGACAAGTGACTTGGGTGATGTTTGTTTTTTTTGTAGCAAAAATAATTGCAGTCTGCGAATCACATTTGTAAACATCTGCAGCTGAAGAGATGGACCGTCTGCAAGAAACAGCCTGTTTGTTTTTTAACATCTGCAGAGTTCAAAAATATTCTATAATTAAAGTAAACATATTTTTTGAACTTTAAAAATTACTTCACATTAAACCAAATCACAAATCAAACAAAACCAGAGTGTTTTTAATTCTAAATTTCTAATGCTCAACAATGTCATAGAAACATTCTGCAACATGAATTCCAAATCAAAACAGTAGATTACTTGACCTCAAACACAATTTATAAACATTTCTTACTACTCCTAGTAATTGACATTTCATCAAACACTTGATCCGCATAAACAAGCAACAAAAATAACATACTCAACTCCACATAAAAGACTACACAAATTTAACACTTCACAAACCTTAATCGGAAGAACGGTTCCAGACTCAAGAAGCGTCGACGAACCCAATCCCACTTTATCTAATCTACAGAGGAAAAGTGGTGAAGCAAAAGTACGGAAGCTCACAGACTAAAGAATCGCCTGAATATGCCTTTTCTCGGTGGTTACATGTGCTTTCTAGCAACGGACCTCACCGGACCACTAGAGTCGACGCTAGGGTTAGGTTGCAGGCGGTGGGAGTGGCGGGGCTGGTGGTTGCGGCCTGTGGGGGGGGGGGTCAGAGGGGGCCGGCGGTGGTGAGGGAAGGGGCGGGAGTAGCTGTAGACTGGGAAGGGTGGCGTTAGTGGCTGCGGGCGGTGGAGGGAGGGGGTCGGCGGTGGTGATGGGAGGAAGGGTAGGAGGTTCAAGTGGGATGTTGGATAAGAGGTGGCCAAAAAAACCGGTTCGGCCAAAAAAACCGAACCGGTTTGAGGCCCAAACCGTTTTCAACCGGCCCGAACCGCCGGTTCTTGACCGTTTAACACTTCCACGTTCCAAACCGGTTTCAAACCGAACCGGTTTCAAACCGGTTCCAAACCGATCCAAACCGGTTCCCAAACCGGTCACCCAAACCGGTTCCCAAACCGGTCACCCAAACCGGTTCCCAAACCGGTCACCCAAGCCGGTTCCCAAACGGTCACCCAACCGGTCACCCAAACCGGTTCCCAACCGTTCACCCAAACCGGTTCCCAAACCGTCACCCAAACCGGTCACCCAAACCGGTCACCAAACCGGTTTCAAACCGGTTACCGTTACCCAATGGCTATATAGCCGTTTTTTTGCAATTTTTGACCGTTTTTTTGATTGTTTTTTTACCATTATACCCCACTAGGTTACTATATATATGTATTTGATGTTTTGGTTGAATCACAACACTTATAACACTCTCTACTCTCAAAAATCTCAAAAACGCTCTAAAAAACGCTCTCCACAAATACTTTCGTTTAAAACGCTCTCAAAAACGCTCTCACAAAAATCTCTGAAATGGCTTCAACAGTGCTCAATCATCCATTGGTTGTGAAGCGTCTTCAAGCAACGTGGTGATAGCAATCCTTCCTACGAATAGGAACCCCGAAGTATGGTGCAATTACGATTTATGTCAAATGGCTAGCGGTCCAAACAAGGCTCGTTGCAAGTTTTGTCATAAGTTTTTTCAAAAGATGCAAACACAACGTTGAAAAACCATATTGCAAATAAATATTGTAGAGCGTTAAAAGGTGAACCTTCTCAAGGTCAAGCTTCGATGACAAACGAAGGAAATATTTGGGCTTATAACGTTGATGCGGTTCGGGAGCAAATGGCGCAATTTGTAATTCAAGAAAGCTTGTCATTCAAACATTTCGACAACGAACGCTTGACTCGACTCATTCAACGAACTCTCCAACCTCGTTACACCAATGTAAGTCGTGTTACTCTTCGAAGAGATTGTTTAAAAATGGAAAAAAGCTAAAAATGAATTATATCTTATTTCGAAAATTTACAAACCGGTGTTAACTTAACTAGTGATGTTTGGTCGACACCTCACGGTTCACCGGACTCGTACATTGTGTTACCGCCCATTGGGTTGAACCCGATTCGTGGCAAATGATGAAACGTACAATTGCGTTTGAATTGTTTGATTATCCTCACACCGGCCAAAACATTTTTTATCTTATTGATAAAGTTTTCAAACGTATAAATTAGAAAACAAAATATTTTCTATATCTTTTGATAATGCTTCAAACAACACTCTTGCGATAGATCATTTGAATTAAAATAAACCAATATGTGAGGGCGTGTTTTTCATAGTCGATGTGTTGCGCACATCATAAACTTAGCCGTGCAAGACGGTTTAAAAACGATTGAAACAATTAAAGATTGTTTTAAAAGAATGTTACGTGATATTTTTAGTAACAACCAAAGATATACTAAATATCGCAAGTTTTGTAAAGACGCAAATACTAAATGTTTAGGTCCGAATTGGGACGTACCAACACGATGGAATTCCACATGTAACATGTTGAAAAACTATTGAACAAAGAAAGTTTAATAGCCTTTCATAATAGTTGGTAAGTCGGGAAAGGCAAATTCTTACCATCCATCGGGTTGGGCCATCATCGAAGAAGTAACAAAAATGCTTCAAGTTTTTAAAAATGCAACTACATGTCTTTCTGGAGTTTATTACCCAACGAGTCCGTTGGTACTACACCAAATTTATTTAATGACTTCAAAATTAAATGAATTGTCGTGTAGGGGTAGACCTTATTCCGATATGATACCCCAATGAAAGAAAAACTTAAAAAATATTTTGAAGAAATGCCTCCCGTTATTACATGTGCCGCTGCTTTAAACCCTTGTTTAAATTTGTCGGGGGTTGAAACTTTACTTGATAAAATTACTTTTAATTGGATTTAGAAGTTGGTAAACCAATGTATAGTAAAACTTTAAAAGCGACTTTCAACAAACAATTACAACAAATGTATGATGTTTTTTATTAAAATACGGGGAACATCACAAATCCATGATGCTTTAAGGCATGCGGCAAATGCCGAATGTTCAAATAATCCAATGTTTGATTTATATAATACTTTAAGGGATGAATGTAATAAACGTCAACGTGGTAACACTCCGAGTAGTGAACTCGGGAGGTATGGTCTTACAAACTTTTTATCGACCATGACTCCACATGAATTTAAAAATTTTGACTTGTGGCTTGGTGGAAAGGTAAGAAAGATCAATTTCCCATCCTATCCACCATGGCCCGAGATTTACTAACCGTCCAAGCTTCTACGGTAGCTTCGGAATCTGCTTTTTCTGTTAGTGGCAGGATTATATCAATAAGACGAACTCGACTCACTCCACAAGCAGTTGAAATGTCAATTTGCTTGAAAGATTATTGGATGCCGCGGAAAGAGTACAAGACAAACGATCGCTTGAAAGAGAACTGGAATACGAAGCAGAATTATACGAGGACGAGGTAGAGAGCAGATTGACACCAGGAATGACTGATGATGAAGCGGCATATGATGACTACCTTCGTAACAGTTCCGGTTCTGGTGGCGAGGAATAAACGTACAAGTATAATACGAACGAAGACGACTATGTTAATGTTTAGTTTAAAATGTTTAAATTATTTAAATGTTACGAATTGTTAAAATTTTAAATTGTTTATAAATGATATAAATTGTTTATAAATGTTATTAATTGTTAAAATGCTTAAATTGTTTATAAATGTTATAAATTGTTTAATTGTTTAAATCGTTTAAATGTTTAAATTGTTTAAATCGTTTAAATGTTTAAATTGTTTAAATGTTTATAAATGTTATAAATTGTTTAAATTATATAAATTCTTTTAAATTATATAAATTATATAAAAATGTTATAATATTTATGTTTTAATTAAAAGTTTAAAATTTCGTTTGAATATAACAAAAAAAAAAACCGGTTTGGGCCGAACTGGTTTGGGCCCGAACCGGTTCCAACCGGCCCAAACCGGTTTGATAGGTTTGGTTTTTACGGTTTGAAACCGGTTTGAACCCGAACCGGTTGGGGCCAAACCGGTTTTGACCGACTTTGACCAAACCGTTTTGTTTGGGACCCGAACCGGTTTGGGCCCAAACCGGTTTGTACACCTCTATGTGGGATGTTAGAAGTGTTGGTGCAATGTCTTCTTCACACTTAGAGACATTCAAAAGTTGCTTTTTAATAAAATGTCTTTTAAAAAAAACACAAACAATCTACAAAGCTTAACGTCTGCGCGTGATCTGCGTGATGCAGACAAAAAAGGTGAGGAAGTGTGCTTCTCAGGAAAAAAAAACTACTAAGGGGCTGTTTGATATCGGCTGACCGGGCTGACCCGGCTGACTCGGTCAGCGGGTCAGGCCGTTTGATATGCGTTTTGTTTCAGCTGACCAGGTCCAAGATGGCTGACCCAGACCTGAAAATTAAAAAGGCTGACCAGTCCCACCCACCATCCTACGCGACCATTAACGGCCACCCCTCGGCAACCGGCACGACCACCCATGGGGACCCCCTTGCACGGCCACGGAGCACGACGGGGGACGAAGGAGAGGGGTGATCGGAGGAGGAGGTTGTCGTCTGAGAGTTCAATGTCGTCGGCGTCAGCGTCGAAGCTTTTGAAGTGGGAATCGAAGGAGATGCGGTGGAGGAAGTGGGAGGAGATGGAGAGGAGAAGGATGAAATGGAGGATTGTGATGCCTCTTGGGGCTGTGAAGAAGACTGAAGATCATAGTTGTTTCGTCATTAATGGAAGTGATTGTGTTTATGCGTGTGTAGAGAAAGAGCAATCAATAAAGAAACTCTGACTTTGAATTTTTTTAACTCAATTTATAGGATTTACAAGAGCACACGTACATGTGATCTCTGAATATTAAGTGTCATTAAAAGCCATTCCTAGATGATTTTGTTGATCCATTAACCCACCAAGAGATACAACTTATTAATAATGATAACATAAACACAAATAATGAAATTTATTTTCAAATGTAGAACAAAATTTCTAACTGAATCTTCTGACTCAGTCGGCTCATACTGGATCACATTATAACAGCTCGTAAGTTATTTCTATGGAAAGCTCCTACTACTATTTGTAAAATTATACTTTTACCTTTAGATTTTAAAATACATTAAAACCCTAACCCAAATTCTTCCCCAACATTACGATCTTTCACACCCCTCCCCCTAAATCGACCGTCGCACTACGCCACTACTCCTGTGGGCTCCGGCGGGCGGCGACTTGCGAACGACTATTGGATACCAACTATCATTTACGAAGCTCCAATTCTTTCAACTATTCAAGTTTCAAGGTTAGTTATCTAAAACCCTGTATAAGCTTTAATTTCAGTCCGAGTTGGTTTAATTGTTTGATTTATTGGTGACGGTTAGAATATCAACCGGTGTTTGATGGGTTGGTATTCCGATTGTTTCTGCTTATAGGTATTACTTGTAGTATCTTATGTTTTTATGAATCATTCTTCTTTGCAATTTTAGTTTGAATGTATCGATTTCGTATTTATGTTTTTACTTGGATCTAGTTGATGGATAGAGATTGTTGCCTGCTTGCGGTTGATGTTGCTAACCACGCTATAACAATCTGGATTTTGGTAATATATACTCGTATTTTGTTGAACTCAAAAGGTTTTGTGAATATTCACATCATATTTCAGTTTGATAAGCATTTTTTACCCATGAATTCATTATTTGTATGGAGTTTAAGCATATGAAATTATTTAAGTTTTGAAACAAAATATGTTGTGGATTAAGTGCATTGAGTCAAATGAGCAGAATATTTTTAAAGAATTGGATCATTTTCAACTTTTTTCTTCTTTGACATTTTGTAGATAACTATAAAATGTAAGTTTTATTTGATTTTTTTGGTATGTATTTTTGTTAACATATTCAATGTTTAATTATGTCTATTATGACCCGACCCTATCATACGACCCAAAATTTTTGTTGTTGTTTCTTAACAATTTAAGTTACCAAAATTTAGTGACCTCATAGGAAAAAATTGTTGGTTCTGCCACTGTCTGTTACTCCAACTCTTTGCTGCAATTTTAAGTTTCAATTATTTTCCTATTTTTTGTTTCAATTATGCTTTGTTGAATAGTAAGCCCTTACTTCTTATTCATACATTCTATGCCCTAAAACCCTAAATTTGACACAATCACATGTTATGCTCATAAAAAACTTGAAGTAAGTTAAAGAAGTATATGCACTTGTGGTTGAAGTAACCTGTGAATGGTACTTCACTAGTTGAATGTTGAAAGTTTCTACAATTATGCCTAAAGTTTAAGATTTGTAGGTTGTTATGATTGATCTATATGTAGATTTGACAAGAAGCAAAGGGCTTGAAGTTGAGTGATGTCAAGATGTGTAGTAAAGATTTTCATTCGCAAGTGGTCAAGGTTCTAGCTTTATGGTAGACATTTGCATAGATATACACGTAAGCTTAGAAGGCATGTGAGTTAGCTCTCTTAGAAAAAGGGTAAGATATGGCAAGATTCTTGAAAAGGCTTGTTGTGTAATTAGTTGATTTGGGTAAATGAATTGGTGATGAATTTTTGAACTTATCATGTAACGTTTGTTGTAGGAATAGGATGCACTTGTTAGTGTCATGAATGAAGATGTAAATTGAGTGTTTCTAAAAGATAAAGCATGTAGTCATTCAAGTATAGGATGTAATGAGGTTTACTTGTATATTAAAACCATTTCATGTTTTCTGCTAGTCTTAATTAATTATGTTAAGCACACATTCGTTACTTTATTTCTATTCAACTCAGTTATTTTTATCTATTGAACTGTGGCACTTGGTGTCTAGTGATGAAGATCTTGAAAGAAAACGCGGGCCTGCTTACAAATTTTGAAGTAGTTGACTTTCTACGTTCTAGAGGGGCTGCAAAAGATCCCACAAGGGTTCTTGCTCCACTGGCACCTTCAGAGTTCAAGGTTTATGACTACCTGGTGCAGAGTCCGGCTTGCAGTCAAACAAGAGAGTGCATCACTGAGTTTGTGACTAAATGTAAACCTTACAAGCTTACAAGCCTGAGATCACCAATATCATCAACATTCGGCCATCTTCATATGTGGAAATTGACCCGTTGATTGAGAATCTGATTCACGACTAGGAGAAACAGTAGAAGAAGTGGTAGAGTTGGTTGTACAGCTGCTTTCACCTCCTGCAGATCAAAGTAATCTGATGAATGAAAGCAAGGAACCAGAGGATAAAATGTAGCAACATATATTGGTTTCTTCTTAAGTTGTTTTGAACATTCACATATTGGCATAAATGTAATGGTTAGCTTTGGCAATGTGATGCAGTTTTTTAAGGAGCATCAAGTTATTACTGTTAGGTAACTACTTTTGCCTAGAGGAAAATCATATGTTATGCATAAAAACTCTCGTCTAAAACGAAAAAATCCCTGCAAAACTGAACCTAAGGTAGCTCTACATGAGAAAGATGAAATCATCCAGTGAAGAAATAGAACTGGAGCAAGATTATACTTCTTTTCAAGTTCGAGAAATGATAACCATTAATTGGCACTTATTTGATCCTATAAATCTTAATTTTGTCATGAAGTTATGATCAATGCATAATTGCATATATTAAAGTAAAAGAATTCAGTGAAAACTAAAGAAGTTGAAGATCACAAGTGTCCCACATTGTAAAAAAAAGATTACATATATAATTGAAACAGAGTACACACCTATTGAGCAAGCTCCCCTACTAGTGAAAGTACAAGGCACTTTTTGGGTTTTAAAAATGATGGATTCCATTTTTACTCAAAGTTGTGTATTTCTCAGCTTCTTCCCTAATGAAGTATAAGCATATCAAATGACAAAACACATAAATTTTCCCTTGATTGTAATAGTGTGGTTTATCAAGTCAAATAAGTTTTTCTTCTTTAAAGAACATTTAATTCACACCCCTTCTAATTCTATTTATAAATATACATTTCTTACAACCAAAAGACTTGTACCTTCAACTACTTGAGAAAGAACATTTCTTCTACACATTTTATTGTACAACATCAAATGGAACACATGTTCAATGGATTCATATTGGGTTTCTGAAGTAATATGAGATCACCTGTGAAGTCATGATCAAGGAACACACCAAGAAATCAATTTGTGGCTGTTTAGGATGATTTTTTTATTTCTACTTCTTTCCATAAATCTTTTGGATGCTCTTTAAAAACCATTGCACCTGTGAACTAAACTAATGGTCTCCTTATGCCACCTTCCGATTCATCGTCCATGCCCAGGTGGGTGTTAGAACCTCCATGTCTTAAACCTAGAAAAAGGAACAACTTTGGGTCTATAAACCAATTTCTGCTAAAGACAATAGTTGCGATAGTTCTACGGCCTCCACGTCTTCACAAGTCTACAAAACAATGGAGATCTGATAAGCAATCAGCATGGAAGATGTTGATCATCTAAAGAGAGATTTATTTTTAGTATGATTCTGAATCAATGGAAACTAAAGGGAGAATAGGTGTCCTCTTCTGCATTTAATATTCACGTTCTTTTCAAAAAACTCTCAAGCGTATAAAATTTCTAATTTTACTGTTATTCATTCTTCATACTCTAGTCATGTGTTAATGTTTACATGACCAGACAAAGAGAGATCGTTTTATACTCCGTTTGATTTATAAAACGGTTACTAAACCAAAACCTAAAGCTTTGTGAGGCTCTGTTTAAAGTGTGGATGCTAAAGACGTTTGGGAAAGCGTTTCGCTTCAGTGAGGCACCAAAGATACAAAAGGCGACCTGAAGTGGCACTTGAAGAGGGAGACGATAGGCGCTATAAAGTGTTGCTTCATGTACGGTTGGTTAAAATTAGGCTTTTTATGTAGATGAGTTGGGGTTGTGACTTTACTAGTATACGAACTCTGGCCCATCTCTTTAACACAACAGACTCTAGTCAGTAGTTCCCGACTCCATGATGTGTTGTTTTGGAAAATGTTGATGTATTACCCTACTAGAAGGGTTTCGGCCAAAGCTGCTTTTGATCATTAATTTTTGTAGCCTTGGGCATTGTTAGTTTGAACCATCCTTAAAATCTTTTACCCTTATTAAATTCAGGTTAGACCCGCAATTTGTGTGAAACAAGAAAAATCATTTGCTTTTTTCAAACAAGAAATGATGTACTTATGGACAAGTCACTAATTATTGTATCAAGCTCATACTTTCAAACACTTCTTAGCCACCCCAGCATGGTGATAACTCAAAGGGATGGGTTTACAAAGATATATGAGGTGTATTTTGTCAAAATACATAGTATTTAATAAATCTAAATCTTCAATAATTGGATTGTTTTTCTTTGAAGAGGTCTCTGCATCTTTTAGGTTTGAACCTCTAAAATGTGCTTTATTTCAACATCTTATCATCAAAACTTAAGGTTTCCTCAGTGGCAAAACTAAGATTTATTGACTTTTGGGAGGTGGTTTGTTACTGCATGGCTTTGAAGGTAGTTTAGAGATGTGACCCATCTCTCATAATATTGAATGATCTTTCTTCCATGCATACGGATTGAATAGTTCCAAATTAAACTAGGAAAAAACATTAAAATACAAACTTTTGATATTCCAACAATCTATTTGTTTTTTCATTACTTGAAAAAAAAGAGTTTGTCTAAGATTTAATGTTATAATAAAAGAAGATTAAACATATTTACATAAGAAACATAAAGCTGTAAAAAAAAACCTAACGTATTTTAGTGGGGAAGTATCAACCTCTTCCCTCGAGAAAGATAAATCCATAAAATATAAAGTCAATGAAGATAAAGCTATATAAATAAAGTGAAAACAATTCAAAATTGCAAAACGTACACGTATTTACAAGTTATTAGTATAAAAATAGCCAGACATGTTATGTGTTTGTTTTTGTTGAAAAATGCTTCCTCCGCTACTTAATAGCATATTAATTACTATTCTGTTTTTTTTGCCGGCTCAAGTGAATGATTGTGCAACATTGCTACGAGAACATTTTTCAACATGATGAAAAAGCTAACTAAGCATGTAATTTGTTTTCCACATACATTTTTTATAATGGCTTGACCTTATAATAAATCTTTTCCTTAAAATGCATTTAATTTGATTGATATGTGTTTCCTAATACTTCATACAAATAACGGAATCTAAGAATTAGTTTGACGTATTCTTAGATTCAGTCATTCATAGAAAGTATCTTGGAAACACACATCAATTAAAATACATGCATTTTGGAAAAGATTATTTTGAGGTTAAGCCATCATGAAAAAAAAAATGTACGTGTGAAACAATATTCCTAGAAAAAAGTTCTCATGGCATTGTTGTATAATCATTCGCATTATCCTATAAATATATAAATTAAAAAAACGTGAATTAGTATGCTATTGAAAAACAATTAAATCTTGAATGTATTGACTATTTAATGCTATAACCTTGTTAGACAGGTAATGGACGTTTGTAACAATGTAGTCCTGAGGAATAATGCATAACATAATAACTAAGACTGTAGCTACTTCATGCACAGTCTACAAGAGGAAGTTTTCTTCTACAAAAACGCACACATGTATAGTAAAGTTGCTTAGAAACGAAGTGCCATGTATGCATACAAGCTAATAGTCTCTATGTACACAAGCATGATATGTGAATTGGACTCACATTCCCATGAAGTGCAATAATCTGATAGATTTGCAATATTTCCCTATTATCCCCTAACAACCGACGCAAACTACTAATAAGACCATCAACATATACCACTATCATCTAACAACGAATATGACCAAATGACATGTAACAACCAAGGCAATGTATCTACAATTTTCATCAATGAAAATGTTACATTTCCTCGTTGAATGCTAGTTCAATAGGTTTTAGATTTAGTTTGGGTATTTTGTACCACTCTTAGGTAGGATTTAGGTCATAGCCTCTTGTTTTGATATTGATAAGTTGATCGTTTATCGCCCAATCATATCCAAATAATGTGATGTGTTAACATGTTAACATGACAAATCATTTTGGTGGTGTCTTTGATTATGGTAAGGTAACCCTCTTAAGATGTAAAACTTTGTGGAATTGAAACTGATGTATCTTATACTAGATCTGGATAACTAATTGTAACCGAGCTACTATTAATTTTTTCATTGAAGAACGAATGTTTCTATTGCACTCTTATTATATTCATAAATTCATCACATTTGTACTCAACGGGATTTGAATTCACAACCTTTAGGATGTGGAGACCAAGAATACCACTTACAACTCAGATGTCCCCTTGAGGACTATTCTTAACAATTGTGGTTATTAGAAAACCATATGGTGCACAATATGTGAAAAGTAAATATGGTTAACATTAACAAGACAAACGTAATTTGGTTCTAAATATAAAATCAAATAAGAATAGTGACGCAAACAGGTGAAAGATGACTATTGCACCAGAAGAGGACCTGAATCAAAAATAGAAAAGATTATGGCACCAACAGTTGATTACTTGTCACTTAATTGCATGAATGTATATAAGAATGATATCAATAACTTACAATTTGCTAAAGAGTCCGGATCAGCACCTGCGGCTATATCACAGCATTCTTCTCGCGGCACCTGTAGTTATGTCATAATTTTATTCTTCCTATTATCAACGCGTTAATTTTCATGATCATATAATAAATTAACTTACATACGAATATATGTGTAAATACCTCGGTCAAGGTGGCTTTTGGAGAACTACTTAGCAAATAGTTTTTAACTTCAGTAGACATAGAAACTCGTGCGTGTCTGTGCCTCAAGTAACACAAAATTTTTGGAAGAATCCTCAAACTCTTTAAGTTAGCAAGTGGGGAAGGTTGGCGTGAGATTAGTTCCACGAATGATTCAGAAGCTGTAGAAAATTCTATTTAAGAAAACTATATACAAAAAGATGATGTCTAATAGGCTAACTGTCACATAGTAATAATGAAATATTCTAGTAAGTTTATCCATCTAACTCCGAAGAAACAAAACTCCTGTTTTGTTGACATCTTCAATGTTTTTATAATCCATATCAAAGCTAAAGAATTATTAAGGATTGAAAAACATAAATGGGAACATATATCATAATAACATTGTGTCTGTATGAATCTTAAGTGTACCACTTATGTGTACATGGGACTCTACTACTACTCTTGTTCTGTTTTACTTACTTGGTTTATTGAATAGAAAATGTTTGTAAGTTATACGCGCGTTAAGGACCAATAATATACCTGAATGATTTCCATACTCAGTGAAAGAAATTTGATATTGTGGAACTCTTTAAGCAGACTAATAACAGTAGAAACATCTGAGGTGCTTAGAGACCCTAGACTGTGAAAAGAGAGGGTTGCTTTTTCCAAAGAATGTAAACCATCTGTTGCGAACATTGAAGGACAAAGACCTCTAAAAAGCAAGGAATCAAGCTTCGGTGCAGAAATCCGATATTCTCTAATATAATTTGAAACTGTCAGATTTTTCAGTTGAGGTGTAACTACATCGACAATACGTGTATAAAAGTCTCCATTTTCAAGTGTGAGGTTAGAAAGTCGAGGATGACAAATCCTTAAAACCTCTGATTCAGTCACTTTGCAGCAATGTAAGGTCAGATTCTCCAAGTTGGGGCACAAGGAGAGAAAACCATCATATAATGTGATAAAATAAAGATGTAACGTTGTTAGAGATGCAAACTCCTGTGCTGATGAGAGTATGATCTGATTGTAACGACTAGGCCGACTCAAGGTGAGATGCTTGAGAGTCCGAGACCCTGAAAGAGAAAGAGGGAATGCAACTTTCTTATCAGAGAAAGATGTGTTTTTCCCAAACAAACATGTAATGTTCACTTCTTGGACATTAAGGGAGAACACATGGTTCATAATCCTTTGCGCGACATCATTGCCATCCTCTTCACGGATATAAAGATTGAAAGTAGACAACTGAACTTCAGTACTGCGACGAGACAGGACATGAGTAACACAGTCCGAAAACTTGTGGATCATAGAGAAATCCTCGGTTGAGAAACTGAGATGGAGAATTGAAGTCCACATAAACCTCCATCTGGATGACAAAACACTAGTTCTAATAGCATCTTTTAAACCAACAAAAGATAGGATTGTGCATATCAGATCGTCCGACAAGCCACTCAGTCTGTCATCCGTTCTCATTCTATCGCGTCTAGGATCCATTCGCCTTGGCTCCAATACCTGAAACTTCACAATCGATGGAAATGTTAACCACTTCATAGTAATTCTGCCTATGCAAATTTACAGGCCCCATAAGAACAACACCCATTAAGATCTAAATTCTTAACCAATTTTCAAGTTTAAAACTTTTACCATCAACCAATTTAATTTTTCCTGCACAATAGCTTGGTTTTAAACTGAGCTACGCGCTCCGATGTGTTTTAGTCCCAAACCACGATGCACGATGATGCGCGCATCATGTATGTGTGTGTTAGCTATTAAAAATATCAAAAATAATTATACAAGAAGATTTCTATATTATTAATACTTCAACATCAAAACTGCTTATCAACAAACATTCTTTAACATAGAATCAAAACTTCAGGACTATTGCACTAAGTACACACTATTGAAACAACAATCAAACACACTTAAATATAAAGCATGAACATAAATATGAAACAACACACCCTAGTGTTGAGTAGTTCACTCGTACTCATGCTGAAAAGATCCGGCCCAATTTATAACTGAAAAAAAAAAGACTTGGGCATATCGCACGAATCACGGTGCGACTTCACATCATGTGGCATCATGAAAACGCAACGCATTAGATGTCGCGTTACGCCCAATATCCACGATAACTCATTACAAAAGCAATATGAAACTAAGCTCAATGGCAATAACAAAATGTTCCAAAATCGTATCAATCTACTAGCTTTACATGATAATAGAAATTAAGCAAATTTTTTAATGTTATAAAAGAATCTTTGTTCAAGCATTATGAAAGAAAAGATTAATTACTTATAGAAAACCCTTTAATGTCCGGAGAACTATCTAGCCCTAAAAACAAAGAATTAGGTCAATCGATTACATGATGTGAACAATAGCAAACAGAATGTTATATACATATATATAATCGCTACAGGTTTCTTGCAAAGTAAAACATACCTTTTTGACAATTTGCTGAAAGATGAGATCGTTTGTTCTATCGTTTGTTGACGCAAATGGATTTGCACCGAATTTGCGATAACGAATTCACGAAACCGACGATTAAAGGGGATCGTAAACCTTCTGCAGAGGATTGAGGGGAGCTTAATTTACGCGGGTTTTTTAAGGCAAAATTTATATACATATAAAATTTGTCGATTGTATTTCTTACCCTAATAAAAAAAATAACTTAGAGATATTACTCATCACAATTATTTTTATCAGAAAAAAATTAGTATGTCTTTGTTTTTAAATAATTATTTTAATTATTAATAATATTATTTAATTTTTTTACATTTCATATATT